>ML675620.1:25238704-25552890 GCA_007922155.1 Mesoclemmys tuberculata | reverse complement strand
GAGGAGTTTGGTAAGGGGATGGAGCATGGCAATGCAATGGCTTCAGCAATGCAGTGCAGACTCAGAGGGACAGCAATACATGACTTAAAGATCAAGGACATTAGAAATACTGTGCACTCGTTCTTCCCCCTTGGATAACAGGCCAAGAAGTTAACACCAGAGCAAGAGGAGATATTGGCAAGGAGGGTGGAGGGATCCATTGTAACTTATCAGCCTTGGATTTTGGCTTCTGCTGCAGCTCATGGTCTTCCCTCAGGTTTGCTGGTGGGTGGCAGGGACTGGGTCCTCAAATGGCTCCTTTGGGTACAGGTGCGGAATCTCATGCTCCTTGTCCTTCGGGTCTTCCATGGCATCCTTCATGGTCCCTTCTGCCTCCTCACCCTGGCCTTCCTCAGCATCCCGTCAGACAATGAGGCTGGCAGGGTTAAGGAAGGGCTCAGAAGCCACTTCAGGCTCTATACTGAGAGTCCTTGACAGAATCTGCTCAGTGTCAAATTGTGGAGGACAGCATACGCTAAGCACACGGTGATCAGCATCTAGCTTTGGTCAGTGGGCCAAGTGGCTGTTCTTGGCACAGGATCCATTATCATCTGAATCATATGACAAAAAGAGTGCAGCAGAAAGCTGGTCGGATGTGGAAGAAATGAGGAGACATGGACCTTACTAGACTGGATCAGGGTGAAGAAAGTTTCAGTGCATTGTGGGAATAGAAATGGATGTGCTAGACCTACTTGCCCTGTATTTGCCTTCAGACACATGCTTCTTGGGTTTAGGTCAGGACAATAAGGGGGTTATGGCACAACTATGCACATATATGGGTTACAGTCACCATTGTAGATGTACCTTTAATGAATGGTTCACATTAAATAAAGATTGCAGCACAAAATAAACATGCCACCATGCACCTAATAAAAACCTTAAGATTTCTAAGGTTTCTGGTGGGAAGCTCCTAATGCTGAAAATCCTGTGTCCTAATGAGGATGATTGTACAAAATAGCAAGATAAATCCTATTAGCCAAAAAAAAGTCAGGTGGTCTGTGCTTTTAATCCAATTTGGTTTGTAGAATGGGAAAGGTTATCTTTTGTCTTTAACAACTTGGGGAAAATAAAATGAATTTTAATTAGGAGAGATTACTATGATGAAATTAAAACTAAAGAAAGAAACAATGGCCTGCCGAAGACTAGCTAAAGAGAATTCTGATAAATGCATTTCTGTTCTTTTCACTGCAAATTAATTGAATGAGTCCAGAGTGATAAAGAAGGATAGATACTAAAGGAAAAGGTTCTTTTGGAGAAGGGATTTATGAAAACCTCTAATGTGTGCATGTGGAAGTTTTCCACTGGAGTGTTTTTTTGTTTTGTTTTTTACCCCTCCCTTGCAGGCGGTCCCTCTCTCTGGTATTCAGGCATGGACCAACACCTTCCCTACTTCTTCCTCCCCACAAAATGCTTCCTGGTCACCAGCAAACCTCTGGAGAGACAGCACTTTCTCTGGCATGGCTGTCACATCCTCTACTGTGGGTAATGTATAGAGCTTGAAGGGGTAACCCAACAGTTAGGGTAGCTATTGTCACAGGTTGCAATGCTAGGGGATGATGGGATAGCAAATCAGCTTGGGGTGAAGAGCTGCAGAAAGGGAAGGAAGAAAGAAAGAGAGAAATAGAATCTGACAAGAGTTCATGTTCCTAAGCAGGGCTACAGTCCGATAAACAGAATGAGAGTGTGTTTGAGTATGTTATTTGAGTATGTTATTTATTCACACACACCCCTGAGTGTGTGTGTGGAGTTATGTGTGCTCTGTACTCATCTCTACAAAAGCCACTGCTTAGATCTGGCCAGGACAGAGACTTGTAGCTTGGTTCTGTTTTGAAATCAATATCGTGATGGGGATTGCCTGAATTTCAGATGGCTGAGACATTTCTGAAGAGAGGTTATGTATGCAACATGTTATGTATTATTTATTTGGGTCTCTTTCTTTTCAGAGAGGAGAGGAGAGGTGGCTGTAAGTCTCCTCCATCTCTCTTTCTCTTCGGAAGAGAGAGGAATCTGGGTGTGTGTAGGAGGGAGCGTGGTAGAAGGGGACCAAATATCTTTTTAGGAGAAAAGGTAAATAAGGGACTCCCAGCTGGAATGTATTTCCTTCTTCCTCTTGTGCTGCTGTGCCACCTCCTGCCAGCTAGGCACTATATCCTGCTGCTGCTGCTCCCACTTCGGACTGGGCTGCGTGAGGAGTCCTCACTTTACCCATTTTATGTAATGTTTGGCTTGTCTTGTGTAGGGGGTAAGGAAGATTTGAGAGAGAGAAACCTCCTTCTCCTTTAGCGACTCAGACACTGTCTTTAATAGGTACCAATTTCTGGGGACTTCTATATAGGCATAGGAAGCATCCAGTCCAAGTACTTGCTTCGCCATCATGGCATCACACGCAGATATGCACAGCCAGAGGACTAGCTCCTGATTTATTAAACAGTGTGAGAAGAGAGAGAACACAACACTGTGTTGAGAGCATATTGATTCAAACAATGCATAATTAATACAGATTAAATACAATCATGGAAGAGCTCTCATGTTTTGTGCTTCTTGTGCATGTGACACCAAGGCAAACTGAAGACCTTCATAATCTGCCCTGTGGCAATGTAAAAGTGGAGGAATCCTCTTTAAATATTTACAGAGTGTAGACCCATACAAATCAAATATGGATCTAAAGTAGAGCCCCTTTTTAAACCATAAAGTTACAAGCTGTCCAATTCTGTGATTGAATAGCAACTAGCTGCCTTCTCAGAGAAGCAAAAATAAAGTAGCAAGGAAGAAATAGATTAGGAGTTGCTTGAAGCATGGACCTTCTCTCTTGGGGCTTGGAAAGTGCTTACCCTGCAGTGGGAGGCATTACTGCATATATATATATATGGCCAACAACAAACAGAAATTGTCTGGAAAACTGGTGACAGTCAAGGATGCAAAAACATGAAATCATTTTGGTTTCCTTCAGCAAACATACAGAATTTTGCAAAGCCTTTGCCCTTTTTTCATTTGTTGAGAAAGACTTTTCATTACAACCAAGGTCTAAATATCAACCAATGTGCATGCTCTCTGAGGGCCCAATCCTGAGAAATGCTCAGCACGCTAAATTCTCATGGACTTTCGTTTTCCTATTATTACACTGCCCATTTGCTTCACTTCAGCTCTGCTATTACCGTCATGCCAGGAGTATAAAGATAGCAGGCTGTTTAAAAGTAATGATGGCTATCTGAAACTGTGTCCAGGTGTGCTGCCATCAAAAAGCACTGGCCGACAGAGAAGCAGTCACAAATTACTTCTGCAGAACAGCATGGCCCTTGCCACAATGACTCTTGTGCCAATCGTGCAGCTAGCAGCATGCTGCTTGTCCTGCTATACTAAGTGCTTCCAGTAGGGAGTGGATTTTGCCCCAGTAGGAAGAGTACTTTATGCAACCTGGAACACCAGACAAGCTTCAGTATTTCTTCCTCCTCCCATATTTTTAATTAGTACTGCTGGGCTTTTTCAGTAATGATAAATCATACAGTTTGTTCAGATTTTTCCTGCCATTCAAGGATCTCAGCGTTTGGAACAAAACATGTGCTAATGAGAACATAACTAGAGTCCTGCAAACCCACGAATATCTGCTTTATAGCTGCAGATCGGATGCAGATAAAAATTTTATATCTGCTCAGGGTCTAAACATAAGAACCACATATGACTTTGAAGGCATGAAAGAAATAGAATTATTTTGGTAGTTTTGCAGCAGGTATACCAAGTGGACATAAAATTCAAGTTCAAATTAATTGGCTTCTCAGTTCAAATAAATGGACAAATTAAGTCTGCTGCCTGCTAAATACCACTCATGATGATCGCTAGTAAATCCTGAATTAGATTCATTTTCAACACCAGGTGAACCCAAGATTCATTTCTACCACCTGATAAAAGTGGGTAGGGTAGAATTTTTTTTCTTGTCTGACAAGTGGCTTTGCTTTATTAATTTATTTTACCATCTTGATCACATATTTAGTAAAAAATATAGCTATTCACTCGCTTACATTACATATGATGGATCTGGACGAAGTAGTACACTTTAGTGCCTAGAAGTCTCTCTTTTACTGCATTACATTCAATATAAGCAAAGGGAAAGCAACTTTTGCAGCTACTGACCTGTGGATTTCAAACTTGCCCTCTAAGATGCCACCCACACTATGGGGTTGAATGTCTCACTGCAAAAGCAGGTCCAGAACCTTAGAACTGGGCCACCAGAACTCCTGGTGCAGATGGGGTCAAGAACAGTGGAGAACATTGACAAGTTCATCTAAATAGGCTCCAAGCAGAGTTCAACTCATCACAGCAAATTGGATGCTCCTCAATGAGCAGGTCTTGCTGCCTTTTGCATGAAGTTCCTGTATCACTTATCGACATTGCAAAAATGTTTTTGTGCCAAGATAAAGTTCAGGATCTAACAAACACACATACTACCTATACAGGTCAGAAATCTGGACCCACTTATAGGCAGAGTTGGAGTAGCTACGGTCATTACATATGTGCTGTCAACACCAAATCCTGAGCATTAAGCGGCTTGACTTTGTGAGAGATGTCACCATCTCACAGAGATCTGACCTTCCTTCAGTCACTCATTATATTCAAAAGAGGCACCACATACTTTTCAGCCATGTCACCAGGATGGACAAAAGCACTGCAGGGTGCCATGCCTCAAACTCTCCATTGATACACAAAGGGGTGCCTTCTCTGACCCTACCTGGCCCCACCCATGGGACTTCCCCCGAGATTTGTAGGATTGAGCCAGATCTGGGAAAAATCACTACACAGCACTTGATGCAACACCATCAACTGTGGTCACTCTGGCTGGCACAACAGTCCTTACATGTGTTTGATGACAATGACGACTCACTGAAGCTCTTCAGGCTTCTTGGATTATACAGTCACAGAGACTGCTTCCAACTCCAGGATGCATTTCTCCCTTAGAAGCTGATGAGTAGCACTTTTTTGACACTACTAGTCACTTACACATGTCCCATTCCCAGGGGGGCAGTCAAATCTCAGCTTGACTGCAAAATATGATGCTGAGAACAATGCACCATCCAACATCCTAACCCTAGGGACAGTGAGTAAAGGAGCTGCAAATCCTGAAGTGCAAGCCTCTTTTGTTACAGCCCCAGACCAAAGCTCAGCCAGGAGAAGGGATTGGGGTAGATCAGGGCAAAGATTTCAATCCAAGCCAAATGCAGAGATAGAGAAAGGATGGCATTTGTACAAAAATAATTGGGATGGTTGGGCACCACTGCCTCTGGTGATGTTTTAGTAGACTCTCTTACTCTCTCAGTTACTCAGGGTATAGGTGGAGGGGAGTCTACAACCAATAAAGTTGCGACTAAGGTCCTCACGTGCCTCCTTCAATACAAGGAGACTGATGGAGAGTTTTTGGTCTGAAATAATTCCTGCAGGTCACAGGGAATTGTAGCAGGCACTGAGGAAGAGGAAATATTTTAGAACAGAAACCTACAGTTCCCAAGAGCACAGATGTTATTTGCTTGGGTCTCTTCCCTACCTAGGGGTACCTCCACTTAGGTGGTGTGTGCGCCTGCGGGTCCGTTCCTCACCTTAAGCAACAAGAAAAGCTTTTCCTTGAATAGCTCAGCCCACCACACAGCCAACATCCATGGCCAGGAGGCCACAGCCATTGTTGCTATAGTTTTGTATATCTGAGCCAAGCTCTTATTTTGAATGGATAGCAGAATTCAGTTAAAAACCCACAGAAAAGGGCCAGTTCCTCAGGCAGTGTAGATGGGCTTGGCTCCATTGACTTGAGAGGAGCTACACTTGTTCACAGCACCTGAGGAATCATGGATTTTAAGGCCAAAAGGCATTCAGTCTGGCCTCTTTCATAATTTAGACCATAGGATCACACCCCACAAATCCTGCATTTAACTGAAAACTACCCCCATGGAATTTGGCCCCAACATTTCTAATGCAGGCAGAGAAGGGAGTTATTAATTAATACATCCATGTGATTTTGTAGTTACTCTACTATGAACATGAAAATGAGATATTAAAATAATATGAATTAATTTTCTTGTAGTACAGGGCCCTTTTGCATAGGTAGTCTCTCCTTGCAAGTTTACACTAAGAAAGGTCTGAGACAAAACTTGCCATGATGCTGATGGATGCTGCATATGTTGATCAAAGGCAGTATGTAGCTGCATATATATTGAATTTCACAGCTGCATACTGGTTCATCACTTAAAGAGGACATTTTGTGTTTTTCCTAATAAAACCTGTACTGCAGAAGCAATGAAATAAACATTTAACTAGGCAATAAACAGAGCCTCCAAAATGAGAAAAGAAAAAACAGAACATGCAGTACATAACCAGCCAAATTCTGCTCTGGGTTATAATGGGTCAGATTTGTACACAGCAGTGGAGTTGCATCATTTGAACAGACAACAGGTTCCTCTGTATTTCTGTAATTTATGTTATATTATTTCCTTTTAGAGACAGCACCATTCTGTCCCCCAAATATTAGTTTTATGCAAACTGAGACCTCCACAACGGAGGAAAATAAAGAGAGCAAGACCATAAAATTGAATCTGATTGATTAAGGCCCAGGTCTCCTCATTGCAGCGGGAGCAGGATGCTTCTGCCTGGAGTTCACAGACATCAGAAATACAGCTCTATCTCAAACAACTTCCCCAAGTCCGCAACGACTTGATGTTGCATGTCACTGCCTTGTTTTTAATGCTCCATGGTCTTGCTCCATTCTGTCCCTTGGACCTACTTTCTCTATATTCCCCTCCCTGCTGGGCAAGGGGATTCTCCACTGGAATAAATCCAGACAGCTCCACTGACGTCAACAGAGCTGTGTCAATTTACACCAGCTAAGAATCTGGCCTCTTTTCTCATCCCATAATCTCCCCTCCCTTGGAGACAGAATCTTCTTTGAAGTTCCTATCACCTGGACAAGCTTTCCAGCCTTTCTGCTTCACTGGCTTTTCATCTCCTTTCAAATCCTTTCAGCCTAGCCCTCTTTGTGACAGAAGAGCAGAGTAAGAAAGAAATTATCATATAATTTAGTCACTGTATAATTTGTGATCTACTATTCTCTATTTTATTTCTCTCTGAAACTACAGAATTCTGTACAAATATTAATTGTTGCACATCTCTTCACAGAAAAGACACCTTATACAATAAAAGTGTTTCAATATATCCGTAGCCAAAGCTCTCTCTTTTAGGCCCTGATTCAGGAAGGCACCACTATTTTGGAAAGCACTTAAGCATAGCAAAAGGACATGTGCTTAAGTGCTTTACCAATTTGGCTCTTAAGATATGTAAGCCCTGAATATAGCAGCAATGCAATTATTGCCCCTTCCCACACATCCAGCGTAAGAAGAAAAAAGAAGAGGGGGTTAGTAAGAGACTCATTTGTAGCCTCGGCGCAGATCACAGATAAATGACGGTACCACTAACACCATGTTAGTCTATGGCTGCAGGAGTATAAAATTAAAAAAAAAAAAAAAAGCAACAGTGTTGGGGTTTTGTGAGACATTCACAAGATATAGTTTATCCCATCTGGCTGACTGTATAATACAGACTATACTCCAGCCCATAGAACTGACACTGCTAGAAAGCCAGCATCACAAATCAGAGGGCTGCAGAAAGGCTTAAAAACATCGATTAAATTCAGCCACATAAACAGGTGTGTCTCCACATACTAGAAATCAGTGGAGAAGCATCCTGCTTATTTCAGGGCTAGGTTTAGCCCCATTAACCTAGCTGGATTAATTGAAAAACATAGAATTCATACAGTACTCATGTCTTCTTTAAACCTGGGGAAATCCAGAAAACTTAGTGTAAGAACTAACTATGCTCTCATTTTTATTTTTTTCTCGGGGATGAAAGGGGCAGTTTCAGTAATACTGTTGTGCTGGCAAATATGGACTGGGCATTATTTTAGCCTGAAATGGTATTCAGCCACAGATAGGAAATACTGTGTACCTTCTAAACTGTAGGTACTAGTTGAAAATACTTTTAGATGAAAATATTTTAAGGATTTTTTACATTTTTTTAAAACTGTCTCACGATACAGATACTTTTCCATTGAAGATGGAGCCTCTGTCCCAACCACCCCATATATCATCATTAACCGTCACTGATTATTTTACTGCATTTTGTTATTTGGACCACACTTAGCAACATTTGTCATGCACTAATTTATATTTAGCCTACTCGAGAGTTTGGCTGAAATCACAAATTTGTTTTTCCGCATAAGAAGCCTTGCAACTATTCATTCGGAATGATCAGTGAGTAGCAAAACAAGATTATTTAGCCAAGATCAGACTAAATCGAGTTTTGTCTTCTCTTCTGCCTGAAGGGAATGAAGACACCTGCTTGTGCAGCCCCAGCATCAAAATCCTTTTTCCTTTCATGTGGTTACTGTGCGTGTTCTCTGGAGTATTAAATGAGAGGAATGCATTATAGTTTTAAACTTTGATGGCCCATTAAGATGAATATGCACCTAATGAGCTGAGAAATTACCATTGCTGCTTTTTGTAGTGTTGCACAGGACTAGGTAATCAGGACTGGGGCATGTTCTTTGTGTTCTTAACCCACTAGCTATGAAATTTGGGAGAGGATCGTATTCAAACATATGTTTAACACAGCAACAATAAAAAGCAATAAGATGCTACTATTAAAGTAGTACCACAAGGAGAATTTCATCTTTTTAACAATTGTAGTAACCACCCTGCATAGTTCAGAGAAAAATCAGCATAAAACGTAATGTGTGTTATTTGCAGGCCAGAGGTCCTTATCAGAATGGCCAACATTTTAATGTGTCAAAACAGAAACCAGGAATAACCCCCCTCCCTCCAAAACACAGAGTATTCTGAAAAACAAGCAGTTTAGCCTTGGTAATAATGCTTCAGTTCTATCAAAAACCCTTAATACAGTGATTTAAGCCGGCTGGAATTTAAAATATGTCCTTGTTTCTCAGGTCAAGCGCTATAAGAATAAAGCAATTTCTAGTGACACAACATGAGAAGCTAAAGCCAATTATATTCCAGTATTATTCACTGATATTCCCCACCTGCCAACTGGAGTGTGGCAAGTCTTATTCATACTGTGATCTATGAGCATGGATATGAAGTTCAATTTTCCCTCTAGGGAAATCGTGTAACAAACAGTTGACAGACCGCGACACAGTTTGAAAATAACTAATGAAAAAAATCTAATAAATAGGGTGCAAATAACAAACCTGGGAATTGAGTCATTTTTAATGCCTAAATCAAAACATACGTTTGCCTTCCTTTCAAAGACCTCTTCTTAGTGCAAATGTGCTATCCAGACAACATGGAATGACCAGGGGTGCTCTGTTGTGCTGGCATATTGCCAAGTTTCATATCCTGGAGTATCTCAGTGCTACAATAAAGAGGCCCTAACCACTTGTAAAGGCCTGTCTTACAGTCATTTCCGCATGTGAGTAATATACGTAGGTGCTTAAGTGTTTGCAGCTTTGAGCCCATACTGAGCTCTGAGATACCTGAGCTGCTCAGGGGCCCTGATTCAGCCATCCATCCCTATTCAGCAATGCACTTAAGCAAGTCCCATTGATTTCAAAGTGAATTAAACGCCTGTTTAAGTGCATTGTTGAACTGGGTCTCAGTGCATTAGAATAAAAAGTCATTAGGTGAAATCCTAGCCCTACTGAAGTCAATGAGAGTTTTATCATTGGCTTCAAAAGGAGCCAGGATTTCACCCCTAAAATATTTATTTGTAATGTTCACATTTGCAATTCTGGTTACTACAAAGCTCTATCATAGTGCACATGTTCTGTTGTATTGATCTGATTCTGCAAGATGTGAAGAGAGCCTTTGATTCTAATTAATGTCTATGGAAATGTGCATGGTCAGTGTTTCTCTGGATCAGGCCCTATGGCATGCCCCCTCTGTACTAGTATTAATACAATCACGATGAAAAATCTTCAGCATGTTTTACTTGAATACATTTTTGCACAAATTCAAGTTTTCAATGTTAAATACTAAAACTTATAAAAATTAATACAAATATTGCAGAGTTAGAGAGCTATTAGATTAGGAGCTGGGCACTTCCACCTGAAGCCAGAATTTTTTCTACTATATGTTATTTTAAATTATGTGATCCCTTGGCCCCTGCTCTTTTTCATCTTTTTTCAATGGCAAGTTGGAAAAAAAAAAAAAAAAAGAGGCAAGAAGAAAAAGGAGGAGAAATGTGGTAAAAAATGCAAACAAGATTTCTGTTTTTTTCCTGTTTTTCCAATTTTTCATAAAATTCTGAATGAAACAAATGATTCAGGAAAATTTTCTGTTCAATTATTTACTATGCTCTAATGGGTTCACACAGATTTCAGAGGTATAAAATGAAGACAGTGAGGTTTAACAAGCAAATTGTAGAGGCATAACCTGGTTTGCTAGGGATGATGGACAAGAACAAACTCATCTTGATTTAATCTATTTGCTGGGATGGCAGGAGGAAAAAATTCTTTTTATTCAGGAACTGAACAAGTTTGATATGGAAATCACAATGAAACTATAAACGTAGAACACTACAATGCCTAATATTCCCCAAAACCATTTTCTGAGAAGAATCACTTTTTATAATCAGCTTAAAATGTATTAGTCATCATACAGAAGAATGAAACAATCAGGTCTTGAAGACAATGAAACTTTATAATTCTTCAGGTAGGAAGGTCATTTACAGCCTTAAAAATGGTAGTAGGAAATCCTGCTTTGTGACTGGTCAGTCTACAGAGATGCCTTGGATTTTATTTATTTAGCATCTGAACCGATTCAATAAACCAAAAACAGATCTACCAAAATATGGATGTTGTACCAGGATGGCTGTTGATGAGTCAGAATTCAGGACTGCCTAATGCCACTTTATAACGGACATTAAATCACAAGTGCTGCTGCACGCATCTGAGTTAACAGGTAATGATTCCACTAAGTATCTAGGTGAAATAGGCTTTAAATGGCCACCAGCACTCTTCTATCCCCCATGGCTAACTACAAATCATCTTGTACACCACAGTACAAGGCTAGAAGCTAAAAAAAAAAAAATGAATACGCCAGTAATTTATTTTTGACAATGATTTGACACCCGGCTGATGGAAGAAGCTAACAGTATGACCTCTAGACTAAGTTCTACTCAGAGAGATTCACTCGCAACACCCATGGGGTTATGGATTCCTGCTAATAGCAGCAATAGGATGGATGATAAAATTATGGTAGTGTAGAAATGCGCTCTCAATTAATTTCCCATCATGTTAAGGCCATTATCATTGGATGTCATCTAGTGAAATGGAAAAAAAAAAAAACCTTCAATACCTTTGAAAGTTCCACTCACTTAGCACATTATATAATTGCAGATTATGGCAGACCAGCCTCTTAAAACAGTTTACCTTCCAATGAAATTTTAATGGTATTGATCTGAAAGCCCTGACAACTGAATTTGGGTTGAAAAATATGCATGGGGGAGTAGAAAAAATATGCACTAGGGGAGTGGACTTAGTTTCTCCTAGAAATTAAGGCCGGATCCAAAGCCCACTGAAGTAAGTGGCAGTCTTTCCATTGCCTTCTATGGGTTTGGGATCAGGCCCTCATACTGTAGCTCTTAAAATAATTGGTTGGTCCTAATCAGAGGGCCATAACTTTAGTTTGCTACTGATGGCGGGCAAATTTAGAGAGGCAAGGGAGAGCAGCATAGCACATAAAGATATACTGGAAGACCTTTTAAAAAGCAATATTTAATAGCCATTTAAATGGAACTCTATTGGAGCCTTCATAAAACTGGGTATCCTCCAATTGTCTTCAAAGTCCACGGGCTTCATTTCATTTTTCTTCATAAGCTCATTGTCCTCCTTACCTGTGCTCTCATCCTGCCAATTCCCTGCACTTTTTCCCAGGACAGTGAGTGGAGGAAGGACAGTAATCACGGAAGGGCCAGGTGGATGTGGTGATGGTGGTGGTGGAAGTGCCATGGAGATAACTGAGCTTGGCATTCACTAAGGAGGGGGAAATCCATATGTGAAAAGTCCCTTCTGTGTGTAGATCTGGTGGCATGATCCTCCCCTTCCCCCCCCCACTGCAATTGAGACACAAAGGATTACATACAGCTCATGTGAAAAATTGGCTAAAGAGAAAATTTGCACTAGAAATGGAGAAGGGATGGTCCAATGTTCAGGGAACTTGCCTAAGACTTGGGAGATCAGGTTCAAATCCCTTTCCTTCCACAGACTTCTTGTGTGACCTGGGGCAAGTCACTTTGCCTCTCTGTGCCTCAGTTCCCCATCTGTAAAATGGGAATAATGGCACTGCCATGCCTCATAGGGGTGTTGTGAGGATAAACACATTAAAGATCATGAAGCGCCTTGAGATCTACGAATGACAAGTGCTATAAAAGAGAGGCATTTTTATTAGGCAAGGCTATTCAGAGCCAGTTAAGGCTTTCGAAGAAAAAAAAAAAAAGGGCAGCAAGAAAGCAGAGTGAGTCAATATTCATCAAAGGTCTTTTCCAAACACAAAACAGAAAAAGTACAAATAGGAAAAAAGTGAAGAAGATGTAATGCTTTGGACCACATTTTCATCAGTGGCCTCTAGTTTTGCACTCAGATATTATACATGGGATTAGTGCTGGTGGTAACCCAGATTCCCTCTTCTATGGGAAATTTTAAAAAAATCCACATTGGAGCAAACCCGCATAATTTAGAAGTTTCCTATGGACCGGGGAAGGAGGGAGTCCAGCATTGTTCCAAAACCCCAAAACATTCCTTGTCAATTTCATTTCGGAAAATTTGAAAAGTCTCCCCAAGCTGCCCAGAGTTCTAGGTGCCTGCTTGGTGGCTACCAAGAAGCCAGGAGCCTGGAAGTCCTGAAGGTCCTGTCCCAAAAACAAAACTCCCAGCTCTGTGTCAGGGAGCTTACAAGCCTTGTAGTCTCTTACTGATGAGAAGAATAGTGTCCAGATAAACTCTTTATTATCAACAGAAGTAGTCCAGAAATGAGATAAACCTCACTACTCTGTGTAGCTACAAACGCCCTGTCCTAGGCTTCTTTCTTTCTGCTCTGTCCCAGCAAGAACAATGTTGTAGGAAACCAAAGAGTGCATGAAGTGTGTACAGGAAGTGTGTCATCTTGAAAGCCCAGCTGGAGCTAGAGCTCCTAGATCTTTGAGGGGCCCAGTTCTGCAACAGCCCCCAAGGTAGAAAACCAGGCATGTTCTCCTTGGAAGATTCAATGATACTGACATGTCCCACAAAGTGTTTGGATTTTGACCAAGTGGCATTTCTCCCCCAGAACTCCAAATCTTCTGCTGGAACATTTCTGACCAGCTCTGCATGGTATTTTTGCATGTGCAGTACCTGCATTTGTGCAGACAAACTGCCATTTGCACCTAAAATGAGGATTAATCATTAATTTTGTATGGAACTACCTAATGTGAGCACACAACTGCTCATTCACTCATAAAGTGTCCAATCCTAGTTTCATTAAGGCCAAGGGAAAGCTTTCACTAGCTCCACTGGAAACCGCGTTGGACTCTTATTTCTATGTGCATGTCTTCAGTACAGAGTTAACTCAGGCTCTTACTTTGGAGTCAACCCCAACCTCCTCCCATCCACACACAGAACCCTCCCCCTGAATGGGGTGGTGCTTTACAGCCAACCTAGCTGGTCCATCCTTGGGTGCAGGCTACAGTCGTGGTGCTGCTTTCACTCAGGTTGGTAACACTCCTTTTGCAGCAAGCACTTAGGCTAAATCACTTGAGTGGTGATCGCCTTCTCAGAGCACCGTGTCACCCGGACAGAAAATTCCCTCACCATTCATTGGGAAAGGATCACAGATCACCTTAGCTTACTGCAGCACCAAGAACCAGGGGCATGCCCTCCGAAGTCTTCACACACTGGGATGAGCCCAGCAATAGTGAAAACACCCTTCATTGTAGCTTGGCAGTGTGGCTGCTCACTTCTGGGATAGGCTAACCTGGGTTCTGAACATCCAGGTTAGCTCTGCAATGAAGACGTACCCCAAGAGCTGGCCTACGCTGCAATTAAACACCCGGGGTTGGCCTACGGCAGCTGACTCGGTCTCACAGGGCTCAGGCTGCGGGACTGTAAAATTGCAGGTTGGACCAACCTCCCTGATGGGGTCTCAGAGGTCAGGCTCCAGCCTGAGCCAGAACATCTACACCACGATTTCACAGCCCTGCGATCTGAGCCATGAGAGCCCAGGTCAGCGGACGCAGGCCAGGCATGGGTGTTTAATTGCAGCGTAGGCCAGCTCTTGTGGTACGTCTTCATTGCAGAGCTAACCTGGATGTTCAGAACCCAGGTTAGCCTAGCCCAGAAGTGAGCAGCCACACTGCCAAGCTACAATGAAGGGTATTTTCACTATTGCTGGGCTCATCCCAGTGTGTGTGAAGACTTCGGAGGGCATACCCCTGGTTCTTGGTGCTGTTGACATAACTTTAAAGGCTAGTAAGAGGCCAACTGAAAATGTAACACATAATGACTGACAGCACTTAAACAAAAGAAACATTATCTTTTCACAGACTGATAGGCTTGTTCTATAACAGGATATGTTTTAATCCAGTCTAACAGGTAACGAAGGGAGGAGAGGGTGAATCTGCTTGTGAATTCTATCCTTTTGAATACAAGTTGCTGACCAAGTGACAAAACAATCATTAAGAACAGTTTCCATCTCCTACTCAAGGCTCAGTCAGGAACAGAGATTCTCATTAAATTGTAAGTAAAACTGTGTTGAGAAAACTGATTGTTTATATCCGAACTTGGTTCACACTATTGTTCTCCCAAAGGTTACATTAAACAATTCTAAGAATGGCTAGGAACTCAAGAAGCTTTTATGTGGGGAAACAAGAAACAAAAAGTTTCTCTGCTTGAAATACCTGTCTAATATCTCTCAAAATGAGTGCTCTCTAGAAGAAAATACTGTACAGTACCTTCTTTTTTGGAAACATCTGTTTTTTCCCCACTGGCCCACGCAGTAATTGATGCAGTGATAAGAGAACTTACAAACGCAAAAGAATGTGATTTATTTCCCTCCTACCTAAAAAAAAAGTCATGAAAGGGGCCTGATTGACAGCCCTAGGGATTGAAGGTCTTTACACAGAACAGGTGTAGCTCTGGCACAAGCACTGCAAGTTTCTTCCTGCCACATCTGCTATCTGCCTGAAGGGACCATATTTAATAGTGAGATGGCAGGTCGGTCCCCGGTCCTATTCAGGACTCAGGTTCTCTGCTTAGGCTGCCAGCAAATGCATTAATTGTGAGGGCTGCTTCCACAATTATATTAGGTAAATATCTATCCATTTTTTAATTGACTGCTTGATCCAAGGTACAGACTCCAAAGGCGGCATTAGGCTCCCATATACATTTTTGAAGAGCACTAGCATCTTTGGATGTTGGTCGACTGAAATCATAAAACAAAACAGTTTTGGAAAGCTTAACAGAAACTAAAACAAATCATAAAGGAAACCATCACTGTACTGTCTATGCTTTATTGGCTCTGAATTGAAGTCACAAGAGCAAAGAAATTTTATACACAGTTGCAACTATGACCATAAAAGGGGGAGAAATTGCCCATTGGGCCTTTATATGATGTATAAAGAAGGTCTGAAACATTGTTTTTCCCTCATTAGAAGAGCAGGTTCATGCTTCTTGCTATTTACACTGGAAATTTAGGGCCACTCTTTCAAGGGAGTTCATCACCCAAAGGCTCCCCTTGGGAAAACAGGAGCTGCTGGAAACCTGACCACTTTGTTTAAGTGCCTAACTGAGAGCTGAGCTGCTTTGAAATTTAGTCCCACTTGAGAATGCTGGGCTTTTAAATCATCTATACCCTAATTTTCCTGTCCCGATTCTGCTATTAATTATGGATCAATTCTGACTTCAACAGAGTGAAGATGGCTGAATTGGGCCCTCAGTAATGCCAATTTAGATCCTCAGGCAAATATTCAGAATTTGGCTAGTCAGATTGCTCTGTCTTTGCACAGTAAATGGAGGGGAGGGGGGATATTTTGCTTTTCCATGTAGTATCACCTGTATCTCTGAATATGAAATTCACCCCAGTGTGGAAGTGTTTATGCAAGGTAATGAGGATACAAGTGAAGACTCTACCTAATGGGGCCTCTTCAACCTCCATCTTCATAGCCAGGCTCCAGGCCTGCTCTGAATAGCTTAGCATAAATCACACTCTTGGGGGCAGGCCAGAGGCGAGCAGATTCAATGGCTGGATCCCTCATA
Source organism: Mesoclemmys tuberculata (assembly GCA_007922155.1). Lineage (NCBI taxonomy): Eukaryota > Metazoa > Chordata > Testudines > Chelidae > Mesoclemmys > Mesoclemmys tuberculata. The sequence continues at coordinate 25,536,578 of ML675620.1, read as the reverse complement.
TGAGACTAAGGAGGGGCTATGGCTGTTATTCCAACTGGAAGAAAAGCTCTAAAGGAGGTATGATGTAGCAGAATGCCCTGGCTGCAGGTTAGAAGTGGGATGCCTTCAATTCCCACAGCCGCTGTTTCATCCAAAGGCTTTGGGAAACTGCATAAGGGAATATGAAACAGGCATGCAGAGACAGGAAAAAGTGATCGACATAACGGACAGCATCTACCTGATGTTAAGGGATCCCTGGGAGGAAATTCCCCCATCTGCTTGGTCAGCAAGGAGACAACACATCTGAACATTAGAGCTGGATGGAAAAATTCCAACAAACTCTTTCATCAGAATATGGTGATTCATTGTTATCAAAATGTTTCACTGAAACTATTCAATCTCGATGAGTTTCCATCAAAAGCCTGCCTGTTTTCATGCTTGCTTGCCTGCCCATCTCCTTCATAGCCTGCCTGGTGGGGTCCTGAGGAACTCAGACTTCCAGGATCCATGGTTTTGGAGCTGCCCACCAGGCGGACTGCCTCAGAGTCAAAGTCCACTAGGCTTCCAAACTTGCTGGCCAACTTCACAGGCTTCCTGACTCCTTGGAATTGGCCAGCTCAGGGAGCACTGGCTCCCAAGGTTCCAGCTTCTTAGCAACTCACAAGGAGGGTTGTGGTAGAGCCAGTTCTCTCACAGTCTTGATTGCCCTTTAGCCCAATTTGGAGCAAAAACAATGCCAAAACCTCGAGTCTTCATGGAACTGAAATCCAGTTTCCCAGCCAGTTCTTCTGAATATACGATATCAGTTTGACTTCACTGATTTATTGAGAACAAAAAAAATCATGCAACGAAATTTTGAAATTCATTACAACTTAGACTCTCAATCCAGTCCAGTAAACTCCACACAGTGGAACTGGCAAATTTGTTACAAGTCAGTAATCTGATGAGATAAAATATGTACTGTACTCTACAAATTCCTTATAGGGTTTGACAAGTCCATTACATCTTCGATGTCTTTAACCTTGATGAAGTTTATTGTACTGAACTTGCTGCGAAGAAAGTATTCAGTAATAATTACTTGGTTAAACACTAGCTTCTATAAAACTGCTACAGAATGTCATAGCATTCTGACAACTTTTGGATAACAGTACCTTCCCCCAAATCACCCAAATAAAGGCAGGGGACCAGGTCATATTAAATGAGTCAGCTCTAACATTCTCCCTAAATTACACAGAACACTTTTTAAAGGTTTAAAAAAGTTTAGTTATTTTTGCCCTCATTGTTCTCCATTTTTTGCAGGTCTCTATGATTTGTGTTTTTGATACGGTCTGGAAATGAAATTTCAAATACCATGACACAGGATATATTGGCTGCTTCAGATTGGCACAGAGAATTCCAGAAATCTCTTGAGAAACTATTTTATGATGCTCTCATCCCAGCTTTGTAGAGCAAAGTGGTTTGGATTGTTCCCATGAGGTCCATGGAAGCATCAGCTCTTTTGTAAACCTTCTCTCTCACCAACCCTGAATTAACTAAAGAGTGGAGAGGTTCTCATTATGCTGAAGAGTCAAGGTAATGAGCATCACATGCTCATTTCTACTGTTGTTCTCTATGAGGAACTCCCAATAGCTAAATGAATGGAGCAGCTGCACCCTCTCTCTGTACCTAGCACCATGGGGCCCTGATCTTGATTGACTGTAGACACTACAATAATAAATATAATGAACACTAATAACAAAATAATAGTAGACCCCCTGAGTTGCGGGCAAAGGGCATGGAGAGTCATAAAATTTTTCTCAGCACACCACAGTGACTTTTATTAATTTGATTATGAGGGGACTGTTTTGAGAGTGCTATTGAAAAGTGAGGTGTCTGCATAAATGTAGATAATTTAAAGTGTGCCATCTACTGGCATGTAAGAATATGTAGCATTTTTCAAAAATTAGTATGTTCAGTACAATGTATGCACTGCAAATAGCAGTAGAAGCTACCTTTTGTAATGATAGGTCTGTGAAGTGAGGGAGAGAGTTATCCTGAGGTATGCTGTGTGCATGTTTTGGCATGAGAATGCTGGCTTCACACACGGGTCTATGTCTATCTTACTGTCTTCAAAATACCCAAACTGAGAAATCCCATACTAGACTCCGCTCATCCCCACCTTCTGACAGGCTCAGCAACAGACAATCCTATCACATTACTTGTTGGTGCTGTCTTGCAAGGTAGAAGGATTTGTGGCCTGCTACTCCCATCTAGAGTCTCTGGTGGATGGCTAGCCTATCCAGTTTGGTATCTTCTGAGTGCCAATGGTAGAGATGGACACTGGTGGCCCACCAGATCATTTTACTTGGCCCACCACAACCCAGCTAGGGGCAGGCGATCTGGTGGCCTCGAGGCCAGAAAAGGAGTGGGGTCCTGGCTGTGCCCGGACACAGGTGTGTCAAATGAGCTGAAGTGGGGAAGTAAGCCCAGCCCTGTGGGAAAGGGCTGCTGCTGTAGGGTAAGTGCAGGGCAGGCTTTCATTCCAACCAGGGCCTCCCACCCTCTGGGGGTAGGGCAGGACTCCCCATGGCACACCCTGTGGATGCAAGGCTTAACCCCTCCACCAGTGTCACACCCCCGGGGCTAAGGCTTTTTAGTGGATCTCATGGCCCTCTACTACCTTAAAGTTGCCCATCCTTGGCCTCTGGTATCTCTAACTCCTCATTCACACATCAGATAAATACAGAAATATATTAGTATAAATAAATAGGTATGTAAATAAATCAAAATAGCTTCTTATAATCCTACCGAGCATAAAAAGTAGACTCCTCCTAGCCACCATCCTGAAGAAATAGTCAGTGACTTCAGTCACATACTGGAACCTAATCAACCAGTTTCAAACTTCAAAATGCATCACAAAAAGCTGCACTGATGTTTTCTCTTACAGATGGTGTTCAACTTCAGTGAAAGTTTTACTAATGCAAAACATTCTGCAGGAAATGTCTTATTTGAGGTGATGCAATGAAACTAAAAAGGGCAAATTCTGAGTGGGCTTAATCTCAAGTATTTGTACAGAGCTGCTTAATCCTTTGGTGCTTCTATTGTGCCTCCCATTTAAAGATCTCAAAGCTCTGTATGAATACTGACTTGCTACCTTTTAAGGCAGAAAGATATTACCATCCCCATTTTATAAATGGTGAAACTTGAGTAACACAGACAATAAGAGCCAGATTAGACTCCTTACTCTCATTGAAGTCAATCTGTTTAGCTGGTTTTGAAAATCCCACTAGGCACCCAAATGCCTTTGAAAATCAGGCCCTGAGCAACTTTCCCAAGACAGAGGCAGAGCTTAGGATAACTCAGAGACTTTCTGATTCCCGGTCCTATGCTTCAATTACTGAATTATGCTCCTTGATTTTTCCCCACCCTTCCCAAACTTGAAATGGCTTTTGCATGATTTCACCCATTTTTTTAAAAACTTGATTTAAATTTAAAAAATAACCAGAAAGAATATCGACCACAAAATTCCCCTACATGCAAATACTGCATCTGACTATACATCAAAATACAGAACCTGGTCTTTAGTGTTATTTGAACTTGCAACATGTACTTTAATTTACTTCTGATTGCACCACCACTGCATTCAGCTTTCAGTTAAATCAGAGCCAATGGCAAACTTCTGGCACAGCACCTGCAGGGCTTGGATCTCAAAAACCTTAAATAATTTAACTGACAATTCTGAAGAAATTATTAGTGAAAGGACAAAGGAGAGCAATGAAATATGAAACAAACAGCTGCATTCAAACTTCAAAGTTTTAAGTAGCAACATATCTCCCAAATTTCTAGGAACACTTCATGCCAAAGGCCTTCCTGATGATTTGACTGGAATCCAATTATCCCCATTTTAAATGTGTAACCAACAAACCACTGATGCTGGACATAACAGAATATGGGAAATACAAATTAATCAGAGCTCTATATCAAAGCCTACTCAAGAAATTTCTGATCACCCAGTTCCCATTCATTGGGCAGAATAGTGCCCGAGGCAGCTTTGAAAAATCACTGCCAAATACCTTCTTTATCAATGTTGTTTTTTCCAGCTGGCAAACACACACTGATTATTTTAAAAAGATATGGCAAAATGAACACACTTGCCGCCCTGGGGGACATTGCCTTGTCTCCGTGGGCAAAGGGCTATCTTTAGTTTGGCCTTCCCCGCCCATTGCACAGGAAAGGGCTAGAACAGTGGCAGCCTGAGAGACAGAGAGGTGAAGAATGACTTTTGGAAAGTTGGACTGCACACCCAGGGTGAAACTCTGGCCCTAATGATATCAATGGAGCTAGGATTTCACCCCAAAGACCATCATGGGGCTGAACTCCAAATTGAGGCATTCTCTAATTATATGAACTTCTGTAGCCACCTGCAGACAGGTTAACAGAAGAAAAAAATAGCTGTGTTCAATATATCTAGGATTCCTCTTAACAAATAACTAGATAAACTTGATTTCTTTCCCCCTTTCCTGACATTGAGAAAACTAAACACACTCTTTGTGTGCTCTTAACAGACAGAAACTCCCCACTCACAAGCACTCATCCTGTACAAACAAGATCTTCATTAGGGCAACAGGAATACAGTCAAACATGGGAAACCCAGCAACACAATATACATGCACATAAAGAATAAAACGTTCCCCTCCCTGGACTAGCTGCGGCAGCAGTCAGCCTAATTCCCTTTCCACTTTCTAGTGAGACCATCCCATGGGTAAAGGCCTGTTGACTACACCAAATGTCCCCACACACGGTTTGGAACAGTGAGCAGCAGTAGTCCAAGTATTTTTTTGCAGTGTAGGGTCTTGTCCCAAGAGAGCTGCTTGCCTGCTCTAGCCTTCTAATCCCATTTAACAATTCAGTTTTTAAAGTTGGTAGATTACTACTATGCTCTGTGCCATCACTTGCAACAGAATCCACAGCTTGCACAAACTCCCTCTACAAAAGACCCATGAAAAAGCAGCCAAAACCATTCCAAATCTTTCAGTAAAATCCAGTCTGCTTAGAAATGAGCTTTTTATTCCCAGATAAGAACCCCATTCTCTGATTGAGGTAGTGTGAGACCACTAACCCCAAAATCCAAGTTCATGTACAGTTATGGTGACTCTAGAGGAACTGTGGGTAGGTAGTCTATGCAAATGAAGCTCTCTATGGCAGCCTTTTCCTCTTTCACTAATAGAGGGTGTCGAGAGCTTATTCTATGGATGTTTTGGCCATAGGATTTGTACTTTATTCCCCTGTTTTAAATATGAATTGCTTGAAGAAGAGACCTTGCTGTCTGCAGCTGTTCCTTTCTGTTCCAAGAGATCTAATAGCAAATACCTGCCTTTCATTTACTTTGGGCTAAATACAGAGTTACTTCTTGGAGGTGAAGTGGGATGATTCCTAAGGATCATCCTCCAATCCTTTCTCCTCTTCTCATTTTTAAATAGCTCATTTGAAATAAAAGAGGTGTGGATGCTTGTGCTTATTTTCTGCCACAACCAGTTTCTCAAGATAATGCCTTTAGCATTGGGCTCTGGGGATGTTTGGATGTGGGTCTTTCTCCATCTCTCCTGATGAAGCTGTGTATAAATAAATATGTTGGGCCTGGCAGAGTTTGCAATGCCAAAGTCTGCTTTGTGAATCTAGCCTCCAGACTCTTACCCTGCAAACACGTATACACATGCACACAAGTAAGCCAAATGAAGTCAGTGGAAGAGTCTGGAATCTCTGGTCTGCTAGATTCACTTTGCTCTTTGGCAAACCAGCTGCAGAAAGGCCCTGCAGAGCTCCCCCTGGGGAGAGGGACTCTCCAGCCAGGATAAAGCTGGCAGAGGTGGCTATTCCACTTCCTCTTCCAGCTCTGCCATGCACCAACTACTGACATGAGTGGAATGGAAGAAAGAGGGCCAGGTTTCAGGAGGGGCCTAATTTCCCCCCCATTTCTCATAATTTTCAACAGCTCCCATAAAGACGTCAGTGTTGCCCAGTGAAAATGGTCCCATAGGCTTAGTCCTACTCATAAGGAGTTGTTTCATTAACTCACAGTACTTGTAAGGACTTGTTTTGTTAACTCACAGTATAAATATTGTAAGTATGAGTGGTGTAATTACTGCCATTGTAATTTCTGTGTCTGGTGTCATGCAAGTTTTAAGTAAGATGATATGTGCCTTTGAATCATTAAATTCCATGAGATAAATAGCTGTAGTTCACAATGTTTATTCATTATCCGAACTTCTATAAAGTCCTCAGTGGCAGAAGAAAATGCCTGAAGAAATATATCAATCACGTATGGGCCAAAACTAGAACCTACAATCAAATTTCAGGGAATGTAGGACTAGAGTATTCAAATTCATTGAATCGGCTTTTCACCTCTCATTTCGTTGGCTCGAGAACTGGAAGGGGCCTGCTTCCCAGTAACACAGGATTGGGTCCACATTGCCTCTTAGCACTGAGGCATTGGTTCACCATTGACTCAAAGGAAAGAGTGCCACCTACTGAGTCAGCTGCACAACTACCTTCAATAGCATGGTTTTCCTCTGGTCTCCAGTCAAAAATGGAGTCTGATGCTGCTTAACATAGAAGTAATAAAACTGCAGTTCAAGAGTGGCATGGCCCAAGCTGCACAATCTATAAGTAAAAATGAATGCACAAATGCTGCATGTTAATTTTATCCAAAGTAAAATGTGCCACATTGTACATGCAGGGTTGAGCAATAATATTTTCTTCCACAGTACACCTGGGGGCTACTTTTGATATTACGAAATAATAAGGGATTTGGGGGGTAACTATTGGAATTTGCAGACAGTAGTTCTTTCTTTTCTGCTCTGTTATGTTCAGCCTACATTACTCTTTCTCTATCCATGGAAGTTCGATCTAGTTAAAAAATAATCAACACATACTTTGCATTCACTCTGTATACAAAGATCCATATTTCTGGGGAGATTTAAAAATCCATGCACAGCCTGTGGGTGGTTCTGTGATCTCTTAACTCACATTAGTCAATTTATTCTGAGCTAACTATTTGCATTTTTTACAAATAGAATTTCAAGGTAAAATTATTGTCATGATATTTGGAATGTGTGTTTTCCTTTCCATAAACAGTAGACACATGTCATATTTGATTTGTAGTACTACAGGAAGCAACCCATGCATCACATTTTCTGTTATATACAGTTTGTTCAGTATTGTATAATGGGAAAATTACAGTTACAATTAAACAAGCAAAACACAGCTCTAACTGGAACATCATAATCTGAAATGGGAATGATGTTAACAATTCTATTAAAAGGAGAGAGTAAGGTGTAAAAAGAAAGGTGGCTATGATGAAGATTCAAGAAATACGTTTACTAGTACTTACAGAAGCTAATCAAAGACCACCCATCTTTGGGTACAATACTGACATTATACTACAAGCTGACAGCAGGCCAATTCAAACAGATCTGGAGCCTCTTGATTAACCATTGGACTACCAGTCCTACTCACAGCAAGGCTGAAGATTATTATATTAACCCTCCCTAGCCTGTCCCAGACTTCAGTGTTGTGTCATCTGGGGGAGGAGCAGAGGAAGGGGTTACTCTTACAAAAAGGAAGGAAGGAAGGGAATCTTTGCTCAACAAACTACTAGCCAGAGGAAGATATGGAAGAAGAAGTTGGCAGATGGGCTGTTCAGACCTAATGAAAAGTTCAACCATCCTGCCACCCCCAGCTGATGGGTAAGGCAGAGTGCTTTGGAGCAGGATTTTTGGGTAGTAGGGGGATGAGATGGCTTCATATTTAATATAAAGGTTAGTAGGTCCCCTCTGGCTGCTGAAAGGGAGATGAACTTTCTGTCACTTCCTCCTCTTCCACAGCTTTCTGGCTGCTGCAAGTGTGGTAGGTCTCCATTATCCTTGTCTTCCCCCATCATCGCAGATGACACAAGAATAGGAGAGGAAAAGTTCCCTGGCATTCTCTCTCCTGGCCTCACAGTTTTTGTGTGGTCTCGTCACCTCTTCACAGGACTAATTGCCCTACTCTCTCTAATGACAATAACTTTACCAAGCACCCCCTGCACGAAATGGATAATTTTTCACACTTTCATTGCTGACCACAGGGCTTCCAGGAGCATTACTGAAGCTGACCAAAGTCTTGTTAAGTTCATTCTGCAGGGGCTTGGTTATGCTGCTTATTTTGATCAGAAGCAGAGGCACAGGAACTTGTCTGAAAAGTTCACTCTCTTCACATCTGAAAGATTTAACCTTCCATGATAAGGGCTAGAAACATCATATTTAAAAAAAAAATCCTAATATCTTTAGAAATTCATGCTGTAGCCCACACTCACTACTTGAGATGGCTCCATTCACCACTTGAGAAGGATTTTTTTTCAAGTTCTGAGACATCCCAATAAATGCAAAGGTGAGTTCCTGCTGTTTCCCAAACCTGGAGTGTACTGAGGGAATCTAATGGATTTATTTATAGGAAAAATTAGTTGTTTTCAACTGTGATCAAAATCATCCGTATGTCATACGTTCAGAGCACTTAGGGGTCGGGACTGACTTCTTGAATCTTCTATGTTGATCAAATAGCTCATAGGGGTATGGCCATTACAGCAGCCCACATACTTTGAAATGTTTCCCCATATATCTTCTTTTCAGCCCCTTTGGCAACAGCTATTATTTCCTTTCCATCCGTTCCGGATACCCTGTGAGGAAGGGGGGAAGGAAGACAAGGGTAGATCTGCAGAGACAATATATTTAGAGGACTCCAGTTACAGCCAAGTAGCCCTCTTCCCTCAATAGATGCTTTCTCAGATCCCCACTCTCAGGAATTACAACACCTTGGAGGAGCACCGTGGGTGTTTGTTTAAATCACGGTGAAAGACTGTTCTCCTGAAATGGGCAAGGTTTTCACTAGGATAGATAAAGCAAAAATCAGTATGCATTGGGGCAAAGTTTAAATTGAAGCTGAAGAAGTAGAAGTTATTCTCTCTGTTGGAAGACAGAGGTTTAAAGTTCTCAAATCTAAGTTGGTATTAGATAGCTTTTGATCTCTCTCATATTAACATTGACCGGGATTTCAGAGGACGGTACAATGTCTTGAGTAAAAATGGAAAGGTCAAGTAACAAACATATCTCCAAAGGACTTTAAAACTAACCCTTTCCCTGAATAGCAAGATATAATCGAAGCTGTAGGAATGAAACCAAACCTACAGTTAAGGTCTTATATCTGGCATAGATTGTTTAATTTAAGGATACAATGAGAATGGACAGAATTGAGAAAGGAATATGTTGTTCTGAAGATTTATATACAGCATAACAGATTGTTTCCTCTCCAGAATTACAGGAAGACAAAGAACTGTACAAATCAGTGTCTTGGCAAGACCTCTAAATAGCATGTTGGCTAGAAAATGTTGGGCCTGTCATTATGCTAAGATAATGAATTCACATCCATATTATGAGAAATTAGATTCTAAACTTCATCAGCACTCTCATTTGTATGTTTTTGATCCAAAACAAATAAAGCTTTCACCACAGCTTAAATCCTTCTGGGAATTAGACTTGGGAGAGAAAAATCTGTTCAGCAGTTTAAACATCCTCCCAACTACTCCCCGGTTACCTATACTAGTTTAAAGTTGCAAAAATGTATCATACTACATAGACTGCTGTTTATACTGGACTCCACAGTACTTGTTTGATTAATGTTAGACAATTATTACTAATGCATTTATATTTATAAATAAAGGTTAGGTATAGTGGGGATGATGGTAAGTTTTGGGAAAGTGGTAAAACATTACTTTGGTATCCAGGATGTTTTTGTTGGTCTTACATTTGCACATTGGGAAAAATCTTAGTACTGCAGAATATTTCCAGGCCCCACAAAATTTGCTTCAGATCACTAATATGTGACAAAAGGGTCATTTTGAGATATGGTAAAAATTTATATGGCACCTCAATACTGGAATAGAAAGAGGATGTCTTATTCACTTGCATATGGGAATACACTGGGCCAGATTTTCAGCTGGGGAAAATCAGGATAGTTCCACTGAAATCAGGGTCCTTAAAGCAAGTAATTCAAGTTAGTGCAAAGCTTTTTGAAAACTCAGAGCCTAAGACTGCCTTACTTCAAGTAATTACTTCATTGACTTCAATGGAACTAGCTACCTAACATGAGCAGAATTTGGCCTGGATCTTTGTATTTGATTTATGTACAAGTAAGTGCTACTGCAAATTTATTAAACACCTAAATAACACATGTGCTAATAGAGGTGGTTGGATTTTTTTGTTGTTTTTGGTAGGATTCAGATATATTATGGCTCACTTTTTTGCATTCTCACTTTTCAGTTAATGTTTGTGCTTTCGAAAGTTGACATTTTTAAAAATGCAAACGTTTACACTTTATCCTGTTCCTCTGAAATAAAGTTTTCTTCTTGAATGATTCATAACTTTTTCTCTAAAAATATTAGACACATACTGACTTTCTTCAAAAATCCACAGCTACATTGATTAGAAGCTTTATATTTTGTGTTTCAGGAACAGATTCTGTTTTGTTGGTCACACTGAATTACTAGTGAAATAAATAGTGGTTTCTGCTTATATAGAGATTTTCATCCAAGATTCAAGTAATGATGGCTCTACTATGATGGCATAAGTTTTCCTCAAAACCACTACCATCAATCCCCTCTGCTTATCTCCAATTTGAACATGTAGGCTTCACATATATGTTGTGTTGCTATCCTTTGTATTAGGGTTGCTACTAAAGAAGCACAGGTGGCTACTTCCTGATTGACTAACAGTCAAATGAAGCATATGGGCCACATTCAAAATATAATTTGGTTTTTGGACATGGCTTGCTGATCAAGTTGTGCAGTTAAAGAGATTTTCCACACAGCAGGAAACCATGCAGGAGCTAACACGAAACCAAAACTATTTTTGGTGGCAGAAAGACAGCTAGGGCCCAATTTGCACTGCCAATCAATTCACATTGGTGACCACTTATGTAACCTAAGTAGTTACACTGAATTCAGTGGGACTACTCTTGTAAGTGCTCACCAGTGTAAGGGTTGGAGCACGTAGCTCATGATTTTTATTTTTCTGCAGCAGATTTAGAAGGAGAGTTTGTCTACAGAACACTCACTTCATGCATGAAAGTATTAAGTTCATATACAGTATGTCACCATATGTTTCTGTCCCATCTCCCCCCTACGTTATTGTATGGTAGAATTTTTTTTAAAATTAAAAAATACTTCAATTAGCCTTTCATTACGGTAATGCCAGATGAGGATTTAGTTGCTGGATCTGAAGTAATAAATTTAAATCTACTGAATTATTTTCTTTGAATGGGGCCTTGTGCATCAGTCTCTCAGATCTACAAAACAAAAACAAATATCCTCAGGTTCCCAGTAAATCAGGCAAAGTGAGTCAGAAGAGCGGTTCATGTAGGTCAGCCTATCCAGCTTCAGTCTGGATGGCCACTGGGAGCTCACTGAGATCACAAAAGCAGTTGCCTCCTTTAAGAGGAATTGACATTTGCATAGGTTTGTAATCAGTATATGTATAAACACATCCCTTTTGTGGCCCGATGCAATGTCTGTTTAAGTCAATGGAAAGATCAGGCCCCTCATTCCAAAAGAATTTGAAAAGGTTAAAAAATTACATGTCATAAATGATCAAAAATGGTTAATAGTATATAAAACTATACATATACACTCATACACACACACATATATAATTCCCAAACAATGACTTCTAGATATACTTGGGACAAAAATATTTTCCTCACAATCGTAACTAAATTATCAACATGCCATTTTCCAGATTTTTGCAGTGTACAAAGCCCAACACTTGCTTCAGGTATGCAACAAGGTGGGAAATGTTCACTCTTATGAAATGGGAGATTCTGCATGCTTTGCTAAAGCAGACGGAATGTGTTTTAAGTGCATGTCTTACCACGTTAATATCTTGATTACCTTCTGGAAGTGCAATTTTAAATGAATATGTTAGAAGTAGCTGGAGAATCCTAATAAGAAAATAAATCTACAGCTAGAGATTTATAATGAATGGCATCATCTGTGTGTAATTGTGATGGAGTACACTTCTCCCGCACTGGTTCACCAAGTGTTAACTAGGCCCTTCTGGGCATGTTCTGGTTGTAGATCAGTATAAAGAGAAGCACTTCAGCTCAGTTGGGGCTGACTGCTGAAGACTGAGGATGCAGACTGTCTGCTCCAACTAGGGAGATGCTGATCCTCTTGGCCACGGAAGCTGGAGCCTTGAGACTCCAGTGGACATCTGGACTGCGAGGGACGCCCCAGCCTGGCCAGAGCTATCAGAAACCATCTCAGCTGAGGAAATCCAAGGTGACAGGGATGCACAGGTAGCTGTCGAGGAGACAAGGTAGGAAAAAGCCCAGGGATGCTAGCTGCAGAACAAGGCAGCATCAGCATTTTGTGGCTGGATCCCCGCTGACCCAGTAATGGAACAGTCCACCACTGTCAGGGCCGTGGGCTGGATCCCCCATGTGTTGGTTTGATTCTTCACCCCTCTCCTCCACTAACCCTAAGGCCTTGCAGCCCTGAGGCCAATGGTGACCATATTGACTCTAGCCCTTAGGCCTTACAGCCCTGATGAGAAGGGTAGCCATACTGATTCTGACCCCTAGGCCAAAAAGCCCTGACGAGAAGGGCAGCCATCTTGCTCTTGAGCTTTGGGCCACACACCCTGAGAGAGAGGTCTACTTGATTAATTGTGCTTACATTGCAACCCCTGTGTCTGGAGGGGCCAAGAGACCCAGCCATGGGGTTCTAGTGACCCTTATCCTGCCCCAAAAAGGGGATGGGATACACTTGGGACAGTGTTAATTTTTTAAGAGATCATTTTTCAAGAGATTACAATTATGTACATCCAATTGTATAATTTATTTCTAAAGAATAGTGCTCTAGCAATAATAAAACAATGCATGTGAAATTTATAAAAGTAAAGCTAAAGGAGAAATATAATTTTGAAATGGCGTTTACACATATTGGAGCTTACCTCCAAAATGAATGTAAGAAAAGTAGAAATAATTTTTTATTGTATCACTGTTTTCTCAATATCTATACTTCTCTATTAGAGCTGGAGTGGAAACCAAATAAAAACACCACATTCTATCACACTTATCGCTTTCTTAATTGGACTGGTAGAATTCAGATGCACATATGATATTGGTTGGAACAATAGCCGTAGGTAACAATATGCTCTTTTTGTTAAGTTTAATTTCTAGCTTTCAATGGCAATTCCTTGGAGACTGAATTTCTAAAGCTGCTGCTATTTTCAGACTTCTGTTAAGCATAAGGGGTGGACTGATATTGCAGTAGGCTTTAAAGGGAAAATGTCTTTTTAAAGGGACCAAAAAATCTTGCAGCCACCAGGGCCTGATTCTTCTTGATGTTACACAAATGTGACACCACTGATTTTTAATGAACTATGTCTGCATTACACCAGTATGTGCTGAAGAAGAATAAGGGCCTACATTTATATTATGGGACATTTAAGTTGTAAGGCAACATGGTCTATTGGATTGGAAAAGGACTCTTTTCCTAGATCTGCCCCAAATCTGTTGTGTAACATTAGGCAAGGTCATTTAACTTGTCTGTACTTTTGTTCCCCCCTGCCCCTGCTTCACTCTCTGTCTACTTCAGTTGTAAGCCTCTGTGGCAGGAATTGTCTCTATGTATTTGTACAATACCTAACACAATGGTGTCTAGCTGTAACGGATACAAGTAAAGATCTTTCTAAGAACTGTACTAAGCTAATTATTTTGTTCTCATCTATTTTGCCTATAGTACCTCATATTTACATTTCTATAAAGTTAGTCATATGCATTATAGTCTTACAATAAAATACCCCAGATTTATAACTGTAGGAACCACTGGTTCAGAAATAGCATATTCAGGCCCACCAACTGAAGGAAGGGGGAGGGAAATTGCCCAGGGGCCCGGGTGATTTTAAAGGGCCCGGGAGGATAGATATGTCTCCTCCTCTCTTCCACACACACCCCTTCTCACAAGACCCCCACTGCTCATGGTCTCTGCCCCTCCCCCTGAACCAAGCTTATTTATTATGTGCCATGCAGGTTCCCAGGCAGCTGAGGAAGCAGTATCTGTTTCTTAGCTTCCCAGGTTCATCAGTAATCTCCCGGGAAAGTCCAATGGACATGGGAAGCTGAGTAACAGATACTGCCACTTCAGCTGCCCAGAAACCTGCATGGAACATAATAAATAACTAAAAACTTCTGGTGGGGGCCCATTCAGATGTCGGCCATCCCTTTCTAGGGGGGCTATTGACTGTTTTGCTCTGTGGCCCTGAGCGTATTGATCATACCATATTGTAAATATAATGCAACACAGAGTGTAGATCAATATGCTGCTGTGTATGCTACTCAACTACAGAATGCAATTGAATTATTCTTTTTAGCTCTGAATAACTCCAGGAATTTGATTTAATCTCTTTAAGGTGAGAAGTTTTTAGGGAACAATCCTGTTATGAACTGCTACACATTCCAACAAACAGCAATACCCAGCATTCCACACACACAATTCCTGTCCATGTACCGGAAGTGTAGAGGTGCTCCCCAGTCCCTCCCACAATCTCTTTGGCTCAGATGTCCTAGCTGACGGTGATACTAGATTACTGGGTGCTGTTCTGAGCCAGCATACATTTCTGCTGGTGTCTCTTTCATTTCTCTATACTTCCCCCTTTCGGCTTTTCTAGAACTACTTTCCTTTCCTTTGTCAGGATCCTAGTCCTGAGAATAACTCTGCACTTTCAGGTCCAGTCATGAATGGATTTTGGTTCCTCGGTGAACAAAAGGATACTTCAGCATATTCATTTGAATGGTCAACTACTTAGCTCTGTGTCTTTGGCTGTGTCCCCACTATCCTGACTTTGCACTTAGTACCTGCAAGGACACATCTAGAGAGGTAGACAAAGTTTACTGTGGCTATGTTATCCACTGGACTGAGCACTGATCTTTGAGCCAGGAGTCTATTCTCAACTTTGCCACTGGCATGCTGTGTGACACTCGTTACTTTACTTCTCTTTGCTTTTGTTTCCCTTGTCTCAGACCCTTTTTCTGTCTTACCTATTTAGCTCTTCAGTGAAGCAACAATCTCTTGTTACGTTTACATTCAGTGCCTAGCACAGTGATTGCAGTAGCGTCTCTTTAAGAACTACAGTTGCACAAATAATTATAATACTGACATGCCTGTGATCAAATTTCCAAGCAAGCTGTGTGTGGTTAAAAAAATAAGCTAATGGTGGACCTCTCTGCCCAGGACATGGGGAGAAATGTAGCTGCCAATGGGGTTCCATTTCTTTCTGAGAGAGAATTAGTAAATTAGGGCCCAGTGGTGATTAAGCCATCCTCTCTCCTGTCCACAAACCCTTGTGGGGCCCCAGATACCAGGAGAATGAGAAGGACCTGGGATTAGTGTACCTCTGGACCATGTAAATTCCTACTAAGACTAGCTGAGCATATGGAGGTCTAAGAAAACCACGAGTTGGTATTGGTGAGGACATTGTGAGGAGGGAGACCATTGAAAATCTTGTTGAATATGTTTTAATCATTTTTTGGCCAATCAGACATTATTAGTGTACGGCGGCGCTTCGGGTGGCCCCGGTTGCGGCGGCCATTCCTGGGGCCTAGCCGCTGGGGGAAGGTCCTGGTACCTCCCCCAAACAAATGGGGAATTGGTCAACCGGCCGGTCTACAGGCTCCAGCCCCCCGGCAGGGCGGGCGAGCAAGCAGTCTAGAGGCCTGGTCCCTGGGCAGCAGGGCAGGCTGAGACGGGCGTCTTCCAGCCGTCTGGCCGGCGGTTAGGAGTCTCTCTCTCTCTCTCTCTCTCCCACTTACTGGGGCAAGTGCGGGTAGAGGAGGGGGGGAGGGGGATGCAGGCCCACCCGTCTCCACTGCGTCCCAGCCCAGGGCCCTACCAGTGGCACAGTTAGTACCACTGGTGCGGCGGGGATCCGGCCGCAACACGCCGCGGGGCCTGTGCCCCTACTCGAGCCATTAGGTCTGGCTGCCCCTGGGCCACTTCCTCCCCGTACTCCCAGGAGCTGACCCCGGGCAACCCGGGGGTGGGGTATGCGGTCCACGGCTGGCTCACCAGTCCGTCGGCGGCAACGGGGGCAAGCCATCAGTGTCCGGCAGCTCCTCAAGATCCAGGGGTTTGCCGGGGGGTCCGGCGTCTGGCAGCTCCTCAAGGTCAGCCCCAGCTTCAGGGGGGTCAGTGGCCGGCAGCTCCTCAAGGTCTAGCCCCGCCTCGGGCGGTGGGACCCACTGGGACTGATCGAGCCCCTCCGGCCAGGCTTGGGGTTCGGGGGGTGTCAGCCCCCTCTGGGGTCTCGACGGCCGGTCCCAATCGCCGGCACCCAGAGGCCCTATCCAGTCCCGGTGTTTACCCCAGGAGCAGCGGGGCTTCGGCCCAGGGTCGTAGCCATTCCCTTCCGCAGCGGGAGCCCTGGGTGATAGGTCTGCTTCCCACCGCTGCCTGCCTCCCTCTGAGCCCAGGGGCCTGGCTTTTATACTTCCCCTTCCTGGGGAAGTCCTGCCTCTTGGCGCCTGGTTGGCCGTCCCCGGTGGTCCTATCCGGGCCGGCCTGAGGGGTTGACGGAGGGCCCGGCGCGCTGGACCAATCCCGGCCTGTTGCTGGGCAGTTTTACCTGGCCAGCTATCCCGCTGGTCTATTGGCTCTGGCCCTCCCTCGGCTCCCAATCCCGGGGCAGGCCGAGGTGCCCTCCTACATTAGAAACATCTCCAGTCATCTTTCTATCACTGGACATATACCTCCAAAATTCCCATTAACTTTCACAGTGCAAAAATGGACCTTTTCTTAATAGGAACAAAAACACAAGGATATTCAGATATTTAATATGCTATATAATGGCAAAAATATAGGAACTAATCACAGTTTTAAAAACTTCTTCTCTGATGTTTCTGCTTCCATCCTCCCTTTAACATTAGAAACAGGCTGATTGAAGGAAATGGATGTTCTGGATCTTCCAGAGATGCCAATCGTTTTAATGGGATTTCAAGTACACTTTTGTAAGATGGATTGTGGGTTTTTTGTTGTTTTGTTTAAAGCTATTCTCTAGTTTAAAAGGAATTATATTGGGGGAAACCCTCTGGCTAGCCTGTGTTATGCTCGAGGTCAGATTACATAATCACAACTCCAATCCCTTTTGGCCATGGAGTCTATATAAATCTCATAATGGAACATATTACATTGTGATGGTAGAGGCAGAGCAGGTGTGTCTTGCTGACTTGGCAATTTATATTCTAGACCTCGGGCGCAGAAATGATCCTTTCCCAAGATGATTGCAGACAAGATAACACAGACACACATGGTCAATGTTAAATAATAAAACATGCAACAAGCAAATCGCCCACCTTCCCTCCTCCCAAAAACAAACAAAAGTGGGAAAGTTTAATAAGGAAAGATACACTGCTTTGTTGGTATCATATTTGATGGGCTATTTCCATGCCAAGCCTTGTGGCACACCACACAGTGGGTTCTTGGCTTCCAGGAAGTCTTTAGAAAGCTGCAGGTTCTAATTTATTTGCTAGCCAATTCTTTTTTGAACTAAAATGCTTAACAGGGGGTGAAGCTTTGGGGTAACAATTGTTACAAAAGCAAATTTTGTAGCTTTTTATAGTTTAAAAAGACGAGATCCCATATTCGTTCTCAAATTTCTTTGTAAGAAACAGACATGTTGGGCCAGTTAGATCCTCAGCTCCACCCAAAAGCATTTAGCATGAGCAAAAGGGATGCAAAAGTGTCTTTAAGCCGCCGTCATTTCTGCCTAAAGTTGCTCTTATTTGTGGTAGCTGCCAATATGCCCAGCAGGCTATAACAAGATTTGGAGACTGCTGCATTATAGGAATGACCCAGCCACACCTTCTTCCATGCTAGCCTCAAGGAAGAAAGATGGGCTAGGAACTGCAATGGCCAATCTACTCCACCCTATACAGGAAAATCCTTCAGGGGCGAGGTAAGCCACATTTAGAACACCTTTGCACTAGCATGGATTTGCCCACAGGCAGTGATTTCCAGCAATGCTTTATTAGGCTGGGTCTTTCTAGTTCTATCCCTTCGCCACATATTTTTGCAAGCATGCAGAGAATAACTCCACATGAGCTAGGTTAGATCATGTTTGATGCTAGGTTTTCTAAGACAAAATCTTAATTAAATACTCAAAAAATCCAAGTCTATCGATCTAAAAATGTAGACAAACAAAGAAGCATTAGGTCTCAAATTCAAGAACAGAAAGAAAATAATATGTTGCTTTCTTCTATAATGCAGGAGAGTTTTTATTTTTCTTAAATGTAGCCTCAAGTATACATATCTTCTATTTTTCTAAACACTCATTTCTAATGCTTGAATTTCATTTCCAGAGTTCTAACTTCAATTATTGCTGCTTTAATCTTCTGCTGCTTCACATATTATCAGGGATAGAGAATAATAAATGTAAATGTAACATTTAGGCCATCACTAATTTATCCTGGGAGAGTAGTTCAAAGGGAACATCAGCTTGAAACTATTGGTTGGGTTGTGAAGTTTGAGGCAGGAGACCCAACTGTCTTCCAACTTCAAGGAGCCTTTGTGTGGTACTAATTATAAAACAAAGCTATTAGACTCACACTGATTAGCTAGTTATACTTTTTTGATGAAATTATCTGAAGTTATGTTTTGAACTCTAATTAGAGATGACCTCTAAGCAAGGTTTTGTTTCCTTTTCCACAAAAGAAGCTAAGGAATCATCCAAGCACTCAGTTAAAATAAATACAATGGTGATTTCAGCACTCCCTGGAGTTGGTTCTTCGTTAAAAAGGGAAGAAAAAAATCTGATTAAGTTCACAGAGCTTTGGGTCTTTGAAACAAACCCTCTATTATTTAATGTGTCACACAGGAAGAAAATATTTTCCATGTAATAAGTCATGATATTTTATTTTAAAGCCTTCATAAATTGTGGCATAGAATTAAAAGATGTGTGTAAAGAAAAGGAAAAGAGCAAATTTTGATTGATCGTTTTCTGACATGTGGGGAAGGAAGGGTTCCATTTTAGTCAGTTAAATTGTTGATGCAGTTTGATAGCAGCCTGTCTTCCCATAACATATGTTTTTCATTGCCTGAATCATATTTTCCTTTTCTCTGCAGAGAATTAGCTGATGCTAAAATAACAAAAGCTCATTAGGAAAGTTTTATTTTCTAGGTATAGATCTCTTGGAACCAGAAGAATGATTTATTAATTGCAATGTAGTAAAGCATCTGTTGGCTTGTGAAGCAGTCAGTTTCAGGATCTAATGATGACTCAATAGCTAAGACTTTGCATTAAAAGTGGACAAATATTCTCTACCTTGGGTACTTTCGACAGTAATAAAGGCCCAGCTGGAGGAAGACACCACAATATTCCTTTGTTACAGTGCATAAAATGTTTCCAACCCCTCTCTAGGTGTGTCCTCCATATTAAGGTGACAGATAGCAAGATCAGAATACTTAACAGTATCACTAAGTAACAAGAGGTGAAGGCAAACATACTCTAAAGGGAGGGATATACAAAGGGATGTATGTGACAGGAACCCCGTAGCCTTAATCCATCAAATATTAGAGGTCTGCCTCTGGAACAAAGAAAAAAAGTCATATTTAACAAACTGTGGTATATGGTTTGTTCTCTCATCTATAAGACCCATCCTAATGGAATAAAACTGCTGCTGTATCTTCTATTTTGTGCCTGATCTCTTCTCACCTCGCTGCTTTTATTCAACTTTAAAAAAACAGGGAAATATGCCTGCTAGGACACAGACTAGGTTTAAGATATACTGTTAGCAGAACCCTCAGCAGCATATTATCCAGCGGTTGCAGACTGTTGTGCACAATACCTTTCACTCTCCTGCAAAGACACTTAGCTATGATAAGACCTTTTCCTGAATTGTCTTGGAGAGAAAGGTAACCTTCTGAAAAACACAAATGGGTTTACTTCTCCGTTCTTATCCCTCTGAACATACTGACTAGGCAGGTCACACAGGCCTTGTCTGTACTGGGGAAAAAAGCATTGTGCAAGGAAACATATGAATTAACATGATGATCTACATGAGTTTGCCCCCTTACACCTTGTTTACACTGGTGGCTGTGTGTAGCATACATGCAGCTACAGGCCACCGTGAAAAGTAGGCTGTGTCCACACCACAGCCTGCAGCTACACGTAGCAGTGAAAGCTCCAGTGGAGGGAAGGAATGAGGAAAGGCTCTGACAGCAGGGAGGCAGCGGGACACTACCCTGATAAAAATAGCAATGTAGATGAGGGAGGATCTGTCGGGCACGTGGAGAACTGTGTAGGGTATATACCCTATGGTTCTCAGTGTCTGCACTCTACTCACCTAATCAATGACTCACCATCTACACTGCTGTTCACATGTGCTGGGAAGCATGCAGTGTATGTGCTCCACAAGCCACTCTAAGTCTAGATCTAGCCTTAGGGTGGACAAGAACAGTTGTGTTTTAAAATGTGTTAGCTGGTCACAGTTGTCCACATTGGTTTTGCTGTGTTTAACTCCAGGGATTTAGTGTGGTTAACTTCATGAGCCCCACACAGTTACTATAACCAGCTAACACATTTTTAAACTGTACTATCCTCATCCTCGAGAAGAACAACTCATGTTAATGTTTTCTAACGCAATGCTTTTTCCTGGTATAGACTACGCCATATCATGAAACTTGTTCACAACTTGTTCACCCCTCCCAACAACTATCTGCAGAAACTGTTTCAGACTTCAGATCCATAATATCTTTCCTCAGACACAAACAGCAATATAAAAACTCCTCTTCAGTTGATGACAGAACACCTACCCTATCTCATCCCCAATTCACTTGCTTTTTTCAATGAAATAGTGGAGCTATTACAGAGACAAAGGGGATGAGGCAATATCTTTTATTGGACCAACTTCTGTTGGTGTGAGAGAGAAATGCTTGTCTCTCTCACCAAGAGAAGTTGGTTCAATAAAAGATATGACCCCACCCACCTTGTCTCTCTAATAATCCAGGGACCAACATGGCTACAACACTGCATAGTAAAGCTATAGCAGCCAAAGCTTTTGAGGAATACTTAAAGGGCAGGCTTGACTATGGGTTTGGCACTGATCCTTTAGCACTGAGCTACTGTTAAGACACCAAGAGCCCATTACTAAGCCCACAAATTTTAAATAAAAAACCCATCTATTTAAATTAGGGCCTGCTTGAGTCTCAGTTTTTTGTTTTCCATATAAATGAGGAGGGAAGGGCTTACGGAGTGCCTCAATGCTTCCCTAATGGCAGCATCTGATGCAGTTGAAAATATTTTTAAGAAGCCAATTTTGCTTCAAGATACATATTGCTGCAAAATACTCCCTGAAAATCCCGGAAGTTTTAACTACAAACATGTTTCTAAAGCCATAAATAAAAAACAAGCAATCATAAGAGTTCTCTTTAGCCACTGTGCTGCATCAAATGTTAGCGGGCACAGAGGAAAAAAAGAGCCAGCCCAACCACTGTCCAGGCCACAGGAGCAAGTCATAATCAAAGCTGATGCAGAAGCACTATCTGGTCCTGGTCTGGACTCCATGTGCCAAAACAGTGCAAGAACTGTTTAGACTTGTCAAATCCTAGTTCTATTAAAGCCAATGAAAGTTTTGCAACCCAAGTCAAGGGTATGAGGATTTGACCCATTATGTTTTCTGAACTGCATCAGTTCCCAGAAGGAGCAGCCAGACCTTGTGAAAGGTTCATCATTAATACAGCTTTGTGGAGAAAGGTATTCCATTTTCCAAAGGACTTCAGAATTTCAAAATTGGGTTTCATTCCAATTTGGAATGTAAACCAAAGATTGCAAAATTCCCTTCAAAACACAATCCAAAACATTTTCATTTTGAAAAGTTAAACCTAATAATTTAGGAAGAAAAATCAACCTGGTGGGCTGAAGGGGAACGAGGAGCTTGAAGTCTTGATTGCACTGGTTAGGCTGAGCCAGAAACCTCAGGACCTGGGGAGCCATGGTCCCAGGACTTCCAGGATCTCTGCTTTGAAGTTAACACCCCATTGTGATAAGGTCATACTTTTCTTTCTGCTTCCATTTCCAGCTGTCTGATTCTAGATTAAGAAAGCTATAAAATCCTAACCAGAAAACTACTTGCAACAATTAGGGCCAGAAACATTAAAAAAAATTAACTACAGGTTCCATTTTGGGAAATACCTTAAAGACAAATAATCTTTTAGACCTTAAAGACAAATAAAGCAAATAATCTATTTGAGGCCCCATTAACACTGGAATTTATGGCTTTTCCTCATGTGTGGAATTCTTTGACTCTTAAAAAGCTACATTCTCAGCTTCAGCTAACTAAATATAATTGATTCATCTTTTTGGTGTGCAAAGTAAGATCAGAGGATTGATTGTCTATTCTGAATTCCTTTGAAAAGCTCATTCCAGCCATAATATCATAGACAGCTTGTCTCCTCTGTGAGACACTCACTTAGCAATCTATTCTTTTACATAAGTCAAAGATCAATTCAATTTTAAAATCACAGACCTTGAAATTTTACAACTAGCCCGATTACCACTTTAAAAACTCAGGATTTAAACATTAAAGAATTCCTCATTAGAAATGCCAACTTTTCCTCACTTATATAAATGATACTTAAGTTATGATGAAATTGGCTCATTTTCAAGATAACTATATGTAAACTATACTTTATATTTTCAACTATTTGGACTTTAACTGTATAATTCTCTCCATTTACAAAATAATCCCTCCCAAAATAACACAGGACAGAGGTGCAAGATTGCAGAAGAGAATATGGGCTATTTCAGGTTAAATTCCAGTATCTTGTGATTAATGAGGGCTACAAATGGGAGTTTAATATGAAAACGGGCAGAGTTTCTACCTTCTATAGGGATGCATTGTGTTTGTCTAAACTCTAAGTGTCAAAATGAGACTTTAAAAGTTACCTAGAAGAAATGTATGTAAAATTGTCTTTTTAGAGGCATTTTAACTAAATTTTTACTCTGAGTATGCTGTACAATTCGACTTGCACATGCCTTTTCAAGTGGAGAGATTTTTTTTGTTTAAAAGAATCTCAAAATTGTATTAAATTCTCAAACATTTGAAAAATAACATTGCTATGATGTGCATGGTGTGGCCTGATTGAAACGTTTTACTGGAACTCATTTGAGTTGACCCGCATAATTCAGTCATGGCTTTGTCCCACACGTGCAACATGCAGCCACCCCGAAGAGTGCAAATAAAAACTTATACCATTTTTTATTCTTTTTCCATCATCTAACTTCTAAAATAGAAGGGATGATGTGTTGGCTTTCTCCGTTGCAATCATACACAAGACACCATTGTGGCTGAAAGCAGGACTCCGTTTATTTACTGCAAGCACCTTCCCTTATAGCTTTTTCCATCATCTCCTTGCGCATGCATTTCTTACAGCAGTAAACAAGTCTCACAGCAGTGAGTGCTTTTTCACACAGCCCAATCTGATCGGCTAGGACTAGCTAAGAAGCATATGGGGAGGCTGTAATCAAAATACACTTCGCAGTTCCCAAAACAAACTCAGAACTTCGCTAGTTTCCAAAACAGCACCTGCAGGGTCATCCGGAGGCCAGCCAAGACCAGGGTGTGCCCAGCAGTCTCGTCTGGCTCCGCATAACCCTACAATGATGAAAATGTGAAACATGTGTATCCAGAGATGAAAATTAGACTCTAAATCACACATGCAAAATTTAAGATCGCACCCATTGTTTCTCAAAATCCAAATGCAGGAGTCCAAGCATCATTTGGACACCTGCATTTGAAAATGTAGCTCTTCTTGGATGCAGAGAGCTACGGAGGCTCACTGACTGTTATTTTCATTTACCTCATTCAGTTTTCACTTCTACACTATGTCTTCATCACTTATACACGATGTTCTTTCCTCAGTGCAACAGGATGTTCTGTCCAATAGCAGTAATCATTCCCACTTTGGGAAGCCCCCATGTATGCATGCAAGGAAGGAATGAGGCATAACATAGATTAACTGTCAGGTACAAAATAAATTTTGGCTAACTCATTGGGAAATAAGTCATTCACGTATGACCATTGTGATTCTTGTTGTCATGTTTTTCCATACTAACGGAGCGTCCAAATACTTTCAGCCTGAATAATTTTAAAGGAGACAAACTAAACCAAACAAACATTTCATGAGTAATGTCTAAATGAGAGGGCAAGCACAACATGTTGCATTAGCTTTTCCTCACAAAATGGCTACTGATCCCTGCAGTTAAGCAGATTCTTTAGAAATGGAAAGATATAGTACCAAGAAAAGTCATCAGGACATTTATATGGCTACATACACGACAACGATAGCTTTAGTTTCTGTACGTATTGCTCAACGCTGAAACCTATTACATCACTTGATACCATTACAATAAGAGTTATTAAAAATAGTGTCTGAAAGCAATTAGTGTTTAAGGAACAAAACATTTGAAGATCCCTGAATTGATTACAAAATAATATTTCTTCTGCTCTGGGTAATGGTTTTATTCTTCCAAATGATGAGCTGACATGATTTTCTTTATTATTTCTTTTCACTGAGCAGTTAGATGCAATCTACTGGATGCCTAGTTTAGGCAGTCCCCAAAGCAATATTTGATATGCAAAATACATCTTATTAGTTTTCAATTTGCCACTAGCTTAGTTAGAAGATGGACTTGAAATTCCTCAGCAGCAGTTAATCAAGGTTCTGAATCCCAAGTATTCTTTTTATTATAAAATACAGTTCTATCATGAGTGATATATGAAGGGAAATCTGGATATAAACCTAGCCTCACCATCAAGTTCAGAGTTTATTACTCATGAGAGGAGCCAAAATGAAATACAGTTTATCCACAAAATGGGTACAGAACAGAATGTACATCAATATTGCAAACTTCTTTGCCAAAGTGCTTTAAATGTGACCTGGTGTAACCCTCTTAATGGGGGAAAAGGTAGTTTAACCACAAGGGCCAAAACTTTTTAATAGCTAGGAGCCTTAAGTTGTACTCATTGGGTATTTTTTAGACACTTGATTAAATGTCTTGATTTGTAGAAGTGCAGAGTAAGCACTGCAGTTGCATCCAGAGTCTAGTAAATCTAAATAAAACTGATGTCCTTTCAGATGGAAGCTGCTGGATGCTCAGCACTTTTGAAAAACAAATCCATATTTGAACCTAGAAGCCCAAGAAAAGGCACCCATGTTTTTATTATGTTGGTCAAGGTGATTATATTTGAATTACGGTAGTGCCAAGGGGCCCCTGACTCTACTGAGCTAATTGCTGTACCTTCTTATTAAAAGAGTCCCTTCCCTGAAAAGCTTATGGTCTAAATGGACAAGACAAATGAAACAGTTATTATCCCCATTTTATAGATGAGGAACTACTGCATAGGGAGATTAAGCGACTTGTGCAGTGCAGAAAGTCTGTGGAAGACCTGGGAATTGAACCCGAGTCCAGTCCAGGGCCTTAACTTCAAGACTTTCTTCTTGGTGTCCCTTTAGTCCTTGGTTTCTTCATGAATGTTGGCCAACAAGGGTGCCAGATTACCAATTAGATCCAATTGGGATGGTGTTTTTTCTCTGAAGGGGATACCAGTTCCCATTGGACCTGAGAACAACTCTTTTCAGATGGGCTACCAAAATCAAACAGATGGCAACGCCTTTCAGTCCCTACTGACCAGATTTGAAACAGTGACCTTGAAGTGAAATGGACTGCATCTAGCCCACCTTGCACTGTAGCTCTTTGAAAGTTTACTCTGTGTGTCTGTGATGCAGGAAATCTTCTTTTAGAAGTTATATTCTATACAACCTACTGTAGCATGCTTATTGCTTAAACAGCTAATTAGGAGATATGATACAGCAACTTAATGTAAAATGTTCCATCAAGTCAATAGTCTTGAAAGTGGAAAAAGTATTACTGTAATAGCTCTTAGGCACAGTACCTTTTATTAGTTGTTTACAGTTGTGGCAATAACTTGGTTGCACTCTAATGTTATACGTGATTGTTTGCTGCAAAGAAGATGTATTGCCACAAGCCATCCCCAACCAGCAGTCCCAGCAAAACAACATTTGCAATGTGGAATTGGTATATAAAAGAACCCAATTTCATTAAATATGCAACAATGCATGACAGTTCGATAAAATATGGTACGCTCTGCAAATGTCAAGTTTGTCTTGTCTCTTGATTGAATGTGCTCTCCACCCCAGCAAGCTGCACCTATACCAGGTCATTTTCTTGGTGGTGTAAGTGCATAATTCTTGTTTTGTGTACTTTTCAGCAGAGAGAGAGAAAGCTAAGAATGAATTTATAGTGAGTAAGGAATAGAATAAAGATTACTATCTCATCCCAGTTCACACCTTCAATGCAGGGCCAAGCCAGACAGCTTTGATTTTTCTATTGTTACTCCCAACAGCACATTGTGTAGATTGGCTATATGTACACACAGATTTTACAGAAACGTGTTTGAGCTGCTTGCTCACCCTCTAAAGGAGAATTATCACTTATACAATCCTCTGAGGATCTAAAAGTGTTTTTACAAAAATTACATGACACTACCCCTCTGTAACAGAAATACTCTTACACCTATTTTACAAAGATGTAAGCTGAGATATAAAGAGGCTAACTGACTTGCTTGAAGTGACACAACAATTCAATGGCAGAATGAGGAGCAGAATAAAGGAATCTTGTTTCCTTGTCCCCAATTCTAATAGTTAAACACTACCACAGTAGGAACATAACCAACATTACAATACGCATAATAAGTATGAGGTAAAGCTGATTAAATTTTTTTCCATACAGTGGGAAATTCCAATATTTTGACATTTATTTTCCTCCCAAATCAGGACTGACCATATCCAATTATCAAACAAAATTTTCCAAAAACATTGAAACATTTTGCTTCACATCGATACTAATCCCTGGATCCGTTGGAGAAACTGTGATGCCCTATGAGAGTTGTAGTCAAGAATCCCTCATGTCCCAGTTCCTCCATGGGCAGTTGTAGTCAAGAGTTCCTCATGTCCCCCATACTCCTCTGTGACAGAGCAACAGTGGTGCATCATGGGAGATGAAATTTGACTGAGGAGAAACTCCCAGAGAGGTGAATGGAGGCATGAGGAACCCAGAACTACAACTCCCATTGAGCACCATAGTGGCTCAGGCAGAGGCACAGATTAATGTTGGCCTGTCCTGACACATTTTTGATTTTCCTAATGGAAAATCGCCCCCCCCCCCAAAAAAGCTGTAATTTCTAAGGGGAAATTTTTGATTTTGACAAAACCCCATTTTCTGATTGGAAAATGTTGTGTTATTTTTTTAACCGATTCTCCAATAAAGCAAACTGGGACTTTTCATGTTTCCAGAGTTCTTTGCTAAGCATAGGTTGGGTTAAATCTCCAGCATTGCTACAAACATTCAAACTCAGAATACATAATCCACAAATATTCAAAAACATTAAGACAGGCCCCCAAAATCATGTGATTGGCTTAAAAATAATGAGAGAACACTTCCCCCGCACACAAATTTTGAGTCTTTTTAAAATTACTTTCTGGTTTCTGAACCTTCAGGGTGCAGATGGGTCATATTTTCAAGCTTTTCTCTGAAACTGTCAGAGATAGAAACTTACTTTTTAAATGAAAGTTATTAGTTTTTCCTAATCATTTGTCTCCAGAAGTTGAAGCTGTAAGTAAAATATCATAAGACTCATGATTAAAATCACGAGAATTGGTAACACTGATTCCCTTCCTCGTACAAATATATTGAAGCCAAAAAATTACATCAAGGATGAATGAAACAAGGTAAGTGAGGTGATAGCTTTTATTGGACCAACTTCAGTGCTCTTCTTCAGGGACCTGAAGAATAAAAAGATATGATCTCACCCATCTTGTGTCTCTCATCCTGGGACCAAAGCAGTTACAACACTGCAAACATCAAGGATGAATGTCACACAAAGTTAATCAAAATCTGTTCACCATCCTTTGCTAACCACGGCCTTACATGGGCTGTCCATGTAGCTCATCATTTATAACTTATGCCATTTAACCTTTCAGTAACTTCTTAAATACCAAAACTCTAGAAGGTATGGCCACTCATAACTCTGCTATAAAAATCTAACACCTGGTATTCAAGTGGCTATGTTTAAATGCTGATTTCCCCTTGAAAATTTGGCAGAGGACAATAGTTGTTGGGCAATCATTCTTAATCACTTCATTTATATGCAAAGCCATGTGCTTTGCCATATACCCATCAACTTAATGAAAGTCATTTCTTGATGTTTAAAGTCCTTAAATTACTCCAGATAACAGAATGTTATAGTAAAATTGAAGCCCTCTCAGCAATTAATGTTAAAAATTACTTTGGAACACCAGTATAAAGCTCAGTGTTCATCCCACTACTAGACAATAAAAATATTAAGTAGCAAAAACAACAACAACAAAAGCCACAACACCATAGCTGTCTCACACCAGGGATTTCATTCAGCAAATGGGAATGTGGTCTTTTTAAATGGTGGCACCATTTTAATGATCAAATATTGTACTTCCCAGTAGCAAGGGTAACTTTCTGAGGCAGATGAGGACTACAAAAAAAGGAGAGGACAAATCTTGTTACAAACCAGTGGGCTAGGTATCCAGCTCCACCTGACCTGGTTTTAGCACATGACCTGGAGGGTGGCTAAGGGTGGTGGCGACAGGGAGAAGGCATCTCAAAATACATCTGTAGTAGCAACTGTACAAATGGCCATACATAGGCTTGTGCCATAACCTCCCTATTCATTCTGGAAGCCCTGAAACACATCTCAAGGTGCGTAGAGGGCAAGCAAACCAGCATGCCTGAAGGGAGTGAATAAGTACATGCATTAAATGTGACATAGCCCCATAACTATGCCAGTTTGCATCGTGGACAGAGGTATGAGGCATGTACCAGGTCTTGAGTTTCAATAATCCTCCACCCTCATTCCCACAGTGCACTGAACCTTTTTTCCCTGACCCCTATACAATCTATAAATGTCCTTCTCCTCCCTTTTCACCGGTAGTTGCAATGGCCACATCAGAGCAGCTTTCTTCTGATAGCTCTTTACAAGTCAATACAGGAGACAATAATGGACCCAGGTCTGAGAGCAATCACATGGCCGACCGAGTGTACTTGGCCACAAAGAGTGGGTCAGTGTGTGGGTTGAGTACATCATCCTCAGTTATTTTGGCCAGAGCAGCATGAACATTCATCTGTCTTGGGACACTTCACAGAGGCTTGAGCAGGTGGGCATTGAGCTGACTTCACCCTAGTGCCTAAACAGATGAAGCACGTAAAGCTCCTGAACAGAAAGGCCAAAGAAGGAGAGTCAACTGGGGAATGCTCCCCTCATGAACCCAGCACGCCTCATTGTCCACCAGGACATAGAAGAGGGCAAGAGCAAGGAGATAGCAGGAACCAGGGAGGATCTCCCAGAAGATGGCCTTCTTGCAGAACCCTCTGATGATGAACTCCATGTGTGGCAGGAACCAGAACCCAAGGCTGGTAAATCACAATTGAACCCCACCATCCTTACCAATATCCCTTCTTATGGTGCTAAGTTCCCAATTTTAACATCCAGGGCTTTTGAAATGCTGTGCACTTGTTTTTCTTCCCTGGATAACATGCCATGCATATGTGTGTGTGTGTGATGAACCATAATTACAGTGTCTGTGTCACAGCTTCTAAAGCTAATTTTTCAAATACTTTTATTTTTAGAAATCAGTGTGCCCGTGTCTGCATTTCTCAGACTACTGACAGGGAATAAGAGTCTCAGGACCCTGTGGAGGGGCAGGGCAGGTGCTGCACAGGCCTGAGAACAATTGCAAAAACAAGATGGTTGTCTAGGAGACGTTTGCTAACGCAGTCTTTTCTCCCTTCAAAGTTTACACACCTCCAGTATTGTCTCCCAGTATTTACCTCCAGTAAATACCTCTAGTATTTCTCCCAACTCCCTAATTTTCTCTTCACTATACATACCAGAGTTGAGCAAGGTGTTCAGTGGGGGCTGAAAGGTGCTGCTTGGAGAAGAAGAGACAGCTGTAAAAAACTTAAAGTTAGCTGTGTAAGCAACAGTTAGAGCAGTCTTTTCTCCCTTCAAAGTTTGTAAGCTTTTAATATCTAGCCCTGGTTTCTGCCCTTTTCCCACAGACAGTCAGGCTCCATAAGTCAAGGGAGACGTTTCCAGTGTCATGGCTATAGAAAGGGCAGTACAGTGTCCCTTTCCAGTTGTCTGAGGCAAACGTATCTGGTGCTTAGCTTGTCCCTGATCTGCCTTTTCCACACAAAGAGCCATGCCGCAGAAGCAGGGAGGGTGCCAGGGGTGGGGGAGAGGGAGAGTTGGGGAGAGTAGGTCTGGTAAAGCAGTTGTACAAATCGGTGCAGTTTGGCCCCTTTCCTGTTATCTGAGGGGAAGGCTTGTGGTGCTGGGCTGTATCTTCAGGAACCTAATAAAGTTGTGGTGTCTGTCATGCTGACCTGATTGGGGGGCCCTTGAGGTTATTCAGGAGCTTCGATTACTCCCTTCTACACCAGTCTCGCACTAGGGGTGCCATGCGGACTGGACTGAGGGGGGTCATTTATGTTATTTGACATCAGCATGCCAAAATCATAGTGATTCATGTGAGACATGCCGTCAGGTACTGTTACAAAGGTTATAATGGGCTGAGTAAGAAGATCATATTTGTGTTCATGTGTGAGAGAAATTATGGACATCTTCAATATCCCTGTATTTCAAACTATGCTGTGTAAGACACACCCCAGACAGAGAGGCCACAGGACAATAGCCTGCTTAATGGCCCATCAAGACCTTTACAGAAGCAAAAGGCCCAGGAAGGAACTACAGGCATATCTGAAGAGTTACCAGGATTGGCCCATGTGACTCTGGACTCCATTTTGGTTCCTGTAAAGTTCCACAAGCAGCATGACCAGAGGCAGAGGGTATAAGATCAAACCACAGAAACCATTTTGTCTTTGTTCCTGTCCAGCTGCAGACATACCTCTAGATCAACACACTTTGCAACTGAACTGAAGGACTTAGACCCATCCAGGTACTGGATGAACACGAGAGGGACTATACAAACCTGCAACTCCACAATTTTTTCTAAAAACCTGATGTCTATGGACTTTTAAATCATTTGTATGTATCTGATTGCTTTAATCCTTTAACATTTCTCTTATTGTTTGTTTTTCCTTTTATAATAAACCTTTAGTTTTGGTTACTAAAGGATTGGCTGCCAGCGTGGTATTTTTGGTAAGATCCAAACTTATAGCGATCTGGTATTGTGGCTGGTCCTTTGGGATCAGAGGGAATCTTTTGAGTAAAGAGCATAGAGTTTAAATGACTAGTTTCTTTACTGGACTGAGTGGCAGTTTGGGAGCCAGAGACTGAAATGCAGTAAAAGGGGCTGTGTGTATTTGCACAGTGGCTTCTTGATAACCAGTGTGGGGGAATCAGAAGGACTGTTTGTGGCTGGTTTGGAAGTCTGACTTCAGTGTCACCCACCAGTGCTGGGAGAATCTGCTGCTCTTTTACAGTCTGCCCTGACCCTGGCATTATCAGTGGGCTACCCTGGGCATGGATGGGTCACAGTGTCTCTTTTTCTTTCCCTGTCCATGTCAACATCATTAGGCAGGCACGGGGGCAGAATTTTCTTGTACAGCCAAGGGGAGGAGGAGTGGGTTTTGTGGTTCTGATGTCTTATTACATGAAATCTGCATATCCTGGCTCAGAATTTCCTTCCAATCCTGCAATTATATTTCAACAAATTTCTGCTGCACCAGGAACGCCAGCTGGTTTTTCAGATTCACCAATAGTGCAAATCTTCTTGGTCCACCTTCATAGCTGATCAAATACTGCTATATGTGGACGTTTGACCATTAGCAGAAATATCTCTGTGACTTAGATTGCAAGATCCGCTTTGCAGGACTGAAAAACAACTTCGTTTTTCTGTGCTGGTACTTGGAAAATCACTGTTATCCAAATGTTGGCCATACTTCAAGAAAGGAATTGTAAACCTGTAACATAGGCCCAGGAAGGAATTCATCATCTCTTCCCACCCCATTGAGACACCATGAACATTTAAAATTCTTAAAAGCACAACTACATTTTTCTCACAATTATATGCCTTTGTACCTTCCTCACGATCTGCAAAAGGCTTTCGAGAACAAAGGATATTGAGCTATTTATATTTCTGGAATGTCTGACAGTGTCAAAAGTGTGGCCTTTTACAGCAAAGTTCTCGGGGGTGAGGGGCAGATTTCTCAGCTTCTTCCAAAGGCACAACATCTAATGCTCTCACTCTCTCCTGAGCTCTCTGTTTGGCAGGAACTTTGGATGCTGAAATGGAAACCCTGCCACGAAGAGGGCAGAAGCAGCACCCAGAGAGGCTGGGATAGATGAAGAAAGGCCTTGGAAGACCTACATGTATGGGTGGACAGGAGAAGTCGGGAGCAATTTCAATTCTCCAGGACAAGGGAGGAGCAGTCTCTTCACCAGGAAGAGAAACTTCTGGACCAGTTCTTGGAGATGGAGACAGGGAACATAGGCATTCCTTAATGGAAAGGCTAATTGGACTGGTGGCTGACAGAGTGCAACATTTATTTCCCGAGGAGGCCCCAGAACCAACCCATTAGTTGCCGATGCTGCCACCTTCTCCTCTTCTTCCTGATGCTGACGTCCAGGGTGCTCTTTGGCCTGGAGATTCTCATCCACATTCCCTCTGCCTGGCCAGAAGAATAATGTTGAGCCTGCAGGAATCCCAGGCACCCGTATATACCAGCCGCCAAAAATCCTTAGAGGAGACATCCCACATTTCACAGAGAAACATTTCCCTCCATCATTCTCCCTTCTGATGAGGAAGGAAGGAGACTAGTGCAAAGACACTAAACTGTGGGCGGTGTCCTCTATTTTGATGATGATGTAAAAAAAAAGTGTTCTGTTTTAATATTTCCTTAAAATATGTAATCGAACGATGTGTACAATTTTAGTGCCGTAAGCATGAAAATGGTTTTGAGTCTTTTCCCAAAGTTCACAAATATCTGAAATCTTGAGGATGTACAGGAGGGATGAGAAGAGGGGAGCATATATTTTTGGGGCTGTAAAAAACACTCAACAACACAGATATTTTACACGTAGGGCACAAAGAGTGGATCAATTTGTTTCTTAATGTCTGTAATGAACATGTTGAAATATGATAGATAAACAAATAAATAAATACTGGCAATCACAGAGCACCTGCCTGTATGCTACTGAAACCACCTTCCCCCTCCCCACCTTAAGCATTTTCAAGCACACCAGGGATTAGTGGTCTCTACAAGCTGTGAATTGCACTTGACAGTGCTGACAAATCTAAATCACTACATTAACAGAATGGCTGCATTTCTTCCCTCCCCGTTCAATCCCTCATAAACATGTTACAAACATTTATGCACTCCTATTAACAGGGGATTTCAAAAGATGTGTGAATTGTGTCAAGCATTTAAAGCAAAAACGTTAGGCAGGCACACAAAGATAGTATTTCTCTCCATAATGGGGAGAACCCCACACCCCAAACAGTTCTCAGGGAGCTAAAATTAGGGGTTACCATCATCAGTGAATTGTGCTATGCAGTTAAGTACTCTGAGACCCAGTGTTCACGAAAGAAGTGAAAACGGTTCCTTCATCTGTTCAATGACATCATTGTGTAAATTGTCTGAAGTGAGGCTCCCACACTGTCGATAATGGGGTCAAGGAGATACAAAATAAAAGAACAAGTCATCCATAAAAATGCCTGAAACTGTTGCCATCTTGAAACCCACCTTCCTAACTTTAAAAAAATGAATCACAATAGAAGAGTCTACTTAGATTCAGGTATCAATACCGAGAAGGACAAACACTGTGAACAATGCACGCAAAACACCGCTGTTTTCAACACCCTTGAAAGCAGAAACCCAGCCCCAACCTCTTAACACACAGTAGGTGCCCTGTAATTGGCTATAATGTGTACAATGTGACACACAGGAAAGGATAATGAGCTTTAGCTGCAGCACATCAAATGGGTACAAAACCCTTTAAAACTATGCAACCCCATAAGTATGCAGGTAATTTTCTTCATGTGCTTTTACAACAGCTACACCAAAATGTGAAGATGTCTCTTGGCACAATCACAATGAATACGTCATCTTTTGCCTCCCTGTTGTGAAAAGTTGTGTGCACAGAAGACATTCCTGATTTGGAATCTGGATCTGGATCTGGGAATCTGATCTGGATCTGGGAACCAGAATCGGTGTGCACATGTGTAGGATCTGTACAGTTTGTGAACCAGATTTGTCCTGAACCCACATGGGACAGAAATAATCTCCTTTGCCTCCACAAATGTTGTGTAGGACACAGCAGGTGACAATCATATGAATGGCATTTGCCACACTGGCATCCAGACAGTTTGTAGACAGGGCCAATGAACCTTCAGCCTACCAAATGCATGTTCCATGACCATTCTGGAGCTACTTAGCTTGAAACTGAATTCCGTTTTCCAGGGCCATTGATGGTGTGTATGGTTGTGGGTATTGATATGTGGGGTCCATCAAGATAATCGTTGGCACATTGTACAGGACAATATCGTTTCTCTCCTTTTCTCCCATTTCAAGTACAATCCTGATCACCTCAGCATCCTAGCATCATGAATCTTCCTCTGTGATCCAATAAGCCTTGTAGAATGATGGAAGAGTAACCTTTTGGGTTCACATGTTCACTTGTGCCTTGTGGCAGGCAAAGAATTGGCCACTGATGGACCCTATACAGTTTGGGAAATGAGCCTCTGGAAACCAGGTATTATTTCTGAAACATTTTTCATGCCGACCAGCCATGGGAAAACCACAGTGTTAATCGCTGCACAAACGTGCACAACCATGACTCTAGCAGTGGGATTTCGAATCCCAAAGTGGTTTGCAACGGATAGATAGATGTCATGGGTAGCCAGCTTCTACAGGGCAATAGGAATTGGCTTCTGAATCAATGTGGCTTCCCTGAATCAAGAAGTCTGGTGGTGGAGATTTGATGCAAGCTCCTCACACAGATCCATAAAGGTCTATTCCCTCATTCAGAAGCTCTGAAGCCACTGTTGGTTATTCTAGGCTTCCAAGACAACCTGATCCCACAACATACGCTGGTTGTCAGGCACCAAAAGCAACGGTCCATCTATAGGCAGACCATGCAATACAAACATTCACCATAATTATTTTGAGGGGAAAATTGTCTTAAGCAAGGCCCTTTTCTGTGTTTTTAGCCCAAGCAAAGTATTTTGACGGCCTGCAGGCATCTTTTGGCATCCTCAGCTATTCTAACTTGTAACAGTCGCCTATTAACGGCCCTGACCTTCATATACTGATAAGCTTGTAGAGAATAGTATCATGTTATTCCAACATAAACTGACAGCTTCTACTTTTCTCCAATTATATGTGAAAATGTGCCCTGGCACCCTCCTTATGAAAGTTGTTTGTACCTCTGTATAAATACCTTAAGCAATGGCCCCTAGGGGCTGGCCGCACCCAGTAGCTCTAGGTGCTAATAAACCTGTGATTCTTCCTCCTGTTGTCTGGCTTTTTCATTGACCAGAGCAGAGAACGAACATTCTCATAACATTATCCAGACTGACATGAATTAATTATTTCTGCTCTTCAAGGTTAACTGTTTGCAATGAGTCAGGAAAAACAGCCCAAAGGCCACCTAGCATTTTGCTGAGCACCCTTTCCCCCACATAAACATATGTCCCGCAATGAGGAGCAGCAGGAGGATATTTTAATCCACTTGAGACATGTTTTCACTCCAGTTTTTCAGGGAATAAAAGTAAGGGGCAACTGCCATCAACAACTGTGTGAAAGCAGGGAACAGTGCCAATAATACACAATGAACTGGCTCCCCTAAAATGTTTCTCTGTGATGCACACAGCCCTGGAATACTACCCCTGAAAGGATAACACTGACTTTGTGCCCTTAGCTCGGCAGTGTGGATGCAGGAATGTGTGTGCACAGCACAGCAGATGTGAACTCTTGCAGGCGCAGGTTTGGGGTGCAGGTATGGGGAGCACAAGCGATTCTGAACATGATCCAGTACTTGGGGACACATGCCAGTGTAAACATAGCCTTAGACACCTTTCCATTCCCTCCAATGCTGGAGCTGAGCCTCAGGAACCATTCCACCAGTCAAAGATTATTCTGGCTTCCTGCCTTAATGTCATCTTCTCACCCCATACCTGGAGGTTTTAGAAGAAATAGAAGGGACAATAAGGCATTGCCCCCATGCCCTGGCTGCTCTGTTAAGGCAGCTCTCCAACCTTCTCATGAAAGTCTGGCAGCGCAAAAGAGTGCCAAAATCTGGCTAGAGAATTTAGATCAGCTCTCCCGTGCAAGGTCCTTGACTTCTTACTTGGCTGTCAAGGGGCCAGCAGACTTTTGCAGATATATAAATAATACATTTAGAAGCTGTTCTAAGGCCAATTTTCAGTATTTTCAGCAATAGCTGATTTAACAATTGATATAGCCACCATTTAAAAAAGTCACGATACACACAGATTTCCAAACCTCCAATTTCAAATGGCTACTATTGAGAAGAGTTTTTTTCACTCCTTAGCTTCCTCCTGAGACTCACGATGTCAATGTCATGTCTGATTGATAGCTATTCTTTTTTATTATATTTGATACACTTTAAAACATTTAGTGAGTTACGCCTCTTTGTAATTAGATGTAGTCATTTGAATATCTTTTATACCACACTGAAAGTTTTCCTTTAATTGTTAACCCAGGGAGCCCTCAGAAATCTCCTGGCATTTATTATTTTTTCCCTGTGTCGAAAATTGAAATGTATATAAGAGGGATGACATCCATGCACAAGTGAATTCCAAAAATGAGAACTTCAGTGGAAAGTTAATATAAATCATGAAGTTGCATTTAGCTAATGAGATAACTGGGAATATCTTGGTGATTTAAGGGCATATTCTACAGTCTCTCACACATATGCCATTGAAGGGAATGCTATGGTAAAACCTCCAGTAGCAACAGAAAACCAGCATTATAATGACAAGGGAAAAAGAAATCCAGAGGCTATTCTTTGTGTGGGTTTCTCCCAGTTTTAACTTTCATTTATAAAAGATTTAGGCCTTCTGATAGGGAAGATAATCACTGGTATTGTCTTGAATGAGAGCCAGACTGACAAACTATACTACTAAGGGCCAGACTCCACACTCTCTTCATATGGCTCAAGTAAATGGGTTGGGTGATGGGGAGGTCCAGAGGAATTTGGACAATATGGAAAAGCTTCAGGGGATGAGCATCAGCAATGTCACAGCAAGTCTCATGACTGCACGGTTGATTGCCCATCCTTGGGTGTATGACAGGTTTTATCTATAGATCCACCAAAAAATGCACCCAACTCCCTTCCCCTAGCTTGTTTCTAGCTCAGTTTGTAGTGCTCCATGGTACACAGAGTGTACCCAACCCACAACAGGATCTACATCATCCACAAAAATATTTCAGTGTAGAGAGAAGTGTAACTATCGTCCATTCATCTCAGTGGGCACTACTCCTGGAAACTAATCATCACCATGTAATTAGCTTTATTAACCAATTCACTTATAGAATCATAGACTCATAGAATATTAGAGTTGGAAGGGACCTCAGGAGGTCATCTAGTCCAACCCCCTTCTCAAAGCAGGACTATCCTCAGCTAAATCATCCCGGCGAGGGTTTTGTCAAGCCACAGCTTAAAAACCTCAGATGACTGATGGGTGAAAGGGCTGGAGAGCAGAATACATTCTGCCACCTCTTGGCTGTCAGTGAAATACAGCCAAGATCAGTGGAGACCAACGGTTGCTCCACATGAGGCTGTTTGGTCATTTAGGAAATGAGCTGGTGATCTCTATCTCTAGTCCTACTGTCTGCATCATGAAAACCGCCATCACAATAGGCCCTCCTTAGTCTCAAGCATAGAGAACTTCTTGCATCCACTGGGGTTGATGCATATTAGTATGGAAATTTTGTAGCCAAACCCACATGGAAAAGGTAGAGGGGGCACAGCCAGAAAAGAAGTACAGACTTGAGTCTGTAGTAGGCTTGTTTCATCACGACTTTATGGCAGTGTGAGACTGATCCCCTGCACAACTCCCCAGCCTGTCTACTTGGAGATGAGGATTTGGTTCCTTAATATTTTTGGCTCAATCCTCTTGTGCCTTTATACTAACTGGTACTGAAATGTAATAGTAGGGACAGAAAGAATATCCCCTGT
This sequence comes from Mesoclemmys tuberculata, assembly GCA_007922155.1. Taxonomy (NCBI): domain Eukaryota; kingdom Metazoa; phylum Chordata; order Testudines; family Chelidae; genus Mesoclemmys; species Mesoclemmys tuberculata. The sequence goes on along the minus strand of ML675620.1, from coordinate 25,498,259 downwards.
GATCCCCACCTCCTGCAAAAACTCCACAGATTTAGAGTAATTGTGTGTGTGACCTCAAATTTTGCCAGAGTCTCTCAACAGTCCTGTAGGCTGTCTCCTAATAAGTAACCAAGACAATGTTCCCTTCTTAGCAAACAGTACACTACTTTTAATAGCTATTACTACTGACTTCACATGATAAAATTCACTAGAAAAATTAAACTGCTCAGCAATCAAACTGTATTACTTTGTTCAGGTACACATGAATTACCCCATTTTATTGATAAAATGATTTTATATTTTTCATTTTTACTGTCATCTCTTTCAATTAAAGGTACATCTTTTCAAGTGGAATTAGAAAGACTATTGTAACTGCTTTTCTGCCTCTCATGCTAGTTGACAGACCAATGAGTATTGCACTTCTGAAATTATGTCATATGGATCATATCATTCCATTTATTTCAGTTGAACTGAACCTGTGGCATTCTTGTTATATCTGAAACTGGAAAGAAAAGGCTTTCACATCTCATTCTTTCAATTACAGTTACAAGTCCCTATTTAGCCTATAAATGTGGTGGTTTATCATTGTACAAAAGGCTTCACAATTGCTAGGCTAAAAGATTTAAGTTATATGTGGTTTGGCATATGGCTTGAATTTTCATTAGCATAAAACTTGCCATAGAGGGGCAAATTCAGCTCCCAGTTACACCAATGAAAATCTGCAGTATTCCAGAATTGTACCTATGTAACATTGCAAGCAGTCCCAAGGTCTATCTACCAAATCCAAAAAAGATTGGTGCGGAAGGGCCCATGATACACCAGATGTCATAAAATGCTGATGAACTTGTAGATTATATAAAATTGGCTTCTATATTTGATCACTGTTATTGACTGGGTTCTGTAGGTTCTCTCACAATATTGTGCACTGAGTAAAACACATTTTCTATAGTTATTAAAACATAAAGCTTCAAAATATTGATCTACATCAATGGCTGCAGCCAAGGAGCACACAGTGTGATTCTGGAAGTGGGAGTGCAAAGGCAACCTTAAGGCATTTTTGCAGTCCCCTAACTGGGGGCTGCTGTCAGCCATGTTAGTCCCCAAGACTAAATTATAGCAGTCTGTAGCCTACTGTAAATTATGCCCCTTGCCAGTAACCCAAAGAAGATGGGGATTACTAGAACATAGAGAATTCCTGGCAATATCCATTGTTTCCTGCCAAGCCGCAAGCCAGAAAGAGGGGTGTTGGTGTAGGAGCCATTACAGTGAATCTATGCTGCTGGAGGATCCCTTATGTTGGACTGTTTTTCCTATGACCTTCTATGCTGCTTTAATCCAGCTGAGAGGTACAAAGCAACCTCAGTGCATCTGAAGAATAAGGCCTGTATATACCTTCAGGTTTCAGATTAGATTTCAAGTGACAGGCAAAACTACATGAAATGGGACACACATATAGAAGAACAAAGCTATTTCTATGGCTTGGTTGACAAAGATGCAAAGACATGATGGAATAATTTTACAGAGATGCATATCAGCTGGAAATCAGATAGTGCATTTTTCTTCCAGGTAACTGAAAAATTCAGTTGACCTTTTACATTTTATTGTATATTGTTTTAATGACCTCATTGCATCTAACAATAGCAAGCTAGCCATAAATCATTTTGGCTTGATTTTCTCTTGATAATTATTTATTGATCTGGCCTCCAAATGAAATAATAGATACCACTGAGATAGATTAAACAAAGTAAATGAATGAAAAGCCTATTTACCTGGAAATCTTAAACATTCAGAATAGCTTTCCCTGGGCAGGCAGCTGTAGTGGGAGATCATAGCTATGCTTCAGCAAAAATGCTCTTAGCATAACAATGCAATTTCCTTCTGATTTTCTCTCTAAACCCATTCCTTCTCCCTTCCAGCCTACAGAGCTAATGGCATTTTATTGGCCAGACAGTACTGCCATGTAGGGCAACAGATTCTACTGCCTCCAATTCTCTCTTGAGATGGGATAACTGTGATGATAAATGGTAGTTTGAGATTAAGACAGCATCTGACTTCCAACAGCTAGGTCTACACAATTTATCACTCATGGCTGTAATGGGCAACAATGCATTTAATAAAAAATCCCCAGTCTAAAGTTTGGACAGAAGGCTACAATAGGATTTTTTTGTTGTTTAAACAGAGGAGCTTTTGTGATACTTACACTTGAGGTGGATTTAGTTCCATGTGTTATAGCATGTAGATTAAAAGGCTGGGTTGAAAGTTTTCCAACACGTCATTTCTCCAACAGGACATTATTCTTTTTTCTAATTAAACACTGTTTTATATAGACAGTGTCTGCTTTCTGTGAACAATTTTGCTTTTTCATCAGAAAAAAAAACTCCAAGAGCTGAAAGCATTATTTTTCAGGCAAAAAAGAAAAATATTATTTTGTCTAAGAAAAGTGCATTTTATTTATTTATTTATTGGGGGGGAGGCAGAAGTGATTTCCAATCAGCCCTAGTATATAGATTTTGAATGGCTGACAATGTAGATTAAATCACTGGCGTATGTTATAGGGCTGGCTTACTCAGGCTGGGTAATACTTTACTTCATAAGCAGTCTTACTGAAGTTAGGATGGCCATTGAATAAGTTAGTACCCAATGGACTAAAGTTTGAGCCTATTTTTACGGCTGTTTCGAATCGTCCTATTATATACTATGATATTTCTATATATATACTATTAATTTCTGAAGGATGGTCCAACTATAATTTTCTATTAATTCTCTGAGAGTTATATGCATGCAAAGTCACCCGTTTGAACACATTCTAGGTAGACGTTTCAGATCTTGTTGGTAAACTGCAATTGTCTGCAGAACAGTGCAGTATACAGTGTACCTAGGGTGCTTCGGAGAGAACAGTTATAGATGTACAAATGAGATAAGTAGCAAAAATCCTCTTTGGGTTAAAAGAGGTTGAAACTACCTCAGCAGCAAAAGGATTAAGTTAATTCAACCATTCTCACACAACATCACAAGGAATGTGAAGCTTGTTTTCAAACAGGTGTAAACGTTAGTTAAATGTCAAGGATCAAACCGTACTCTATAGCTTTTGCAAGTTAGTTAGAGAGAATGCCAAAAGGATTTCCGTCCATTGTCTCCAGTGGATTTTTTTTTTAAATCTGTCTTCAACTCAGATCATGACAGATCTTGTCTCTGCATGTTTACAGCTTCAAAGATATTTACTTCTCCGTAACAATGCATTCTTGGACCTATTCCAAGGAGCTGTGTACCCTGAACAATAACTTTGAGAATAGTTTCTGCAGTGGTACAATGATCTGATCCCCACACAAGAGTTTGTACATTTGTGAGATTATGCCATCCAATATACTTCTAGAAGCAGGAACTGTAGCATGGCAAGGATGAAATTGTTGCAGAACTGAGTTCATCCCCTGCGAGAGAGAATTTTGTGCTTTTCTCCTTAGAAGAAACCGTGACTTTGAGTACTCATCTCAGGTTTAGAAATGCATTGTTCAAACAGAACGTCCAGTACTAGCATTGGTGAGCATGTGCAGTACGAGCCATCTCCTGCAACAATTAAATTAATGGCAGTTTTGTCATCAACATTAATGGGAGCAGGATATCCCTCTGACATTATGACTCCCAGGGACAGCGCACGTAGGAATGGAGACAACAGAGTACAGAGCAAATCCTGGGACACAGGAAGCCCAGAGGCCCCTGCCCAGAAGACACACATAATAGGGAAGCCACTTCTCCCTGCATGCAAAGTAGAAAGTGCCATGCTGAATACCCCAGCCAGTCTTGGTGGGTTAGGTCATGTGAATGTGACCCTGGCTCCCTGCACATCAGCAAGTGCCAGGAGGCTGGCACTAGAGGAGTGCCAAATAAACTTTTCCTGGAGTTTATTGGCAAGTTCTCTCTCCGTAATGCTCGGGGTGGTGTGTTTTCTACTCCTGCCTCAGTCACTGCTGCTTGGGTGTATATCTGCTTCCTCACTCATCTATGCAGGTAGGACTCCAGATTAGGAACCTTAATGAGCCCATAGTTTCATGTATAACTTACAGAATCATGAGATGGATTTAGATTAATATGAATATCTGGAATAAAAATTTTGGAAGGGACATTAAACCTTGTGCTTCAGGGTTTAAGCCATTCTCTAATTATTACAGACCAGGATGAGACCTAATGCAGCAGGCCATCGGCTACTGCAGGGTTCTTACGCCTTCCTCTAAAGCAGGGGTGGCCAAACTTACTGATCCTCTGAGCCGCATAAAACAATCTTCAGAAGTTCGAGAACTGGGGTGCACCTGCCAGTCCTTGGGACTTCAGCCCTCTGGTGGGGCTCAGAACTTCTGTCCCACGGGGCCTGCCTGCTGAAGACCCGAGCCCCAGCTGATGCCTTCCTGCTGGGCAGAAGTCTCTAGCCCTACCACCGCACTGCAGGGTAGAAGCCCTGAACTCCCCACCACAGTATGGTAGGTGGAGTAGGGGGCTCCACGAGTCCCACTTTAACTGTAAAAGAGCCACATGTGGGTCCCAAGCCACAGAGCAGAGCTGTTTAAAACAAACACAAAAGGTTTTGAAGTTGGCAGACCCGTGCGAGAGCCCACTGAAAGATCCTTGTTTCTTGCATTCTTTTTCAGAGAACTATAGCCCTTGGTGCTTTAACTGTACGGTTTCAGAATTCTCTAACTTTTGCCATGCTGATGGATTTTAATATTTTCTCTCACTGTCCTTTCCTCACTTGGATAAGCACATTCAGGCTTTATACTATATTAATACTTCTGTATGCTACAAGGAAAACAGATGACTGGATTTAAATTAAAGCTCCTCCTGTTCTCTCCCTGTTGTACAAGGAAAAGATGTAAGCCTATTTAATAGTCATTTCCTGATTTGAACCTAGGATTTTGGTTCCATTTCTATTTATAGACTATTTAATTCAAACACATCGTCAGATGGAAGGCATTCTATTGATACCTATGTGGACCACCCCAAGGCTCCCATTGGATCGTAAGCCTATTGACTCACCTGTAGTTGGACAGAAAGGGTAGGGAAGAGCATGGGCTTGAATCCAGACCTCCTGAGCGTCAGTCCATTGTCTTAAGGACAAGATGATTGTTCCACAATATGCTCTATGTCCATCGCTCTCTTTTTTCTGTAAGGCCCATAATGTAATTGATATATGAAGGATAGTGTTAATTTAGTTTCTCTTTGTAAGTAGTTCAGAGCCACTTATTTTAGAAGATGAGTGGAATTACACATCTGACATTCTTACCGCCAGTGTTTCTCAGTGCAATGACATGCCCACTAAGTACCACGTAAAGCAAAAGCATGTTTTTCAAAATAATTAGATTTGCAATATTTTAATAAATAGCTCTCTTCTGTTAGTTCTGCAAACTGTAGGGATATTCATCAAGTATAATCCACTTTGACATAGAAAGGCATGTTTTTAAAACTTCAGAACATTTTCAAATGACACATTTTAAGAGTACATGTACAAACTGAACGTTAACAACCACATCACCTGATGCATGTATTCATATGCATTAATGAGACGCGGTCTCAAATGGAGTGATCATAATGCTTCCGTAGATGCTATTTCTGTTCACCTATTACAACTAACTACATATTCTGACCCTACACAGAAAACATTCCCAGTATCAGTGATAATTGACTTGATGGAGCAGTTCTGTCCCTGAAAGAGACTTGTAAGAGCTCTCTTTCAGAGTCAGAGTTTGCCAACTGTTGCTTGCTAGCTTCCCTACCATTATTTCATTGTCATTATCATCATCATGAGTTCTAGAGCTGTTACAAATAATTGGAATGACCTCTATTTCTCCCCCCTCTCCCTCCCCATTCTTCTTTAGAACATGATGCGTTCATTTCACTTTTTAACATCTTCAGTTTTTTAGCAAAGCATTCATTTAAAATGCGTGCACTGTCTGGAAGCAAATTACTAGGGTAAAAGGGCATTTCAAGATGATTGAAAATGTACCTCTCAAGCTGTTGCTTTTTCTATTTCCCAGATAGTATTGCGGAAAAGGTGATTAGGAAATGCTATTTTAAAGGCAAACACTTTTTCCATTTCAGTGTACTTCTCTTTGTATCCATCCCCTCATTCAGAGATCTTGATGAAATAAATAGCTACACTTATAAGTCAGAGATTCAGGATATATATATATATATATATATATATATATGGGGGGGAGTGTGTGTGCAGAGTGTTTATTTGTATTTGAAACTGATTTCTATAGTAGATGTACAATAAAGTTCTCAATTGGGAACAGAAATAAGGATACCTTACAGTGGTTGTAATTATAAAAAAGGGCAGTTATGTTGTTTTTTTAAAGATTCTATCAATATGAGATATTCTCCACATTAAGAAGCGAACTCTAACTCTTTAGGCACAGATGTAATCAAAAGAGATGTGTGACTCAAACACACCAGATTTGCAGCTCGTCCCAGCTTGCTCCTGAGCAGTAGGGTATAAAGGTTTGCTTAGACCAGCAATAAATTATTACTCTCTCCCTGAATAGGTGTAGCTGTACTGGCCAATGAGTAGGGCAGGTTAAGGCATCTGGTCCAAGGAAGGAGCACAGCCATATTTACTGTGCCATGCTTGGACCAAAGATCTGGGTAGCCCACCCTAGGTGTTTAATTGGAATTCCTATTGCCTTGTGTGGTTGTGTGGTGCAAGTCAGCAATGGGCCTATAAGAGAGGCAGTGCAGAATTTTCAGCCCAATGGGAGGTGTGACTATCTTAAGCCATTTTTGCACCCTCCCAATCCTGGACTGCTTCCTGGGGGCCTGTCTAAATTACAGCCATCTCCCAAGTCTGCCTATGGGCCAAGGCGCTGCCTAGAATCTTCACAGCACTGAGTATTGACACCACACCCTTGATACACTCCTTCTGTCCCCAGCCTCATTACTGGCACCCTGGGTATTTGGAAAGCAGCTTGGAGCTGCCTTCCATAGCACCTATGCTAGGGGAGCTCTCCCCCAGCTGGAACTGGCTCCTTTCTGCCACTCTAGCCCTTTTACCCAGTCTGATGCTTTGGAAAATCTTAATATGACTTTTGAACTGTGTTTATATTATGAACTCTGTTTGTTTATGACTTTATCATTGTCTTTCCTGTAGTCTTGCATCAGTAAAAGGGTGGGGAGATTGGCACCCTGAATAGGCCAGTCATTAAGTGATCAACAATTGAAAAGGTCTGTCCTGGTAAAATAACATACTGTTAAATAGCAGGGATAAGGTGAGGAAAAGTGGCTCTCCCTGTTTGTCTGGAGTATAGGGGAAAAAAAGAGAGACTGGGAAGAAGGGGGCCAAAAGAACAAAGAATCCAGTTTTTAAAAACGAGGATGCAGGATGGTTACCAAAAAGGATATGCTTTCAGAGCTAGAGGGAACCTTTTGACTGCCAGGCCAACCCAAGCTGAAGAGAATGTGGAAAGCAAGGAAACTCCACGATCCAGAAGAGAAGTCTGAGTTAGAGGAGTGAGGTCAGGATAGGGGACTCAGGAAAGACACTAATCAAATCCCAGAGAATGCTCAAGGTTGGTGAGGAAACTGCAGGAGGGAGCTGTGTACAAGTGTTTCTGATTTTGCCTAGATCTGGATCCCTCTTGTATTGTATGAAAGAGGGAATGATTATTTTAGTGATCCCTCTGCAAAGCCAGTCTTTCTTACTTTGATTATCACATGTGACTGAAGGGGCCAACTATAAACTAGAGTATCCACAGCTGGAGACATTTTTTCAAGAGGGTTCCCACATGGACATCCTCAGGCCAGCTCCCCTTAGACTATGTCACAGTTTTAATCAAGCTCCCCCTGCTGGATGTTCACCAGCGAGCTGTTTGGACCCATGTGCTGTGTCTGTGGGTATGTCTACACAGCATGGTCTTTACAGTGGCCTGTAGAGTACGTACACTGCATGTCCCCCAGCACGAGTATAAACAGCTTTGTAGATATAGAGGTACTGCTTGGGTGAATAGAGTAGAGAGACACTTGAACCCTTCAGGGTATATAGCCTAAAGGTTCTCTGCGTATCCAAGCAGAGCTTCCCCCGTCTACACTGCCATTTTTAGTATTGGGGTGTCCTGCTGCCAGCACCTTTCCCCACTGCATGGAACTGTGGGAGCCTTTCCCCACTGCCTTCCCCTATGCCAGGGCCTTTCACTGACTTGCAGTGTGGGCACAGCTTGCTCGTCACTGCAGTGTGTAGCTACACGTACCTGACACGCTGCTGCCTGTGGCGTACTGTGTCGACATAGCCTTTGTGCAACTGAGCAGGCTCCAGCCACCATCTGTCTGGAGCACAGATTCTGTCTGGTATCTGTTAGGCAGCCGAGGATCACGCTGACCCCAAGAACCTCCAATCTTTCAAGCACACTTTCCCCAGACCATGGTACATGAGAGAATGGGACTCAGCCTCTATAAAAATAGGATCTGGTAAAATGATGTTGCATGGTCGTGTCTAAAGCCCAGCTTCTGCTGACCAGTCATTTCTGATTTTCTCTGTTCACCTGAACATAAATTTTGGTTCACAATTTTACCGGTCTGCAGAACAATCAAAAGAAATTGAAATTGGAGTGAAAATCCAGGGCAGTTAAAGTTTTACTTGTTTCCTGTGCCTTCCCCTCTATTTCATTAATCATCCTTCTCTGTCTTATTTTTAATATGCTTTGTCTGAGATTGTTTCCACAGATTTCTGCGGCTGAGTCCCAGTGCTTTTTACCTTTGTTCTCAGTGCTGTTCGCTGGTAATTTTATGAATGAATGAACTTGAGTAGTGACACTGAGCATAGCGTTCGCAAGACCGCCATCAATAGTCCAAGAGCGGTATGCTATTCTGTCAGTAACATACCTGAAAGGGGACATTTCTCTTGCTTAGAAACATTCTACGGCACTGTTCTTGCTGCTGCTGCAGGGCCAAAGAGCTGCAGCAGTCTCCCTCAATCCCACGGTGCCAGAAATCGGTGTATGTAACCTGGGCGACCAGGATAAGTGGAGCTGGGCAGCATGTTTTCATCTAACGATGCTGTTTTGTAAAATCACTTCAACTGCCACCGAACTTTTATTGGGAGACTCTATAACTGGTTGGGCTAGGGTACCGATCTGGAATGTGGGAGCCCCAGGTTCACATTACACCGCATAGTGATCTAAATTGGAAAAATGCGGAATCTGGCAGAGTAAGGACTTGAACTTGGGTCTCCCATATCTCATACGTATACTCTAGGCTATAAATGCACCTACCTACTCCTGCTTTTGCAAAAACATTCAGAGGGTTTTGTTTTCATTCCTATGTGGAAAGAAAACACTTTTCATGAGCTCTAAAGTTGCCATGGAACAGACTTAGTGTCCTCAGGTCAAACTAGGGTTAACTCTATTTAACAGCCCCCAGCACCTCCCAAAGACTGACATGGCAGGAATTTTTACTACAGATTATAATAATGAGGTTTTTTGTGTGTGTTATATTTTAAAGGACATTTTTAATCTAATCATTTAATTGTTGAGACAGTGAGGATTATAATTAAAGCTAAATAACACGATTTCCTCAATTTCTAATTTCCTAATGGCTATTTCAGATTTGTAAGTGTACATCAAAATGTCAATCTAATGCTACCACACACAGAGCACTTCAAATGTCATTGAGCAGAGGAAAGAAGAATTTCATCAAAATAAAAGGCTTAAGCTGTCCATAACTGTAATTTAAAATGTACAGTATCAGATGGTGTGAAATAAAGCAGGCTAGAGTTGCATTACACAGAAAGGGTTACCTTCAACATTGTATAGAACATATTAGGGATGTGCAAACTGTCTATTTCAGAATCACAACAACCCCTCCCCCTGAGATGTCAGATAGACTTGGATTAAATTAGATGGTGAATGTTCCAGGTCCCGTCTGTCAGAGTCTGCCATGCTCGGTGAACAGCACACTCAGTGATGAAAACACTGTGTAAACAATGAAATAGCGCATTGAAAGGGCATAAGCTAGCTTGCTTTTGCAGCATTTCTGCTCAGACCTGGCATTAGTATTTTTGGACAGGCCTGCAAAATGTTCAATCCTGCTGTGTCCCCAAAACGTAACTGACTCTTGAACATTGTACTGCGCACATGGCTGGGTTGAGGAGTCTGGGAAAGGTCAGCAAGAGGATTCTTTGAGATACCCCTGAGATACTACTGGTTCATTTGATATCACAAGTGCATTTGTGTCGTTGGTGGGTAGAAAGGAAGTTATTTAAGTCCTCAGTCTCCCAACCTCCTGCCCCCAAGTCACCCTCTAAATTCTGCTGTAGGAGTGAGGCTCAATTTCTTATGATGGAGATTGTGCATAACTGATTAAAATATATTCTGGATCGTTGTGAACAAGTTTCAGCCTTATTGGGTATTTGTAAATGGTTCGTATTGGACTATTAATTATTTATTATTCAATTAACCTGGCCACCTAGAGTCACAGAGTATTGTTTCTGCTCCATGATTAGATAAACTCTTTTTAAGTAAACAGAACGAGAGACTTAGGCCTTGTCTACAACAGCACTTAATGCCAGTAGAAGTTTTCTTGCTCAGAAGTGTGAAAAGCACTCCCCCTGAGTGACACAAGTTTTGCTGGAGTAAGCGCTTGTGTGGACAACACTATGTTGACAGGAGCTGCTCTCCCACTGAAATAGCTACTGCCATGGCTCATGTAGGTGGTTTTATTATGGTGGCAGGAAAACTCTTTCCTGTTGACATAACATGGCTACACAAGCATTTATGCTGGCAAAATCTGTGTTTTTTCACATCCCTGAGTGTGGAAAGTTTTGCTGGCATAAGTGCTAGCATAGACAAGACCTAGTAGTGAGCAACAGAGTTCTCATTTGCTCATGACTATGCATTCATATTATGAACAACCATTACTTAAAAGTTAAACAAAAAACCCAACAATCTCAAACTCAACTCTTTGCAGGAGTATTTATGAGTAGTGAATAAAGGATAAAGATATGAGTTGAACTGAACAGCTGCTGGAAATATGAATAAATGTCCATAAACACGATGAGCCAGATTGCCAGCTCAGTTGATTTCCATGGAGCTAAATGATTTAACAAGTTGTGGACCAGCTCCCATTTTGTGGTATTGGAACAGCTCTACCCTTAACTCAGAGAATTATTGGGCTCACTGCTGAAACTACCAATAAGCTTGATATTTATACTGTGATGTGCGCATACCTTCCCCATCTCCCTCCACTGTAAATTAGAGCAAAGTCATTCAGATAGGCCAGCATCAAGCAAATATTGATAACCAATACAAGTTATTAAACTAGGCTGGATTTGAACTGAAGTTACACCTACCAAGGGATTTTTCTCAAGCAGTGATATGAGCTATAAAATTTTCTTATTTGTATTGGTGCATGACACAGAGCACTGCATTTGCTAGGTGCTGTTTCCTTTCTAGATTCTATGATGTGTCGCTGACACTTCAGAGTTTAACCGCAATTTTAAAAAAACTGTCCTTTAGAGTACCCAAAAAATAAGTCAGTATTGTGATCTGCCAATTTAGGAACAGGAGTTTAAAGAGAAACCTGTACAATAGTATTTTATGTTGAAAATGAAAAATAAACACCATGAATCTGTTTTCATCTAGTGTTTTCAGTTGTCATTAGCAATACAGAAGTTAGTGTATCAGTAACGATCAATGATGCTTAGTGAACTGCCCCTATTTTATGTGATTTAAAGATCAGACTACAAAGAATTACAGAAATATAAAATAAAAATGCCCTCCTCCCCTGGCAAAGATTTAAATCAATGTGGATGAAAATCTATTTTTACATTAAAGGACAGAGATTTGTAGTAAAATAATGAACACAACTATTTTCCAAGTGTTATCCTTATATAGGTTACTGTACTTTTCCATTGCAATACATGTTGCAAGTGGTCCAGAATGAATCCTAGGACATATTTTTGCAACTTCAGTCTGTATTCCTTAATTGTTCCTTCTCATCCACGGTCAGGAAATATGGTCTTAAATGCTCCTTTCTTTTTAAAAGGATCTGCTTTCCTAGTGTGTGTGTGTGTGGGGGGGGCATATCTCTCTTGCTGAATAAGAACATCCATCATAGTTTAAAAAGGATTTCTGGAATGACAGATACTTTATTTAGATAAGGTGATATTAGTGCTTCCTTTTCCCTCCTTTTTCTTATACAGTAAGATTTATATGGAGAGTAAATTATTCTATCACACCAAGTAAGTATCAAAGTCAGGACCCATCTCCTGAGTTTCCTATTACATACCTCCTTGAACTCATCTTCTTGCTGTTTGAAGGACATCTGAAGTGGATTTCTGGTTTCAGTGCTCTCTGTGTCAAATATTTCTGTTGTCTACGCTGAGTGATAATGCTGGCTGAAATATTTTTTTTCTAGTAGAAGGTTATTGGCAGGAATAATATTGCTGCTGAATTGTTGCTACAGGCTTTTTGAGAAGCTGGATTTATTTAAAAATGAAGGGGCTATGAATGTCAGCATTTGCTGCTTAAAACACATGTTATGTGCTTTCAGGAGTCCATTTTAAACTGTATTATCTAAAATGGAAAAAAGATTAAGTCATTAATAGAAATTAAGATTTGTGATATTATTGAAATGTGTGAATCGGACTGCAATAATCTCTTAGCTGGCCAATTAATAGCGCAATGTGGGGCAGAAGGCATCTGTCTCTTGACCATGGGGTTCAAGCTATTACAGTGAATTACCATACAATATCAAAATGAAGACTTCCCAGACTAAGTCATGAAAGAAATATTTAGTTTCTGTTTCAATAGAATATTTACAGTTGAACATAAATAAGATTCAGTTAAGCAATTCTAGAAATCAGCATAAAGAGACAGTCTACAGATTTCAGTAATGTTATATGATCAACTGTGTCAGTTACACAGCATCCATCTTATTATATTTTCTCCCTACTAGGATGAAATTCACCATAGTTCAGAGGAATCCCACACAAGGCCCTCTGCTCCACTTAAATTTAAGGGTTAGATACTCAGTGTAAACTATGTTGTGTAAGCAAGGTAAGACATGATGGTATAAACTGGCTGAAGATTTAGCCATTAAAGTGGAGTCAAGTAATGCGCAGAACCATATAAACAAATGTAAAATAAAGACATTTTGCTGCCAATGAATCTGCTGACTAATAAATGACCCAGGATTAGATCCTTTCATAATGGATCAAAAACGAAATGAAACCAATCTACTAGGAAACATGACTTTTTGGTTTTGTTTTTTTAAGGTGCGCCAGGACTGAAATATAGGTACCTTCCAAAGGTGAAATATAATACCTCATATTCAAAATGAGCAGAATCTTTGTCCTACACAGTAGATGCTGAGTGCAGGGGAAGGAATGACAAATTTAAACACATTCCCTCTGATTCAGCATTAGGCCCCAGGCTAAGCACAAGCTCTCTATGGGTGCCACTCCAGCTTACAGGCAGCGTTACCAGCCATTGCCAGGCCACTGGATCCATGTGATGTGCAGATGCAGCGGTCTTGGCTTGTGACAGAAATGGTCTGTTACTGAAGGGAGGGACACTGCTTGCAAGGGCTTATGGGAATTCCTACAGTTTTAGCTCTTCTGCATGTGACTGCTGCCACTATGTAAACTACTATCATGGTGTAAACAAGCAGAGATGGGCTTATAGCCCAGGGCCCATGAGACCTCCAGAGCAAGGGAGTGTGAAAAGGACTGAGAAGGCGGAATGTTGTTGCATTTTAGAAAAAGGAAAAAGCAGCCTGTGGCTTGTCCTCCTTTTCCTCTTGGGCCTGCTTTAATGTCCATTGAAGTCAATGAGAATTTTTCCAATAAAATGAATGGACATTGGAGCAGGTCCTAGGAAAGCTGTCACTTCTCTTAGCATGCCCCAGCTTCTGCTTCCTGTACCCATGACTCAATTACAAGCCATTAATGGACCCTGCTTCAGAGGAGCACAGAGCACTCTGCCAAGGCAGGAAGGCGGATAACCAGGAAAGAAGATTATTGATCAGGAAACACTGGATGGAGGCGGGAATGAGGGAAGTATAGAAAAAAAGCGGTCGGGGACGAGGTGTGAATCAAAAACAGGGAGCAAACAAGGGGGGGAATAGGGGAGAAATGTGGTAGGGATATCATTAGATACCCAAGTACAACCCCTTGCTGCTTATGACCAAAACAGGAAGTCTTTAGTAGGTCAGCTACAGCCTATGCTTGTAGCATAAGGTCCTCATCTGTGATCCAGTCAACTTATTTTACTGTAATTAAACAAGTTGCACCCATGGCAGGAATGAGGAAGACTCAACAAGTCAAGGAGCAAAATGGTCATTCTCTGAATTTGGTTGCTGTTGACTTTCCCTTTCATACTAAACTAGGTTTGCCCATCAGTCCTAAACAGAGTGAATATAAGAATAGAAATCATTGGAAAACAATTTTCATCAGCATTTTTGTGCAAGGTTTATCTTTTTTTAGTTGCTAGAAAACTTTGAAGGAAGCTTTCTAGACAACTCCATAAAGACCCCTCCCGTCCCCCTGCAGTAGAGAATAAAAGGGGAAATGGACAAGTTGTGAGATTAATTTGGAGGACAGAGCAGGCACTCCCATTTCCTGCAATGTCTCTCCATTTAGAATATTTCAGTTGAGATTTTCAAAGCAGTGTGGCTAAATCCTCTACACATCTTACATTAATTAACAGAAAATGTGGAGGCATCTTGTTCCTGTAGTACTTTGATGGCAACTTTCATATCTTTTTTCTTTACCCAACATATGCATGAGAAATAGCGAGGAAAAAATATGGGTACTGTGACAGTTCCAGCACCTCATGAGTATCTGAACTCAGGGCCCCAACATTGGGGTGGGGGGGAAAGGTACACTTTACTGGGGTCGGAGACCCTGGGAAGCCTGGCCCAGGTTGCAACCTCCATTACCATGAGGAAAAATTGGAGGCTAAATTGTAGATCATTCCTGAGGATATTAATAGAAACTTATTTCCCTGTATCTATGTATCTATTGTCCAGATCTTGTGAGATTTGCTGGAGCCAAACAGAAACAGTGTTAGAGCAGTCTCCAGCAACATTCTCAACAACGAGTTGCTGGGTCTGCTGGCCCAGCCCAGGCCCTTTTCTGGAATAGAGAGTGGGTGCTTGTGCCATTAAACTAGGACTTGTAGTTTGAGACTGAGAGACAGAAAGATTTGTACCCCTCTCTGTGACATGGTCTATCACATCAAGATCAAAACCTACCAGTCCCAGAGTTCCTTGTGCATAGGCAGGCGGGAGGGACAGCTTGTGGGAGGGGCAAAGTAAAGCACCATAAGAGAGTGGGAGCCAGTGCTGCTGCTACTTCTGGTAGGATTTGCAAACCCAAAATATATGTGAATAAGAGTCCAATTCACTCACAGTCACCCCCCTCCCCCCCGTACTGCCATGTCTGATGGGGCTATAAATACAAATCAGGCAGCCAGAAACGTAAGGAGGTAAAAGAAAGGGAACTAAAAGAAGCTGAAGGACACCAACCTATCCTCCAGTTTTTCAAATCAGACAACGCCCTTCTGCAGTCAGGCAGCATACTAACTGGGGAAGCAGATGAACAAAATCAAGATGAAACTGATTTCAATATAAAGACTGTGTCTGTGGCACTGGCAATGGATAACAGAGAAAAGCTGCTGAAAAAGGCATCGTGTGACTCCGATCTAATGCTTGAAGATCGTCAGGTAGCATCACCATTAGCACCACCACATTCAGAAGGTTTACAAGCAGCAGGGGAGAGCAGTGCTGCACTATCTGATTCTTGTATTTTCAAAGAGCCAGGCTCGTGGCCTGAAGAGAACGGTTAAGCCACCTAGCTATCTTGTCTATTGAATGTGAACTTGCAAGAGAAATTGACTTTCGGGGCTAATTCATGATTTTGCAATGAAAAAGGCCAGAAAAAATAAAGCTTTAAACTTAATTGGCTTAATTATAAAATGTTTGCAGTCACTTTGGTCCGTTAGAATAAAAAAATCGAAACATTTGACGGGATATAACATCTTTATAATCACCAAAAAGTTACAAAATAGTCAGCAAACTTGTAGGTCTCTCAGGATGGGTGTTATGTTAAATAAAAACAGCAAAGGGAAAGCATTTTTCAGAAATGTAGAATATGTCACAGTAACCAGAATTCAAACGTTTTCATGGCTCATGAGATTGTATCTATGGGATAAGGGCTGTGTGTGGGAAGAAGCCCATGATACAAGTTTGTACTGGGTCTGAAAAAATTATGCTTGGGCCCTGAATCCAAGTATATTCTGTTCAATCAACCAGGTTCTGATCTCAACTGTTCTGATTACAGCCTGTGTAATTCTATGGAAATCAGTGGATTTACATACTGCAGATTAGAATCAGGTCCAAAATCGCATCTGAATAAAACTATACAGTTGTGAAGGGCTGTTTGGGGGAAGTAAACCTTTTTGTTTACTATTAGTCTTGGAACCTCCACTGGGAAGGACTGCCCAATTAACATGTTAATGAAGGCTGGCCTCAGATGCAGTGACAGAATGATTAAGGGCAAATGATGTATATTTATGTGAGGGAAATATTCATGCATGTTTGGGACTGAAGGAAACACGACTCATTGAAAATCCAAACAGGAATGCATTTTTTGCATCTGTCTGGTCTATTTGGTCTGTTCTGGAACAGGAGGAAATTCTAAATCAGGGGCTTAACACTTTAATTGCCAGACACCAGTTAACCATGGGGCAGACACTGAGCTGACATAGCTTTAGCCTGAGAGAGAAGAAAGGTTGTTTTCTGCAAAGGCAGAGGAAATATTTCACAGTTTTATAACTATGCTTTGCACAATATCAGTCTAAGTACACTGCCATGGTTTGACTTGAACCTTTTGTTTATTTTATATGCAATTGCCACCCCACAAAAAAATCCTCACACATTAGTCATGTCTCAGATGGATTTTCAGAACTGTTCACTGAGATAGCTGATAGGTACCTCAGAGCAGGAACCTGAACTCTGAGCTCAGAAGGGATCAGCCAGGGGTAGGTATAATGTCTCTGGCAGGAAGTAGGCTGGAATTCTCCCTCCCTAAGCAAGGCTAGAAAAAGACCAACAAATGCCATTGGGGGCATAGGGAGAGCCAAATAACCTGAAAAAATACTAGGTGTAGTGACAAGGCATCTCTCTCAATACTTACGCTTCTCTCACACAAATATGAAACTATCAGCTTGGAAGTTCCAATGTACCTACATGAGTCCACCAACTGATGCCAGAGTACAGTTCTGTTATTCTATATATGCAGAGCGGTAGGCAGGTTTGACTAGCAAAATATTTCTCCATCTTTATAATTCAGCATTGTTTCTCCTCTGAGTAAATAAAATTCAGTCTGAAGTCGTAAGGCTGAATTGTTAACTCAAATCACCAATGTAGATGTACACTTGTAAATTTTGTACAGTTTTATTTCTTTATTTGCTGGGGCCTTGATTCCCTCCTTCGCCCTGCACCAGAAAAATGTTCTGGTAAGAGAACGAACATTCTGCCATTCTGAACTTGAGCACTGACTTGGGCCTGCCATTCTCTCATTTTAAAAAAAATTAAAATCTATAAACTGATCTACATTGTAGAATTTGTAAATGAGGTTGTTCCATTTAACAAGACCAAGATATAAGAATTGGTGTTGTCCCCAAATCCTCTGTTTTGCCAAAGCCTGAAGTTAAAAGCTAAGTCCATTGTACATAGTCTATTCCATGCAAGATGTTCCCAACAAGAACCTAGCTCAATCTGTAACCCATATATCATACATAATGCCTCTCTGGCTCTAACGTTCTTATTTGCTTTAAAATGATATCCTCTTCTAACCTTAGGTTGAGAGTACTTTTAGATTCCCCCAGATGCATCATCAAGACACATTCAATCATGAAATTATTTGACCAGGAACTAAAATCTAAGCCATTACAGTAGGCAGAAAACTATATTTAGAGATTCCAAAGACTTGTTTTAAATATCGTTTACGCTGTTGGTGAAGTTCTCTTTGCTTTCTAAGAGCTTTGGGAAATTTACAATTTAAGTTACAACACAGATCGAGTTGTCCATCTTACTACTTAGAGAGACCACATGTGTAAGGTAATGTCTTTTATTGGATCAATTTCTATTGGTGAGTGAGAGATAAGCTTTTGAGCTACACAGAGCTCTTCCTGAGGTCTGGGAAAGGTACTCAGAGTGTCACAGCTAAATACAAGGTGGAGCAGATTGTTTAGCTTAAGTACTCAGCACATATTCTGAAAGGCCATTCAAGGTGAAGTGGCCTGTTAACATCCCTGTAGTCATAGGACAAAAAGGGGTGTTAGTGGGTTACAGACTGTTGTGATAAGCCATAAATCCAGTGATTTTATTAAGACCAAAATTTAGTGTCTAGCAAAGTTTGAATTTAAGCTTCTAGGCTCATTTTTTGAAAGTGTTGTGCAAGTTTCCTTTAAGGATGGGGACTGATAGAGAGTGATGGCTTTGTGAAAAATGATCACCCAGAGGTGATATGGTGTTTGCATCTTATTTTCCTGTGAGTTCATTTGTGATACAATGATCAACACCCCCCACAACACACTTTTCAAGATCCATGGGTCCTACACATCTATCACAACATGTGTTGTACCACATCCAGTGCACAAAATGCCCTAACAACAACTCTGTGTATGAAAACAGAAAATCATGACGCTCTCGAATGAATTCACACAGAAAAATGACAAAAAACAAAAACACCCTGTCACCTGTGGGTAAACACTTTTCACAGAGCGTTCACTCTCTATCAGTCCTCATCCTTAAAAGAAACCTGCACAACACCTTCAAACAACAAGCCTGGGAGCTTAAATGTATAACTTTGTCAGAAACTTAAAATAATGGTCTTAATAAAAACTTTGGATTTATGGCTTATTACAATAATCTATAATTCACTAAAATCCCTTTTTGTCCACTGACAACAGGAGTGTTAAAGGCCATTTCACCTTGAATGGTCTCTTAATTTAGCATAAATAGTTATCACATATTCTATCTGTTCTACCTTGTATCTAGCTGTGACACTCTGGGTATCTTTCCCAGACCTGAGGAAGAGCTCTGTGTAGCTCAAAACCTTGTCTCTCTCTCTGGCAGAAGCTGGTCCAATAAAAGTTATTACCTCATCCACCTTGTCTCTCTAATATCCTGGGACCAACATGGCTACAACGACACTAAATACATCTTACTACCTAGTCATAAAGGCCCAAATTTTCGGAAAATGATCACAGATTTTGGGGCACTTCAGTTTTGGGTGCCTGCGTAGCTTGACACACTTTGGGCCCAATTTTCTTAACTTGGAGTCAGTGAGAGCTGCAGGCGCTCAACACCCCTGCAGATCAGGTCCAAGTCAATGGCCAAGTTCAAAAGTTTGGAGCATATGCCTAGTGTTTCTCAATAAGTTTGAAGAACAATTAATTTTCTTTGATCTTTCTATGCCAAAGTTTCTCTTGTCACTTTTTCCAGCAACCAAACATCATTTTCAGTTCCACTAATGTCCACAAGTGACTAGTATCTAGATTTTATTCCATTCTATTAAAAGTCAAGAAGGGAGTCTTCTCCTCCTGATTTCACTTTAAAACTCATTGGATTTAGCTCTATTAGCATTCTCTTCAGCAGATACAGATTTCAGCATTCCTCCTTCCATAGCTGCAAAGACCCGTGAAATTAGAAGAGCAAGGGGGTGCATATTCCCTACTGGCTTATGCAAAAATCCACCAGATCTGGAAATGCTTTTTTATGGGGGTCATTTTGCAAATACATTGTTACCTGTATTCTTGGGGAACCAGGGCGCAAAACTCCTACTCTCTCTGGCTCATCTGAATCCCTCCCCCACACCCCCCCACACCTCCCTGCAGCCTCTGCTTGAACCAGAAACCAAAAGCAATGAAAAGGGAGTGGGAGACACAACTAAACCCTTCCAAACAAGGGTGATAGGATTAAGGCAACTCCCCTAGCCTCATCTACATCAAAGATGTAAAAAGGAAGCATCTTGATTAGCACATCGAATGGAAAACAGAAGCCTCATCTACTTCGAAGATGGAACAAGAATTAGCATACTGAATGGAGAACCAAGCTCCAAAGCAGGAACCGCACTGAACTCTGGGATTGGCAAAGCAGGGATGCAGTGTCTGATGGGAAATCTCTGCTCCTGATGTTAATGAACATCCTGCACACACCCAGATCCTCAGTTATCAGACTATTATAATCATTGATGTCCAAAACACTCACTCAATCTGCCTGGTTGCATTGTGAGCTCCCTGGAAGGAACACTGCCTATAGCCAGGAATGATCAGCTCCTATTGTCCAGGATAAACAAAACCACTCTGGTATACTCTCTTGAGTCATTGTTTACCCATAGACAAACCTATTGTTCTCCCTTGAATCATTTTTTCTGCCCTACAAAAGCCCCTACCCAAGTTCCAACCTCTGTTCTGATGCCTGGATCCAAATGCTGCATCAGTTCCACTGGGACATCACCTTTTCCTGACTGATCAAGTTGGGGGCTCTGCCTGTCTCAAGCACTCCAGACCCTAAGCTCAACAGCCCATCTCCTGGGAACCTTTGAGCTGCACGGAGTGGTGAGACCCCCTGCGTCTTCCCCCAACACACACTCACTCTCTTTCTTGTTAAACCTACTTGTTCCCCTTAGACCTAATTTAATCTCTCTCTCTCCCTTTTAGCCCAGGTATAACTTTCTACACATGATTTTTGTAAACAAACCCGGGCTAGCTTTCACCAATAGCACAACTGAAATTGTGTAATATTGTAACCGTTTGATGGTTTTTCTCTTCTTGTGCGGTTATTACTATTAGTATCATAAGTTTTGTATACCTGGCAATAAAATAACTGTTATAATCACACTGGTTGCCAGTCTCTCTCTCCAAATTTCATTTATTCCTTTGTGTTCTTGGCTTCCCTATCTTGCTCTGCAACGACGCTTCTTTAACCTAAGCCAAAGATCCCTGGAGTGCCCAAAAATTGTATGGGGTTTGCTCATGAAGGGGGTTATTGCTAGAACAATTGTAGAGGAAGAGTGGGGATAGTGATGTGCTGAACCTGTGGCATATGGGGGGGAAGTGAGGCAGCTGACAAGTGCTGCTCTGCCTAGCCTGTGGAATCCAGGGGCATATAAGGGGGGCATCTGAAAAGTGCTGTTCGGACCCAGCCTGCTCAGAAGCGTGCTCTATTCTGGTGCAGTGCAAAGGGGCAAATAAGGGTGGCCGCTGAAAGTGCTGTGTCACCCAGCCTGCTGAGTTCAGGGACATCTTAGTGGTCAGCTGAGAGTGTTGATAGCCCAATTTGATCAGATGCAGCTTGTTAATCTAGCATGTGTGTGTGTATCTGTGGGGGGTTTATTTGAACCTTGGGCTGGAGGAACCCAATCCTGAAAATTTTAGGCCCTGCAGGATAGCTCCATTGGGAGGGGACTTGCAGCCAGATGAACACACAAGTAACACAAGCAGCACATGAATAGAATCACACACCCCCTTCCAGGAAAGAAGCCCTAATAAATGAGCGTACCCCAAGGTGACAGGCAAATCTGGTAACAACATAGCTATTATACAATCTCTTTCTGGGCTATTGCACTCACTATCACAGGGATATCCAGCATTGCAATATTGAGGAACTTAAGGCCTATACCTAATTTGCAGGTACAATTCCAGGCAATTTATCAAAGTAATTCTTATGACTATAGTATTTGCTTATACTTGTGTATGGATGCAAGGAATTAATATTGTTTGAGTTCATCAGTATTAAAAGCCAGCAACTGTTCAAATTTGCTTTCACACAGTAATTGAAGGTTCTCTGTTTTTGGCCAGCCTCTGCATCATAGATTTCAAGGCCCAAAGAGACCAATGTGATCATCTAGTCTGACACAAATTCTCCAAAATAATTCCTGGAGCATAGCTTCTAGAAAACATCCACTCAATTAAAAATGGTCAGTGATGGAAAATACACCAATACCCTTGCTAAATTGGTTGGCTTCCAGACACTCTATTGGCTTATACCTTTCTCTTCTAGATTGAAGAGCCCAAAGGACCTGCAGTGGCTAAAATTGCCCCATTCACTTCAATAGAAGTTCTGTGCACTGGGAGAAATTAATGGACTCGGACTATGGCTTTTAAGCCAGAAATAAATAAATTTTTATGACTGAACACAAGAACGACCATACTGGCTTAGATTAATAGTCCATCTAGCCCAATATCCTATCTTCTGACAGTGGCTGGTGCCAGGTGCTTCAGAGAGAATGAGCATAACAAGCAATCATTGAGTGACCCATCCCATCATCCACTCTCAGCTTCTGGCAATCAGAAGCTAGAGATCCCTAGAGCATGGGGTTGCATCCCTGACTATCTTGGCTAATAGATATTGATGGACTATCCTCCATGAATTTATCTAATTCTTTTTTGAACACTCTTACAGTTTTGGCCTTCACAACATCTCCTGGTAATGAGTTCCACAGGTTCACTGTGCAGTGTGTGAAGAAGTATTTCCTTATGTTTGTTTTAAATCTGCGGTCTATTAATTTCTATTCTTGTGTTAAATGAAGAAGTAAATAACACTTCCTTATTCACTTTCTCCACACCATTCATGATTTTATAGATTTCTATCATATCTCCCACTTAGTCATCTCTTTTCCAAGCTGAACAGCCCCAGTCTTTTTAATCTTTTCTTATATGGAAGCTGTTCTATACTCTTAATCATTTTTGTTGCCTTTCTCTGTACCTTTTCACATTCCAATATATCTTTTTTGAGATGGAGTGAGCAGAACTGCATGCAGTATTGAAGGTGTGGGCGTACGAGAGATTTATATACTGGAGTTATGATATTTTGTCTTATTTTATCCCTTTCCTAATAGTTCTTAACATCATTAGCTTTTTTGACTGCCCTTGTACATTGAGCAGATGTTTTCAGAGAACTATCCACAATAACTCCAAGATCTCTTTCTTGAGTGGCAACAGCTAATTTAGATCTAGTACATATAGTTGAGATTATGTTTTCCAATGTGAATTATTTTGCCTTTATCATCATTTGCCTTTATCATCTGAATTTCATCTGCCATTCTGTTGCCCAAACACCCTATTTTGTGAGATCCCTTTTTAACTCTTCGCAGTCTGCTTTGGACTTGACTACCTTGAATAATTTTGTATCATCTACAGATTTTGCCATCTCACTGTTTACCCCTTTTTTCCAGATCATTTGTTAATTTGTTGAACAGCACTAGTTCCAGTAGAGATCCTTGGGGGACACCACTATCAATCATTTTCCATTCTGAAAACTGAACATTTATTCCTGCCTTTTGTTTCCTGTCTTTTAAATAGTTACTGATCCAGGAGAGGACCTTCCCTCTTAACCCATGACTCCTTACTTTTCATCAGAGCCTTTGGTGGGGGAGCTTGTCAAAGACTTTCTGAAAATTCAAGTACATTATATCCACTGGATCACACTTGTCCATGTTTGTTGACCCAGACAAAGAATTCTAAGATTGGCAAGCCATGATTTCCCTTTTCAATAGCCACGTTGGATCTTCCCCAAGAAATTGTGTTCATCTATAGGTCTTATAATTCTGTTCTTTACTATAATTTCAACCAATTTGCCTGAAGTTAGGTTTATCAGCTTGTAATTGCCAGGATCGCCTCTGGAGCCTTTTTTTAAAATTGGTGTCACATTAGGTATCCTCAAGTCATCTGGTACAAAGACAGTTTTAAATGATAGCTCACATACCACAGTTAGTTCTGCAGTTTCATAGTTGAGTTCCTTCAGAACTCTTGGGTGAATACCAATCTGCTGCTGGTAATTTATTACTGTTTAATTTATCAATTTTTTCTAAAACCTTCTATACTGACATCTCAGTCTGGGACAATTCCTCAGATTTGTCACCTAAAAAGAATGGCTCAGGTGTGGGAATATTCCTCACATCCTCCACAGTGAAGACTGAAGCAAAACAGACTGACTGCAAGAGAAAAATGAGTATATTGTTGCAAAACTGCATATATATTAATTGAGCAGAAAGAAAAATGTAAATAAACTTAGCAAATAACAGAAATATTAAACATTTGTACAATACATTGGAATCTCGCTCTTGCAGTAATGAGTAGCACTGTATGTCTCACTGGTAATTCTTCTGCAACCAGGAAATGTGGTATTTCAGTAATTATGTAATCAACATGTATTATTGATATCAATGGGCAAGACATCAATTCATTGCTATCTATACCTGGGATGAAAGAATACCCAGTCTGCAGCATGTTTAGGGATGGTGGATAAATTGTACACCACCACTTTGTTGATTGATGCTACAGGGAAATATAACCCTTCTTGTAAGCACAAGAGAATCATCATATATGAATGTACACCTCATCCCACAGCCTTATAAGATTTATTTTTTCATTCTGCCGAACAGTCTTTCAAACTGAGCTAGGAAGAGAGCTCAACAAAAATTAAAACAAAAATTCAGCAGGGGTGAACGCTGAGTGCTGTGACCTTGCAGGACATGTGAAAGCCATGCCAACAGTCAGCATTTCTAAGTCTTTGATGCAGTTCCCAGAATCAGCAACTTTTGGAGCAGTACAGAGACAAATCCACCCAGAAGAGTCCTTACACGCTGCAGAGATGACTTTTTCGTATTATGTTGACTGATCTTTTAAACACTGGAAATAAGAGCTTAGCACACAATCGTGCAGTGTTACTATATAACAAAAGATTGAGTGGTAGGGTGGCGATTCCTAGAAAACATGGCATTTAGGGACAATGGGCCTGTTCCCGTTCCCACTGAGTCTCAGGCAAATGTTCCATTTTTTGGAAAGTGTGTTGTGGTGAAAATCTGCAGCATTGCTGGCTCATGGTATTTCCTGACAGATGGGACATTCAGAGGATTGTCTCCAAAGGAACTCTGGAATCATCAGATAGGAAAGCTCTGGAAGTCAAAATGCCCTGTATTGACCTGCCTCTGCAAATTACCCATTGTTCTGAGAAATGTGTGTTCCCTGCGTTGGTTAGTGATGTAAGGTGCTTCAATTGCATAATGCTACAACCTTATCATCCATGTATATGGTAGCCTCCCCTCTAAAACAAAGTGGCAAATTGCTATACATGCAGAAATATGCACCTATGTGAACTAGCAAGTTTTGCCAGCATTAAGATTAACTGCTATAATAAATAATCTCACTGCACATTTTTTTACCGGTGCAAATCTTAGAAAGGGTCAATGATGTCAGAGGTTTGCAGTAAACTATTAAATTCTAAGTGTTATCGACCCACTAGCCCTTATACAAGCAAAATTCCAATTGATAATGGGAGTTTTGTTTTATAAAGATTATAAGGATTACAGCTAATATTTGTGACTTTAAACTTGGATTTGAAAGTCAGAAAAGAAAAAAGTACCACTAAATTTGAGGATTCTGGGGCGTTCCTGTGCAATTATTTAGCAAAATGTTGGGGATTTAAATTATTAGGTTAGAGGAGGTGAGGTTCAGTGCTGAGGGCACACACCCAGGTTCATTGAGTCCCCGATAAATTCCCTGCTCTGCCATAGACTACCGTTGTGTACTTGGGCAAGTCACTTATCCCCTTTTCACACATGAGGAAATGAGGCCCAGATAGCTAGGAGCAGTGCCCTACCTTACAGGAATGTTTTGAGGATAATTGATTCATTAAAAAAATGTGAGGTGTTCAGGTACTCGGATAATCGGGGCCATTAAATATTCAATATAGATAAGGCCTGATATTAGTGGATCACGCCCCTACTCACCACTGAGTGAAAGAGTAAGAGTAAGAGTAAGAGTATTTGCAAAGCTGCTTTGTATACAAATTGACTTGCATTTGGGAAATCATAATGAATGGATTTTTAAAATGAATTTCTCTTAAGAGCTATCCTCACTCATTTGTCACAAGAAAAAAAAGCTAGGAAAAGACAACAAACATCTGGCTTCACGTTGAAGACAATTCAGTCAAATTAACCGTACTTTATTTTTTTCAGCACATTTGATCATTTGCTAAAAGGGCCCAGGAGAATTATGAATATTCGTACATGCAGTGGGAAAAGAGTGACCTCAGCAAAAACATATTACATTACTGCACTGAAACAAACCTTGGCCCATAGCCTGCAATCACTTAGGCATATGCTTAACTTTGTGCTCATTAGCGGTCCCACTGAGTTCACTTACTAGGCTATAATGTTTCTAAAGAAATTATGACTCCTATCCCGCAAAACACATAGGCATGTAACTTATGCATATGAGCAGTCAATGAAACTGAAATTTAACTTTATGGTGTAGGTTAAATGTTTGTGAGCTCAGGGCCTATAGCTTTGTGAACTATATTAAAATGACTACAAGTTATAGTTTCATACGAAAGTCTTTTCCTAGGAAATTTCTTTCTCCTGTAGTTTCCAAACACAGCATAGGGCAAGTTTCTTATTAGTAAGGGGTGGGTTCCCAGCTCCCATATGCACACTTGTGCTCTTTCATTCGAGCTAGTGTGCTAAAAATAGTAGTGTAGCAGCAGCACCAATGGGATGGGCAAGCCATTCTACATACAGCTTCAAGTACAAGCCTGACTGAAACTTATGGACTGGCTAGCCAGTGCCACCTGTGTTGCTGTCCATGCTACAGTGGCTGCAATATTATTTTTAGCACATTTCAGATGAATCTAGCATGAATATGTGTACAGGACTTGGGAACCGCAGCCCTAGCTCATGGTGTAGACATAGCCTTAGATGTTATGCTGTAATCACCCATAACAATTATGTTGCATTAGCACCTCGAAGCATCAACCAGATTGGAGCCCCATTTTGCTAGGGGCTGGACACACATACAATAAATCACACGACCTGCCCATCAGTGCTAGCGAAGGGCTATATTTAGAGACTTCTCCCCCGGTCAAAATGTGATTTTTATAAAATCACTTGTAGTTAACCCCCCTTTCTCGCCACTTTTTTAAAATAAGGATTGTCCAACATGGCCAGCAGCCATGTTATCTGGGCTGATGTTAGTTAGCTTCCAAACAAGAGGCTTTCAAATGGCCATTGAGATTCTACCACTACCAACAGTTAAGGGAATAACTGAACTTGACAGTGATGCCCCATTTCTGCCCATAAGAGTCAAGTGAGCAGAGGTCTGGAACAATTTTTATAGTGGGGTTGCTTAAGGCAGAAACCATGTATTTGGGCTGTTACTACTACTTCAAGTCAGGGGGTGTAACAGCACCCCAGCATCCTATTTCCAGCACCTATGCAAGTAAGCATCTATGTGTTCTAAAGATCCACACATAAATCTTCCTTTTTTTTCCACTGTGAGGGTGCAGCTTACTGCTTCAGAGCCCAGATTCCTGTTTCCCATGCCTCACTTTCTCCACATGGACTTGCTGTCTCTTTCTGCTGGCAAGGTAGTTTAGTGGGATGATTTAATGAGGTAGTGAGTATTGCAATTTACGTCCCAAAGTCCAAACTGTGTAGACATGCCCCGAGTTTACACTCTTCGCATCTGAGGATGGGAAGGAGGAGGAATTCTAAAGTCATCTTTTCACTCCCCTGATCCAGAATCAGTCAGGGGCCATTGGTCCCTGGCATAATTTAGAGCAGCCTAAGGGAAGGGCTGCTCTAAGTTTTGCAAACTGTGATGGTCTCGTAGCGATTGCCGCACTGTCTGAAGATCAGGCAAAGCACATTGGATTACTTCCCATCTCTGGGCTGACATTCCCTAACTGGACAGAGGAGGGGGATGGGAATGTAGAGCTGTCAAAGCCAGCACTACATCACTTGAGAATGCCTTCGGAGGCTGTGATTCTTCACCGCCCCTCTTGGGCAGCTATCTGGATATTTTGCACTATTGGAACTAGGGCTGAGAAGATGAAGCCAGCCCTTTAAACCTAATTCGACAGTATCATATTAAACCTTGTTTAAATTCGTAGTTATTCCTGACATACTCTGAGATAAGAACATCCACACATGGAGTTAAAGTGCCTTTTTCTGAATTAGTTTACCCCATAAATTCAGAATAAGACATTCTTGTCCTGGAATACAAGAGCATGTACACATGAAATTAATTGAGAATAGTTAATTGGCTTTTAATTCACATCTTGCCTTATTCTGCATTTATTTTCATGAGTAAGCAAACCCTAATTTCTCTGTATATATGCAACAATATATAATTTTAGAACACAACCAAGCAGCAACTGGGCTTCCTTGAATTTTTTTTATGCTCTAAAAGCCATTTGTGTATGTGTGAGTGCATAACAGAGTGATTTACTTTAGGATATACAGTACACACCTCCCATATAATTGCTATTTTACCGTACAAAACACTGCAGTATGTAAACTTAAGTTTATTTTACACATTAGTGTTCCTCTTTAATCACTGAAAAATTGTGCTTCAAAAATGCATTTCAATATTTCAGCTGGATCTGATTGGGAACTATTTCCCAAGGAAGTGTTTCAATGAAACAAAGGTATTGATTTTCTAACATGAAACTTTTTCTTTTTGGCCACACCACACCCACAAATTTCACTTCAAAACTGAAAAAGTTTCTAGTTGCCAAAACCCAACATATTTTTGATTTGATGAAAACCAGAACATTTTCAATCAAAATGGAGATTCGCTCATGATAATTTCCATCTTGTTGAAAAGTTGTTTTAGTCAAAAAGAAATCTCCACAGAACATTTTTAACCAGCTCTAATTTCTGTGTCTAAAAAGAAATTACAAAAAATTCCTGTTTTAAAAATGCAATTTCAAAGGAAATGCATCTTTGTTAGATGTCACCAGCTTTATAAACAACCAAGGTTACCTTCTAGTTGTTTGCACAGTGAATGCATAGCATGCTTGCCTTTTGATGTATACCTCATTATCGCTTCAATATTTTGTGTAAATCTGTGCTTTGCTTGTTTCTACTGATTACATTCTGACCAAGCAAACTTTTGCCTAAGGTTTGCACGTGCTGTTTGTTTTCATTTTAGAAATGTTTAGATTACATCTTATGAAGGAAGGAAAGCTAGAATATCTTGAACAGTATGAAATTTGGATTCCTTTTCAGTTATGACATGACCATTCAGCCTTTTGGATCCTATAGACCAAGGAACTACATACAGGAAAGGTTAAAACGCCTGGGCATACTGAGTCTCGAGAAATGAAGACTGAGGAGGGAGCTGATAAGGCTTCAACGATGTAAAGGCTGTAATCAAGAAAATGGTGATCCACGGTTCGCCATGTCCATTGAAGCAATGGTTCCAGCTTGCAGCAGGGAGATTTAGGTTAGATATTAGGAAAGACTTTCTAACTGTAATGGTAGTTAAGCTCCAGAATAGGCTTTCAAGGCAGGTTGTGGAATCCCTGTCCTTGGAGATTTTCAAGAACAGTTTGGACAAACTCCTACCAGGGATGGTCTAGATTTACTTGGTCCTGCCCCAGGCAACTGGACTTGATTTCTTGAGGTCTCTTCCAGCTCTCTATTTCTATGAGTCTACGAGTCTCTGCTAGGTTCCCTAAGGTAGAACTCCACTAACCAAATCACCTGCATCTGGGCCTATGCGCGCACATGTGCCAAGGATACAGCCCTCGTCTTGGTTCCACAAAAGGAATTTGTATGTATTTGGAAATCTCAGCCACCTTCAGCCTGCTTGTTTGAATGCTTTGACAACACTTGCTTTAGTTGGAGTGTGGCCCTGGAAGTTGTTTTGTATTTGTGAATATAAACTGATTCCCAACCATGAATAAATGGCTAAAGAGGATGTGGACAAGAAAAAGTACAGAAACACAATGGCCTGTTGCTGAAATAAGCAGTAGGTGAATCAACACCTGAATGAAAACACTGCAGAGATTGTGGGTGCTGTTAGTAGGTTTCCTAATAGGAGTACTAAACAGTGCAAGATTGCTAGAAGGTATCATTCTAAATACTTATTTGGGTTTACTTTGCGTGGTGAAGAAAGTGAACTAGGAAAGTGAATAGGAAATGGTGCACTTATCCCATTATTTAATAAAACCTACCCTGTTTCACTGTCACCTCAATTTCAAACACAGCTCTTTAAACACACAATTAAGAAGTTTTTCATTTAGAGAAAGTTAAGTGAATTGAAATACAACCAGAAAAAAAAAGAACATCCCCGTCACATCAATGTAAGCCACTGAAATAGTCAGACCTTGTAAGCTTGAAGATTGTTCAAACTGGGAAATGTCATAAAATTGATGACTCATGTTATTTGTGGCAAGAGACATTGAGTGTCACTGAGTCTGCCAAATAGCTTTATGTTATTTCTTTATTCAGCCAGTGTGTTGAGAATAATTGGATATATGGTTTATCAAGGAATAGCTTATAGAATGTGTGAAACAGAGTAAGTTCTTTTCATTGCAAATAGACAAAAGTACTGATATAATTAATTTTGCTCAGCTTCTTATGTATGTAAGGTTTGAATCATAAATGATAATTAAGAGATCTTGTTTTGTGGAGCTCTAGGAAGATGTACAATGGCAGAAGAAATTTTTAATTGGTGTGTATAGTCTGATGGAGTGTGAACAGCAACTGGGAAATTTGGTAGTGTTTGGCAAAATTTACAGATGTGGGGCCTAATGTTAAGTTCAATCACTGCCGTAATCATTGTGAAGCACTAGTTGGCAAAAAAAGGGCTGGAAGCAGCCTGTCAATCTGAAAGTCATTCTGGATCAGGTTGTGAAGTTGGTCAACTTTATTAAGTCTTCAGCACTGAACTTATGCTTGTTTTCAGCTTTGTGCAATGAAATAGGAAGTGATCATCCAAAACTTCTCCATGTAGATGGGAAATGGTTATTACATGGGAAGGTAATGGCTTGTCTCTGAACTCTGTTCTGAGGTACAAGATTTCCTTAGTGACTTTGGTTTTGAGTGTACTGATTACTTTATGAATGAATCCTGGCTATCAAGATTAGCCAATTTAGCTGACTTGTTCACACTTCTCAGGCAACTGGATGCCAATTTATGGGGCTGAGAGCAACACCTTTTAATGTTCATGACAAAACAAGGGCAAAACTAATGTAGAAATTGCCATTTATAATATGAAAAGGAGAAAAGTGAAATTGCCCATCACTTTCAACCATGGAAAATTGCCTTACTGGATATTCATCCTAACCTTACTGGTGACATAGGAAGAACACTCTTTGAAGTTGGTCAAAAAATTTAATGAATACTTCCCAGACAATACAACAAATGAGAATTAGGTCATGTATCCATATTCAGAAGAAGACACCTTGACAGGCAAAAGAAAAGGAAGAGTTAAGTGACCTGTCATGTGGACTCAAGTTCAATGAAGTGCAGCTCAATGACTTTTAGCTGAGGAGACATGAGTTTAGCCTGATATTGGATAGAGCTTTGTATTTATTTGATTCCCTTGAGCACTACATTTATTAATGATCAGGGCAGAAAGACCAGTTGTGCAATTAAAAACAAAAGAAACAGTGGATCTTTGGCTGAAACTCCCTAGTACCTCACCTGACAGAAACTACATTTTATGAAAGAAGCACAACTCTCATTGATGACACCTTTTTCATTTTCACCAAGTTATTAAAATTTTTATTTTTGTTAAATTTTTTGGGAAAAAAAAAAAAAGAACTTTGGCTCATGTTTAACAGTAGTCCAGATAAGACTTAGCAGGAACTTTGAGTTTAAAATAAACAAGTTAAAAATATGCAGCCATTGGTGTAGTTCAGCAGCATACCAAAATATATCAAGACATCATTTATGACATTTAATTGTTTCTTGTTATTTGAGTAGCACAAAAGACATTATTAATAATGGTTGCTTGGGTTCCATTTGCTTCACTGTCAATTTGAAATGTTTAAAAAGAATGTTATAAATCAAATATTTTAGTCTTCCTCGGACATTTATTTTATTATAGAGTTTGGAAATACTTAAGCCTGTTAAGGCTTAAAATAAATGTTCACAAATAGAGAAACTTGCATGTAGTACTTCAGCCATTGTGCGTGTTAAAGTGGAACCTCTACTTAAAATACAGTTCCAGTCCCTTACTACTCA
Source organism: Mesoclemmys tuberculata (assembly GCA_007922155.1). NCBI lineage: Eukaryota > Metazoa > Chordata > Testudines > Chelidae > Mesoclemmys > Mesoclemmys tuberculata. Next base: position 25,466,257 of record ML675620.1, on the reverse strand, counting down.
AAACACTCCCATCTGATTTATTTAGAATACAAAAGTTCTAATACTTTATTTTGCTTGTTTCTAATATGAATGATCTCTCTCCAAAACCACAGAGAAGTTTTGATATAAGACAGTGAACAGTGTATGAGTGTTGTAAAAATATCAGGTGCCATTTTCAAAATTAGGGATGTACAATTTTGCATGTATAATTTCAGTTGAGTGCCACGTTTACAAGCAAAATTATCCTACCTCACTATGCAACGTAGATAATTGTGCATGAAAATGGATATTTGGCTATGTAACTGGCTATCTGTTTATGCAATAGCCCAGCCTGTGCACAAAGTCACAGTAACTGCAAGCCCAAATTAGGCACACAGTTGCCATTCCTTGCTTCATGCCTAAGGCCCTAATTCAGAAAGTGATCCCCATTCAGGAAAGCACTTGTGACAGATGTGAGACATGGGAAGCGTGAGGCCTTCAGAAAACTATTGCACTGAAATGTGCAAAAGAGGCACAGATTTTGTGACAGTAGGTGTTAAATGTATTTTTGGGGTCCTGGCTTGCTGAACTCATTTCTTAGGAAATCCCCGGTGTCAGGTTAATGTAAATTCTCAGTATTTGCTATGAAAAAACCCTGCTTCTGAAGCTGCTCCCCCTGTTGGCTGCTGCTACCTTTTACAAAAGGCTTGAAATCAAAGGGCCAAACTGTTCCAAGGCTGTTCTCGTTCTTGATGTGAAACCTGACATGAACTTGTAATTAAGAGAGCAAAGCTAGCAGAGGCCTTTGAAAGACTGACCTACTAGAGCCCTATGTTGGAGATTAAATGACCTTTGGTAAACTTTTAGCATACATGTAGGGCTGTTTATTGTTTTGTGTATGTTTTCCCTGTAATGCTTTTGCTTTAAGAATACTATACTTTGCTTTGCGAAGGCTGACTGATAACTGGTGTACACTGTTGTAGCCACTGGGGAAAGAGAAAACCACAAGTGCTGGGGAAGTCACGGAAAGATGCAGAGGGACAGAAAGGCTAAATCTGGAAAGGGACAGACACACTTCCTGAGAGAGGTGATGGTTAGGAAGCCTGAAACCTTAAATAGGAGTCTTCGAGGAGGCCATGGGTGTCTATCTCAAAGGTACAATTAACCCAGAAACCATGACAGAACTTAAATACATATTTAAATGTTTTCCTGAATTGGGGCCATCAGATGTTGTGTAGTACTTATGCAACTACTGTCCATCAGAAGTAAACTTGCTGTGGTGGGCGAAGTAATTCCCATATTTCACTCTTGCTTTGCAGATGTGTTGAGATCATTTCCTATTTTTCTACATGCTTTCAAGTCTGATGAAAGGCAATGGAGAGGACCAAAATGGAGTTTAGGGTTTTTTTAAACATTTATTTATTTATTGTTGTTATAAATTATTGACCAGGCTTTGCTACTCCTTTACTAGAAATGCCAAGAAAGCAGGCATATTAATTATGTTTTTACTGAAAAAAGTGTCTGTTGCTGAAGAGGTAAAAGAGCGCTTTAAAAGTAAGTCTGCCAAAATAGAAGTAGAGCTCAGCTTAGAACAGTGAAAGGAAAATTTCTCCTGAGGAACAAGTAGGAAAAGGAAAAGACAGGAAAGGTCCAATTAAAAGTGAAGTCTTGCTGTAAATAAATGATTAAACCTGCTTCAAAACTGTGTAGAAACATTATTCCCTGAGATGAATATTAAGTTGCAGTACAGGAAAAGCCCCTAGTAAAATCTGTGGGGGAGAAGTTTCATTTTATACATATACTGTGTTTCCCCGAAAATAAGACCTACCCTGAAAATAAGCCCTAGCATGATTTTTCAGGATTTTTGGAGTATGCTTGAAATATAAGCCCTACTCCAAAAATAAGCCCTAGTTACAGTTTACAAGCGGTTCACAAGTAAAGGTCCCCATACACTTTACACTCATGTCAGCCGAACCCGCCGCTCGCGGAGGTTTCGGCCGTCAGTGTAAAGTGTATGGGGCTTACCCCTCCCCTCCCCATAGAGAACACAGGAATGCTCGGCCGTGCCGAACGTTCCTGTGTATGGGGAGGACGGGAGAGATAACTGTCAGCCGAACGATTGTTCGGCCGACAGTTATTGAAGGTGTATGGCCACCTTAAGGTTTGGCTAGTGTCAGGCTCTCACTCACACACAGATCGGGTACCGTAGTCCTGCTGGCATCACTCCACTCCTGAGCCCGAGCGTTGTGGCTGCTTCCGGTCACCAGGGGGAGCTTCAGTGGAATGCAGCTGAAACAGCAAGGGACCTGACAGTGACGCGCCTTTGACAGGAGTGACGTAGATCTGTGTGTGAGAGCCCGTCCACCATCGGCATTTGCCAACTCTAATTGTTTTGGGTCTGAGGGGGTCTGGTGAGTGTGATTCTTTTCCTGGTGAAGAGTGCCTGCTTTTCCTGGTGAAGGGTGCCTGCTTTTCCTGGTGAATAGACATCCACCATTTACTGCAGTACAGAAAAAGAAACACTGTATACTGTACTGGTACATTTTGACCCCCACACAACATGAGTTCAAAAAGAAAGAGCTATTCCATTGAGTACAAGAAAGGAATTGTGGAGGACTCCCAGGGCAAAAATCTTACTGCTTTCTGCAAAGAGAAGATGTTGGATATCCGAATGGTCCGAAAATGGCGAGTAGAGTATGATAACCTCAGTCAACAGGTGTGCTACGGAAATGCTAAGAAGCGCAAGTGTGGATCAGGTCAGCATCCATTATTTCCTGAGCTGGAAGACATGATCTGTGAATGGGTTGCTGACAGGAGAGCAAAGGCTTTGGTTGTGCGCAGGGCTGATATTCAAGAATTTGCCTTTGCAATGGCACCACAATTAGAAATATCCCCAGAAGATTTCAAAGCATCACATCACTGGCTGGATGGCTTCCTTCAGCGATGTGAACTGTCTCTAAGAAGTTGGAAGATGCTGAAGTTATTAAACGTGCACTTGCATTCAAGTCCTTTGTTGATGGCATCGACTTTTCTAAATACCAACTTTCCAACATGATTGCTATTGATGAAACTGCAGTGTTTATGGGCCAAGGATCACAAATGACATTTGATCAGTGGGGTGCCTCCTCAGTCTACGTTCCCTCCACTGGTTATGAAAGTGCACGTATTACCTGTATTTTGGCAATTCGTCTGGATGGAACTAAAGCCCCACCTCTAATCATTGCTAAGGGCAAGAAGGATAAGATTGAATGTGTTGCAGGCATTTATCTTCTTGAAACCGAAAAAGCCTGGTGCACACAAGCAGTTATAAGGAAGTGGGTCAATTTAATGCTGCCGCTTGTTTTGCGAGGTGGCCAAAGAGGCCTGCTAGTCTGGGATTCAGCCAGTAAACACCGCACTAAAGACATGAAGAACTTCCTTCATGAGAGAAAAATAGATCAAATAATGATTCCCACAGGAATGACTGCCTATCTCCAGACTCTTGATATTGCAATAAACAAGCCATTCAAAGACCATTTGCGTATGGAAATTAATGACTACATTGAAAATAGAATGGAGAGAAATCAGCGTGGCAACTTTGTGAAGCCTAGACTGCAAGAGGTTGTGACTTGGGTGAAGAATTCATGGGAGAAAAATCACTGACAGTTGCGTTGCCAATGCGCTACGAGCAGGCTACATGGACAAGAGGTGCTCATTTAAGGAAAGCGCTATTGCTAGACATGAGAAATTGGGGCCAATGATTCTAAAGGCAATAGAGTCACAAGAAATTCACGATGGAATTCAGGGTTTGGAGAGTTATGATGATGTTCCACAATGTGATGACATGATTATATTTGAATAGATGTTGATTTTTTGTTCAAGAATAAATGTGGATTGTTGTTCATGGAAAAAAATAAGACATCCCCTGAAAATAAGCCTTAACCCATCTTTCAGAGCAAAAAATAATATAAGACCCTGTCTTATTTTCAGAGAAACACGGTACTTATGTTGAATTCCAGCTGTTGTATAAGTGGAGCATCAAAGCATCCACATACCTATCTGATCAGTTCTATTAGATTTCCTAGGCATTTCTGGGAGTGTAGGAAGAGTTCCATACTACTACCCTAAAGCAAAGCAACTGATGTTTTTCATAGAAATTTATTTTTGATGAAAAAATGACTACGTAACAAGTATTTTTGTTTTGGTCAAAAATTTGCAGACAAAACCCCTGTGTTTCAATTTTTAGCCCGCCCCTCCCCCCCCAACCTTCTCACCTTCTTTTCATTGCACTTCCCTTCTTTTCCAATAGAGAAAAAAGGATGTGTGGGAGGGAATATTTTATTTTGTTGAAAAATTATGCAACCCATGAGAACAAAATGATAGTTTTTCAAAGAAAATACATACCATTTTCTAACCAGCTCTGCCAATATCTGACTAAAGTTAACTACATATCTCTAAAGAACTTCATCTCTGATTAGTGGAGTGACTAAATAAAAAGATATAGGGCTGGCAAACCCTATATATAAAATATATAAAATCAGAATTTCTTACTGTGTATGAGTTCATCGAGTATGTTATCCCTGTAATGAAGGGATAGTATACAGTGCCTAGTTGTTGGAATGCTATCTCCAGTGTACAATAGTGCATATAGCACAGAATGTCCTGAAGGTGAATTCTCACTTTTAGTGATCTGTGAATTACATATTTCCAAAATTTGGATGGATATAGCTCAACTAAAGTGACATTAACATTAATGATGATTGATGCAAACAATATATTTGCTAAATTTTTGTCATTGCTGGATATCCCAATATCAAATAAGCCAATATGTGTCAACCTTTCCGGGCCCAGTCATATACCAGGAAGAACTACATTGTAATCACACATTCCTAACTCTGACTAGCCATTTGAGCGGGCATCCTCCTAACTTCTGACTAGGAAGAAAAGATTTGTAGCCCTGGCTTCTGTAGAGACATGGGAAGCAGCAGCAGTTCTTCTAGGCTGACCTACAAATCAGCCAAAAATCCAAACTGGTTCCACGGAGAAGAGTGAAGAATATCAAACACATATACTCCCCTTTGGCCCTACCTCAGTCTCTAGGTTAGGAAAGCAAAGATTACTCCTCACTTCACACTGTGATGCTGCGCTTTCCTGACCTTCTCTTGCCCCCATACCCCTCCCACTGGTCTCCAGGGAATGTGTAACCCTCCATATTTTTCAAAGGCTTTCAGCTTTATTTATATACTATAAATGCAACAAGGGCTGAAAACCTGTATACCTTTATTGTATCACCTAATCCATTTACAATCATGGGTCCAGTATGTAGAGGAAAATGGTGTTTTGTAACCAGACACACACACACACACACACACAGTGGTGCTGATTCAACAAAGCATTCAAGTACATTGGTAGTCTTGCCAATAGGATTAAAATTTAGCATGTCCTTAAGTACTCTGCTGAATCAGGGCCCATATTTGTGATTTGGTTTTCTAGTTCATGGAGCAGAATTTAGGATAAGCTTCTAAAAGCTGGGATGCTAATCCTAACTGAAGGGAATCCCTGAACATTTTGAAGTTCTCTCATTACTAGAATTGACATCCTAGAGAAGAAAAAAGATGAACAACATACAATGGTAACAAAGTATTAGGGGACAAAAAAGAAAAAAAACCCACAAAGAGCAGGTAACTGCCTAAGGAAAATAGTTACAGTAGCTAAAGGAGAAAGAAGAGAGGAACCTGAAGAATCTAGTTTTATAATTATATGAAAACTATGATTGGTGCTTAATGACTTGTTACCACTTGCATTATTTTAATTAGTTTATGGTGATAAGGATGAATCCAAAACAGACAGCTGTGAAGATTTCTTATTTTAATTAGCTAAATGTACAGACAGGAAAACCAGGACCAGACCTGATCCATTATAGCAGGCTTAGCTTTAGCAGGACCAAAAGGGAAAAAATAACCACACCATCACATCAACAAGTCTGTACTAAACTGAGAGCTTTGTTGGCTACTCTGGATTTATAAACAGCTCAAATAGGCAAGTATGTACACAAGTGCAAAGTACTTTAGTGGGTCCAAGATGGCATATACAACAAACTACTATAGGACTAGTATTCTAAAAACCTGTATATTAAACTCATTTGGGCTAAATTCTGCCCTCAAATGTACATCCCAGGTCAGAATTTGGTCCTATGACTGTAGGTAACCAACTGTTTCTGATTAAGCTCACTCCCTCATGTTAACTATAAGCATATTTGATCCTACTTTAAGATAAGTTATTACAATATACAAATTATAACATATAGACTATGACTTAATAATTTGCTTGTCTAGCTGGGGAACTTTCCTTTTAGTGCATTATAGATTAACCACAGACAAATTCAGTACTTTTTTGAATTAAGATCATCTAGCCAACCTAATTCTGAATATATCAGGCATGCTGTTCTCTGTGGGGACAATTTAGAATAAAGTCTGCTGCACTATGAGAAAGAATGTCACAAGTGTCACTAAGCTTGAATGGAAATCTATAATGGATGTCAACACTGTTGGTAGTACAGATTGGGTTGCTAAACTCTGTATTACTACACCAAACACTTTTTTAAAAAGTAAACTTTCTACAAAAAGGGTCAGTTTTCCTCTGTGTGTTAAGAAAAGGCTCTTTGGTGTGAAAAGATTTAAATGGGGTTCAACACAGAGACAGATGTACTGTAGGCCATTCTTTTCCCACCTCTACACCTTCATCAACAGGGGAGTCGATGATTGAAATTGGTATAAAGTGTATTCGTTATGTTACTGGTTAAAACCCAGCACTGAGGCATGATTGAAAGCCCACTGATGTAAATGGGAGAGTTTTGATGGGCTTTGAATCAGGTGGTAGGTTGGCAACAATCAAGAGTTGTTACCACTGGATGACTGGCATCTAGTGTTAGTGTGTCTAGCTCTCTCTCAAATGTGTGAGTTAAATTGTATATAGAGAGATATGAACAAAACCCAAGACTAACTGTGATCAGGCAACAGATGGAAAAAGTGTTGATCCAAATCCTCCACTGGTGTAATTCGGTGTAACACCATTGACCTCAGTGGAGCATTATGCCAGTTTATACGTACTGAAGATCCAGATCATATAGTCCTAGGAAGAAGTTTCTGGAAAAAAAACCAACAAGTTTTCCATGGACTCTCTCCTCTGCCTCACCAGTGAGTATCCAGAGTATTCTACTGAAATCAGGACCACCAAACCAAAGTAACTGAGAGCAGGACTTGTTGTCAGGGTTAAATTAAATTCCCAAAGAGGAGAGGGGAAATCACAGATTTTCTGATTTAGTTGTTTATAGCTAGTTGAGGAGCTGGTATTAAAATAACTTTTGACAGGTTATTGTTTAATTACAATTTTATAATTCTCTAAAAAGCTTTTAGACTGTTTTTTATTTTATGTGATTTTATTAGAGCTTCAGTTAAATTCTCTCATTCTGCAAAATCTTTCGTATTATTGGAAAAGCAAAAATGTAAAGCACTTAATTTATGGAGTGATTCAAATTTTACTTTCTCCCTTTCTCTTAATAATAAATCTTGTTAATTGACTGTTTCAAAACCAGAAGCAAGATATTCTTATTGTGCTTAATATCCTCAAAATAAGGTTTCACTACGTTTATACTGTGAAATAATGAAAACAACAAAACTAAGACAGGTACCACATTCTATATAATGTCTTATTAAAAAGCATCACTAGAGTTAGTGCAAAATGTGATAAAGAGGAAATAACTTTGAAAATTGCAACATGTGCAATGCAAAATACAGTATCTGCATCTTATGAGCACATTATTCAAAATAGTACATATCATAATAGCTGAGAAGGAATTTTGATATCATAGTTGCCCTGCACCTTATGTAGTAATTTACACCAGTGTAAAGTGGAGGTCAAATTCTACCACTTATATTTTGTTATGCCCATTTTGCATTGGTGTAAATGATTACTCAGGGTACGTCAGTCCCTAATTCTCACTTTAATTCCCAAACTGGATTATTCTCATAAAACCACGATGGCTTCACTCCATGGAAGAGTCTTAGGATGTGTGCTGATTGTACTGACCCTTAGTAGTAAATGGGCATGAGACACTTTGGAATAAAGATGACTGGGTGACTGAATGAACAAGCATCTGTCTCTACCCAAGGCATGTTACTCTATTATCCATTGAAATAATCTAGTCGTATAACTTACAAAAGGTTGCCTGTGCTTGATTTAGAAAGCAAACAAATTTGTTTTTCAAACTGAGTAGCATTTTACTTTTGCGTGCACTTTAATGTAGGTCTTATACTTTAGAGGGGGAGGGGGCATCTCTGCATGTTAGAAGTATCCTTCCCAAAATGGAGAGGGGGACGTGAAGCAAAGTTTGCATTCAGATCTGCCCTTTCCCTTGGTTAAAGACATTTGGTTCAAATTCAGTTCCAGTTCTGGATGATCCTTATTTAGTGAGAAATGCTTCACCGACCTGTAATGCTTACAACTTAATTCTGTTTTCACACTAGTGAGAATCTGAAGTGTCATCACTTAAGTCAATGGAGTTGCACCGCTGTAAAAATGGTGTCAGAATAGAATTAGACCCTTGGTATTTAATTAGGCAGGCGGGATGTGGAAACAGGTGCTGCCCAGTTCTCCCAGCTGGCTTTGACAACAATGTATTGTTTTGACAGGTAAACTTGACCTTACTCATTACTTGCAAAAACTGGTGTTAATTGCATGATACTGGAAACATTATTTTTCCAGTGACAGTTTATGACAGGGTCTGTCAGAAAGAAATAGCCAAGATACTGGAAAACATCAGGGAAACTCTAATAAAATGAGTAAAAATATATTAAATGTGCACTATTGTAGGATTAAAAAAGAAATAAAAAGAGGTGAAATGAGAGTATTAGCAAGAAAATATATTTTAGCTGAAGTATTTCATTTGTGAATATTTTCATGATTAGCTCCCTGATTTACCTCCATCATTAATAGGTAAAATACCACAGGTTAAAATTTCCTCCCAACCACATACTGGAAATAATTGTTGATGCTGTTTACGTATTATGCAGGCAGCAAGATTTTGGAACCCCAGGGAATAGACATACAGCATTTCATTTCATCAAAGATGCTGCCGCCCTTTTCTGGTTCAATGACATTTTGGCCTTGTCTTTAAGAATGGGAGCAGGATGAGGCTTTTAAAGAGTAAATCAAAGTGGGCCACGTGTAAGTAGGATCAGTGTTCTAGGATCAGTATTTGGGAACAGCTGATTGGTTCTAAAAGTATTTGCACTGGTCTGTCAAAGTGACTGTAATCCTTGCAGGTCATGAGACATCAGATCTTAAAGTCACATGATGATTATTACCCCTTCAGTGGCAGCATGACTGAAACAGCCAAATACCTTGCAAACTGTTAGTGACAGATGAATGATTTATACCACTGGAAAGCTGTTTCCCAGAAATATAAAGCATTCCATTCTACGACTGGGTCATGAGGAAATGGACCTTAAAATTGTCACTGCTCCCTTGATCTAGCTCTGCTTTCTTATTGGTCTGAATAACACAAATCCCAGGCTTTGGACCAATATTTTTCACTCTCTGATTTATGGATTTATTTTTAGAATCATTATGAAGAGATTATTGTAAGATGTCTAGGGTTCTTTGTTCAGTAACCATACTTCATTCAGTATTAAATGAAGATCCAAAGTGAATAATGGATATGATTCCTTTATTCATAAAGTGTAATCCAATGGAATTATATAGAGACTAATATTGAAAAATAGAGTCTTGAGATTTTTTTTCTGGATTGCATTGCTTTATTGACATCAAGGTGAGAAAGCATCTTAAATTTGCATAGTGCTCTAGACGATGGGTTTGCTCTTCCAGAGCATCATTAATATTTGTGAATAGCAAAGAAAGCTGAATCCAATCTGTTCATGTTAACATTGACAATGTTTTCCCTTTTGCACTGATCAGGCATTTTAAAGTGGTGGCTAATAGTTGACCAACAAAAGAAAATTGATTCTTGTGACATTTTTTATTTGCCTACATTCAATTATATCACCCTTTGAAATAAGTTCATTAATTTGCTGGGCAACAGGCTGATGCTTTTAAGAGGTCTGGGAAGAGCTGCAGCATTGCCAACAAAGCAGAGGACTAGCTAGAAAGATAAATAAAAGTTCTGTATAAAGCGAAGTACAGAGCAGAGACGGAGGAAATTAGGCAAGTACCCATGATAGAGTAAGAGATGTTTAAATGTTGATTTTTATAATATACATTTCTATATCCATGTACACAAAATTGTTCAATTAGATTTCTGTGGTTACAGTGCTGCTTTAAATGAAAGACTATAACAAAGAAATGGCATAATCTGAAAAACATTTATATAAAGGGTACATTCATGAAGCGTTTATAAATAGAGTTAACAAAATGATTAAATGAATAAATGACTAATCAATTGTTATAGGTTATGACTTAGCCAACATGCTGCTTATTTGCGTGATTTATAAACACTTTCTATTGAGGTGCTTATCATGTACCAATATCTGGTTTATTGTAATGTTTATTACAGCTATTAATCATTTATTATCCTCTTATAACCTATTTATAAATGAACCTGTGGGCTGGGGCACAGATTTCCCAGCCCACAAAATAAAACAGTGAAGCAGCCTTCAGTCAGTTGTAGTCCCTTCTTCCCAGGGCCTCTTTTATGAGAGCTTAAAAAAAAGAGTCTAACCAGAAGAAAGCCATTAGTTGTAAAGCAAAGACAGCAATCACAACCATCTCCACATATAGACCTGTGGGCAGAGCTCCAGGTCATGACCAGCTGTCTCCCATGCCCTGCTGCAGTCCTTTATATTTCTCCTGCCCCCTCAAGCAGGTCAGGATTAATTGGCTCATACCTTAACCCTATAGGGTCTGAGCTAAGGAGTGCCTGTCATAGTACCCTCAATAGTAAGGGTGACCTACTCATTTAAGTTGTTTTTTTTTTAAAAAAAAGCTTTTGTGTGGATGCCAGGAAGATTTATAGTATCAGGAAAATACAGCATTGCAGCCAGCCTTTCCTTTTCAGAGCCATTGCTTTTTTTTTTTGCTTCGATCCTAATAGCATAAGATAATGTGTAGGTGTATCTGTACTAAAAATCTCTTTGGTATGAGCTTAGGTTAAGGCAGTTGTAACATGAAACCCATGGCCCAAATTCTCCTTGAGATACTTGCTCACAACTGTTGGCTTCAGTAGAAATTGAATGCAAGTATCTGAAATAAAGGAATTGGGCTTGTCTGAGCTGGCTATTGAACTGAAACTGGTTTAGCAGGGGTAGTGGTGCTTAGCTCTGGGTTTGTTTCCTAGAGCAGACAACCTCATAGCAATGTTGTTTGTTTTTGCCGATTCTAGGATGTCTAAATAGGTAGGAATTATCCACAATATTGGGGCTATAAACTCCTGTTACTTATATGGGCAACTAGGGCAAATAAATACTCTGACTTCCTGGGCTGTTTGCATCTCTGCTGTGTAGGTCTCCAGCCTTCTTCCACCATGAAAAATAGATGAGGCATGAAAGACACCAAAAAGTGTGTGCACCTCACCCCAACAGCACGTGTCTGGTGGCTTTAACTAGTTGTGTCTTATTGGCAGGTTTGGCAGAGAATCCCAGCCATTCACCAGGTTTGAAATGGATGTTTTTCAGTACCCAATGCTAAGTGGATGGGAGTCTGTAAATGTAACACATTTGAAAAACAAATTTGAGGCAGGAGGAGCAGAAAAGAAAGAAAAAGAGGGGCTAGATTTGTGAGTTTGCTGGAATAAAGAATCTGAGTTAATTCTAACTGCTTGCTTACTTCAGTCAAGTAGAACAGTGAGAACCTCTTTAAATAGAAATGGCTGTCTATTGCCACCTCACACAAGCGCTTCAGGAATAGAATGAGGGAGAGTCCCCTGCAGCTGATGTTTGCAGGGCTGTTCCCTTGAGTTCTGTTAATTCATTTTCTTGCCATTACCAGAGAAGTGAAACTTTGGCCTCATCTTCACTGCAGACAAACCTATGTTTTAGACATTGTTGCTAGCACGGTTTCGACCTTCATACGGCCAAGGCTTTGTCTGCTCTTTTTCCAGAAAAGTATTCTTGACTGTGTCTTCCTAGGATAGGAGTAATACTGCCCCCCCATCAGTCTTGAGCTGATACAGGAAATTAAACAAATTGATTTTCCCTCTGTCAGTACATTTAGGTTCTTAGTTCCTGTGTTCTGGGTTGCAGACCTGCTTAGTATGATGAGGGGTTTTTGTTTTCTTACTTTTCTCCTGTAGGTTTTGCTGAATAATATTTTCTCTTAAGTGAGGAATTTCTAAATAGAAGGAGGTAGATCACAAGAATTGCTGATGAAGGTTTCAAATTTAAAGGTTCTCACCTGCTAGGTAAATACAGACCTGGCAAGTCACAGAAACTCCCAGAACTCACGATTGGCCTTGATTCAATGAGGTATTTAGCGTGTCTTTAGCTTTAAGCACATGTGTAATTCCCCTGAAGTCATATTTTTAAACTTCGACTAGTGATTAAGTGTTTTTCTAGATTAGGATAGGGGTGCTCAGTGCCTTGCAGGATCGAGCTCCACGTGGGAATTTGTTCCTTACTCATACTGGTCATGATGAATCAATGTGCAGACAACTTTAACCGGACTACTCAAATGCTTAAAGTCAAGCACATTTTAACCCAATTGTTGGATCAGGATGAGAATACTCAGGGGAATACAGAAGTGAGCTCTTGCTTCCCTTTTTTAAAGGTCAATAGAAAGCTTAATAAAGATAATTATTTTGCTTTTTTACAGAGTGGAATGAATACATTAATGTAATTGCAGATGTTTTGGTATCCTCCAAAGAAACCTTGAAATCTATGATCCAAACCTTAGCAGTTGCAAAATGTACCAGAGAGCCATAGGTAGAGAGAGAGATCAATCTATATGGCTGTACATTGATTCATCCCTTAGCAGGTTGGGGTATTGACAATTTTGATTCAATCTTAATTGGTTTACCTCTACACATTATGCCAATTTTAGTTTATGCAAAAAAAAAAAAAAAAACCTCTCTCCCTTTAAAGAAGTGGCCATAAGCTAGTTTTGTTATGTTTGCTTTGGCTTTCACTTTTTAAATACTTGAGCAGTGTTGTTTCAATTTAACCTTTTAAGAGCTATTATCCTTTCCTTTGAGACAGTTTGGATAGATGGACTACAAGGCTGCAAACAAGAGTGGTAATCTTAAATTTACTGGTTATTTAGTAACCCTCATCCCTGTAATACCTGCTCAACATCACACATGGGACTTGTATTTCCTCTAAGGACTGACTTTCCCCCTCCATTAAAACAAGCTCCTCAACCTCCAGGCTTCTCCTCATAGAATTAAAATTGATTGGCATTTATATGAAATGTCAGGCCCTATGGTCCTCACCTGTGATCAGTTTCACTTGAGTGCCACATGGGTACAAAGGTTCATGTTTCTTTTGCTTCAATGGGACAGTGACAAGTGTTGGGGCCGGCTTGTATGGATTTGTTGGCAAGGGTCAGGACCTAGACTGGCACATACTGGCCTTTCATAAATGCTCTGGAGAGACCCCAAAGTAGTGGGTGGGAAAGGAACAGATCTGCATCCCTCCCTTTCCCCCCTCCAAAAATGGCAGTTTTTTCAATGCAACTGCTTATAATCAGTATGTGAGTGAGCTTATTTGTATCTGAAGGAGGATTCCAATACCAACAGAAATGTCTCTTCTCCTTTGTTCATGCACATGCAAATTTGCCAAATGTGATAAATGTATAGACAATGGATACACAAAGTCAATAGCGGGAAGGCAATAAGCAGCTGTCTTCTGGACAGCACCACAAGGATCCTGTTTTGTAAATTGTTTGTCCAGGATAACTGAATTCAGATGCATAATTTTAGTTTTAATGTGTTTTTTCTTTTTAAGCAAAGTCTTGTTTTCATCTGGATTGACTGAAGTAAGAACAAGTCGAGTTAGTGAAGCATTAACAGAGCTCAAACGTGAACCCTGGTTTTCCCACAGCTCCCAGCTTCTTTCTATCACTAGTAAATTATGCAGTCTCTATGCAAGAAAAGCAAATGGCTTAGAACAGAGAATCATACATCGATCTGTTCAGTAATACTCAATCACTATGTGAACTTGTGTATTCAGTCTTATGTTTGCCATTGAAGAAAATTCTGGCAACCCTATAGGCCACCAGTCATTTCCCTGGAAGGTAGAGCCAGTGTCAAATGATTTATCTATACATGGCTGGATCATCCAAGTGGTGGCTTCTATCAGTTACTGCTCATTCCCCAGATTTTCCATTCTCTTCCATCTACTTTCCCACCTTTTACACCCAGCAGAGATTAGAAGATGGGACACAGAGGTAGTCTATCTACATGCTTCAAAAATCATAGACTTCGGTACTCATTGATCCATCTGAGGTCCCTTTTCCAGACCACAAAGGAGAAGGGAGTGTCTTTGTAAAATAATCTTGTGACCATCTTGGCAGTGGGGCCTAAGTTTTCAAAAGAGGCCATAAACTTGGGTGTCTAGTTCTTGGAAGCTGAATGTGAGCTAATACAGGCACATGTTTTTAGAAGCACTGAACAGCCTCAACTCCTGTCAAATGAATGGGAGCTGCAGCTGCCGGGGGGGGGGAGAGAGAGAATCAGGCCAAAGGAAGTGTCTCACTTTAGGCACCATCATCCCTTCCCTTGTGTGGATTTAAAATGTTGATTTATACTACAACCAGTGTGTAAAGTGCTAGTGTGCAAACAATTTGATGGGACATTTACTCAGATTGATGGGAACCATTTAGAGGGATCGTGGTAGAGGGCACTTTCATGATTTCCTGTACTGTATCTCAGAGGAGAAGACCCCACTACCAGATGCGAAGTTAATCAGTGAAAGCTCTCCCATCTAATGATCAATTACTTTGTAAGTAATGCTGGGGAATGCATTTTATTGTTATTTGAGGACGAGACACAGATTGAGCTGAAGCTAAGCAATAGAATGTATGTTATACACCTGCAACACTGCCTTGACACGGTGTTATTCTTTTGACAGAGGAGACTATTATGAACTCATTTAGACTGTGGTCTTTTCTGTCCCTGTTCCTCTTCTGGCAGGCCTCTGGCAGTCACATCACTGTAATGCAACCCAACATATCAAAAAAAAAAAAAAAAAAAAAAAAAAAAAGACTATCTGGACAAGAAAATACTGTTTCAAGCATGTAGAACCGAGTGCAAAACTCAAAACAGCTTTCTACTGTACAGAAAAGGGTCACGGGCAAAACAAAGGCCTCAGCTCAGAGTCTGCAGTTTACAAACCTTTTTTGTTGTTTAAAAAAACCCCAGCAGTTTTTGGTTCCTCCCATGCCTTAGAGTAAAAGAAAGTGGAATTTTATACTGCTCCACTGCATGGTCAGTATAGAGTATTGAATGTTTTAAGATAGTTGGGATATGAAGGCGGTTATAGAAACATTCAAACTTATTACAAGGTTTAAGTAAATACAGTATACTATAAAATATAAAAGTGTTGTACATTTCAATAAAATAACCAGTGTGTGTGTGATATTGGCCTTTCATCATCATCATCTCCTCAAACTTTGCCAGTCTAGGCCCTCCTCCTCAAATCTGATGAGGACTCCAGTATCCATTAAGAGCCGTAGCCCCATGTAGATACATAAGCACAGAGCCAGTTATATTAAGAGTATTGTACATATTGCTTGTTAGTAAAACTAGCTTCAATGTTTTCATAACTCTGAAGCAGTATTTTAATGTATTAGAATATATTGCAAAGTATTTAATTTGTGCGTAGGTATGCAAGGCTGGATAATGAACTGTGGCAGAAGACATTTCAGTGCATTTACAACATTCAATTAAAAAAAATCCTAAACAAAGATCACCCTAATAATTTACTAATGCTACAGGCTGCCTGTTGCTAACTATGTTAGCATAATTCTCAATTATATATGTAAAGTTACTGCTTCCTAAGAATCCAGATTGTTAAAGTAGTATCAGGTTAAAGGAGCCAAAAATCCTATTGTGATAACACATTGCAATTTTATTTATTTTCGTAGCAGGAAAAAAAAACAGTACAATGCCAACTGCACCTTTTTTTCCCATTGCATTTCATTCATTTTCTGGCTGGTTTGTCAGCATCAGTACTTCCCATCAGAAGTACTGTGTCTGTAAAATCCACATAGAAAATTCCCCTTCATTAAGAGGCAGTTTCACAGTGTCACACTTTGTTTGCTAATTTAGACAGGATCATGGTTTCCTTTTGACAGGAGCAACATCTGGGGAAGAAGTTATCAGCCTTCCAATCACTAACTAAACAGACAAATATGCCCTAGTGCAGATATTTGAAGAATGAGCCCAAACCTCAGCTGTCCCAACTCACGACTGGGCTGCAGTTGCCAGGTAGCTGTCAGTGCTATTCTCTGTAACCACTGAAATGCAGTTACAAAGATGACTGATGTTCCGTTGCTAAGGTTCTGTGGTATCGCTGATATTACTGCTGAGAGGCACTTGACCCTGCTGCTCCAATGTGCTTTGACTCTACTTCTGCATCAAGGACTTGGCCATCCTGTATACATTGTATGGTATTGTGTGGCTGCAATTTATGCCAGCCTTCCTTCTGTGCAACTGTGGTTTCATTTCCTCCTAGGCCCAGCATGTGCCTATCAAACATCAGACACTGCGCGCACTGTGGGCTTTTTAAAAAAGTAATTTTTGTTTTGGTAAGTTCTATTCTAGATTTCTCTTTGGTGTGATGGACTATTATAAAAAGAAAACACTAACTTTTTAAACAGCTGATACCCTCAAAACCATAATAAAAGATGCTCTCCGCTCCTCTCTCAGCAGGCCCCTCCATGCCCCTCACTCCAAATGCAGCCTCACCATGCCACCATAAGGACTTCCAGGATGGGGAGGCAATAAAAGTCAAGTTCTCCCCACTTCAGCAGCTTTTCCTTCCTGATTGGGCCTTCCAACTCCACTGAAGCAGCAGCACCAGACCACCACCACAGTCAGGACTTTTGGTCCATCAGTGACCCACTCCCTACAGACTCGACTTCCTCCTCACTTCGAGGAGAAACAGCAGTGCTTAATTTGTGCCAGGGCTTACCGGACACCTCTAGGCTTGGCTGTTCATAGCCCTGGCACCTCGAGGCTTGCTGCCTCAATGACGAATGTAAAAAAATTACTTGAGCCCTAGCATAGGTCCTGGTACCTCTTATTACAAATTAAGCATTGAGCAACAGGCTGTCCTCACTCTGCTACAGAGCCTTTGCTCTGCTGTTCAGACATCTAGGCTGAAGAAACTTATTCATAGGTAAGTTTGATGTCACCTGAATATCATTTAGATCCCTCTTCCAGTTTGGCATGATATCACCTCTATATGGCATTGGTCTATGAGGAAAGGATAGACATTAGTTGTCACTAGAGGTATGGCCATAATCTCAGCATCTGACCCGATCCAGCTGGGGTCTTTTCTCAGGAAGAGACTATTTCAGAGTGTGTGCATCCTGGTACAAAGCCAGTGTAGGAATCTTGGTAGTGTACAAGCCACTTTAACTCCACTGCCAGAGTCAACTGAGCAGTTGTCAAAGTCTAGTATGAGAATCATCAGGACTCATCTTAGGAAACTTCCCTAGCCATACAAGTGTCTTCAGTTCACTGACTCAATCTCGTGCCCACAATTACAAATTCTGGATTCTCCTAGGTGTTTTCTGGGCCTATTCATACAGCTGGACACAGCAATGCAATAAAGATCTCTGAACCCAGTGGAAGACATTCCAACTCTTCCATTCAGGTGTGTTTTCTTCCCTCAGAGACATAGGGATAACCCAAATAGGTTTTTCATATATGTCTGGTGTAAATGCTGCTCATCTACTATACCAGTGCAATTATGGGCATGTAGGACATTACAGCCATTTCCTGTCTTTGGCCCACATCGTCCTCACAGGTCATCAAGGATAAGTGCTGTGAGAGTGAAGCCTGGGGTACCAGAGACTGGAACATTGATGGAGGAAAATTGGCTGTGAATCCAGTTGAATGTAGTCTAAGGAGTTGGTCAGCTCCTATACTACAGCAATGAAGAAGACTAAGACATCAATTTTTTTCCTTCACAATATGATTTGTAAAATCAAACAGTAATACTTGGGGTAAGCAACCATGAAGTCGTTTCCAGATGTCAGATTGCCAAATAGTGGCAAAAGTCACATCCATAGAATTGCAGAATACATTGGATCCTAGCTATTTTCTACATTAAATATAAACTTATAAAGCTGGCACAAAGTAGTTCATTTGAGCACTTATTTACAGTTGTGAGAACCTCTGAGCTAGTCTCATGTGTTCTCGTCATCTATTTCATCTTACCTACTGAAGCTGTGCTACAGAATGTATTGAATGCACCATCACTACACAGATAATCTCTCAAGTGTCACTCTTTTTTTGGTTTGTCAAAGCTAATGCTGTGCAAACCTCTGCCGAGAGCATCTAGTGAGCTGCTGACGTCTGAGTTATCAACTTCTAGATAAATCCTCACTACTTGATAATTAGTCGCATATGTACAGGGAATTGTTCTCTTCTAAGGTCTTCTACAGAGGTCAGGTAAATACTCTTTATTCCATGAAGCAACTACATAGGTTCTTTTAAGTAAATAAAACGTAGAAGCAGATTCTGATATCCTTACTCACAATGAGTAACCCTTTAATCCACAAATAGTCCCCAGTTACTTCAACATGTTAAGGATACAAGAATCTGTTCTTTACTAGTACTCACAGTAGTGGTGGGCAGACTTCAGGAAGTTTAGAGGGTGGATTCAGATAGGGGCTCAAAAGAAGATGTGGTAAAAAAAATAGAATTCCCATCTCACCGGATAGCCTGACATTTTAAAGTTTCATGTAGTCCTAAACTGGAATGAACAGTAGGACTCTAACAATATTTCATTTAATGAAAAAACTTGTTTTATTTCTGCAAGATTGAAATGTTCCATTTTGAGTTTTATTTGATGAAGTTGAAACAATAAATTTGAAATGAAATGGTTAGAAAATTTCCTACAGAAAATTGACAAAATGTATACATCCCATGAAATATTTCCATTTATTCCAATTTGCATTTTCTGATGTAAAAATACAGTTGGAAAATTTTTGACCAAGTCTACTGAAGAGTTTCAAGGTTTATCCAAACTGTGGGTTTGCACAATTAAACACACACTATAACAGTGTCTAAATATAAAATTGATATTCTTTGAGGAGATTACAAAATTTGGCTGATAAAGGCAACTATAGCTGTAACAGACTTTAAGGCAATACACACTTAGTATAGGATAAAATTCTGATTACAAGTTAGCACTACATAATATCAAAATACATGCTAAATAGATTAAGAACTGGCTAACTGACAGATCTCAATAAGAGGTCAATGGGAAATCCATCACTGAATAGTGGTGTTTCTAGCTGAGTTCCACAGAGATCAGTGCCATGCCTGAAAAGACTGGTTTGAATGGAGCAGTATTCTCTTGGTCCTCTTGCTCCTTGGCTAGGGAAGTAAGGACTCACCACAAGAGGGTGGTCATTAAAAAGGAGCTGGTGAATAGCTGGGCAGTGTCTAGGGATCACAGTCTTTCCAGCAGTAGGTAACTGAGGGGAGAAGAAAAAAATGTATCCCCTACCAGGAGTCCACTATTTCCCTCCACTCTGCCCCAGATCCCACTGCTTCCCACTTTCTTCCAAAGGAAATGGGAAAGGAGAAGACCTCCAGCTGCCAACTGCTTCTCACCTGTAGGGTGAGGGACATCTAACCAGCTGCCTTTTAAGAAAAATATTACTATGCTCTGAAATGCGGAGAATCATATTAGTTCTTTCAAAAATTGTTAGGAAAGAATACCTTCTCCCCCTCCAAACACAGGTCTCTTATTTTGAAGTCAATACACATTTTTCCCTCCTGGTGAAATCTAAGTGGTGGCTTTTATACATTCTGAGCTTGATCTACATTCATCACCAGTTACCTGTCTTATCATACTCACCACACTGGTGTATGGGTAATGCACAAGATCAATTGCAATGCTATTTAGAAAAACTGTCTATAGGTTTAAAAAAAGTCAGAGCAAAGACCTAAGGAAAGCTTTTGGCTTGCAGAGACCAAATCATTCTGCTAAATGCCAATTCAAAGTAAAAAGCTATGGGATTATAAAGCATTTTGAGGCTGGAGTGCTCAGTATGTTGACACTGACTATATAGTGACCTATGTTTGATCACGCCGTGGTCTAATGAATCAATCCAAAACAACCTTTCAGTTCAATGTTTGAGAGCATAATAAACCAAATTGCGAAAGAGAACCGGTCTATTGATTTTTTGTTAATCTAATCTCCCCTTTAGCACCAACCGAACTATCATTAGACTCTTACCCCTGCAGAACTCCTGCCCTACGGCAATGACAGCTGGGGATGCTGTTATATTGACAATGTTCTCACTGAACATTACCATCCATTATCAAAATGCAGTCTTCAAAAAATGTGACAAGCCCTTCATGACTTAACAATTATAGAACCATGATGTGACTGTCTTTCTAAGTCTGCTGGAACAGCAGTAGATACAAAACTCTGCATCTACAAGGGGATACAGATTAAAACTCCACTCCCCTCTTTTTTTACTACCTACTATATGGTAAATATTGGAGGTGATTATATTTTGGCTGGGCAGTGTGTTGGTTGGGAGTGCTTTAGAAATACTGATTGCATCTAGAAAGAAAACTGTATCTTCTCAAGGTTGCCTCTCAGTATCAGCACATCCAACAGAAAAAATCACGCAATGCTCATGAAGTACAGGTCTATCCAGTTCACACTAGTGGAATTATATTTGTGCAAAAGAGGTCAGATTTGAAGATCCAATATTTGAAACTAAACTGCAAGGTCAAATTTTGGCCCTCTGTGTGCTACTCTGGAATATCAAAGGGGATGGAAAGTTCTGCTTAGACAGCTAGGTAGGGGTTCCTCTTCTACTGGAGAATTGACCCCCAGCTGGAACAAAGTTGTCATACCTTAGGTAACACATATGTACTGGAGCTCCTGGTGCACAGGGTGCTTAGAGGGTAGAAAAGAATTGTTGCAGCTGATGAATGTGAACACAACCCTGAAGCTGCTCTAACTTACTCTGGGTACAGAACTGGCTTGCATTCCTTCACTCCTAGTGTTTGCCAAGGTAATATAATGCCACTTTGGTTCCTTTTCCTCAGATCCTGTACTAAGCATAGATCAGCCAAACTAAAGGATCTGTTTCATGATGAAAAACTACTACTTATCAGTTTTCTTCTCCAGTTACATAAAATGGTATTATGCATAGAATCAGAGGTTAGAAAAACTATATTCAGTATAATTCAGTGTTCAGTGGTCTAAGTTATGACCCATTAGACTTCTCTTATATAACTGCCTTAGTCTGGGTCTACACTGATGGTGGCAAATTCGCTGCCATCAGATCGATTGCTCTGGATCGACTGAGCAGTGTGTGTAGACCTGCTCAGTCGATCCAGCAAGCGACGCAGGAAAACCACCCTGGTAAGTGGTGTAGCACTGCATTGAAGGGAACATTCCCTTCGTTCCCTTTGGCGTTCCCTTCGACACAGCGTAGTGTGGATGGCGAGCAGAGGAGATGCTGTGAAGTCGATGGGAGATACACAAATGACGTAAATCACTTGCGTATCTCCCATTGGCTGCTGCCGAATCGCAAAGGTAAGTGTAGATCGGGCCTTACTGGTCTTCTTTGATCTGGTGAAGGGAGAGGCTAAACCAAGGGCCCTCCAGAAAGACATCTAAACTAAAGGACTGTCCCTACCAATGGAGGGGTGTTGGGGGGGGGTAGGGGAGAGAAGGAAGAGTAGGATAGGCTCCACCATTGATTCATTTAGGAAAAAGTGTAACAAGCAATTTGGTCCTTGTATGACTTATTTGAATAGAAAGTCTACTGTAAGCATTTGATCTTCTGTGTGTGCATGCGACATATTATATGGATGATTGGGAATGAGCTTAGTATTAGATAACAACCAGGTCTGAATTTTGAATAAATCAAGGCATCCATTTTCACCAAATTATTATTTTTTTTTAAACACAAAATATCCTGCTTTGTCAAACCCAAAATGTTTTGCAGCTATGAGTCTTACCTCAGAACATCAGTTAGGAAGAGTTTTAAGTCTGGGGGCACAGAGAAAGAGGTTACTTCTATCTGCGTGACTAGGGTACTGGCCTGGTATGTGGGAAACCCAGATTCAATTCCATTCTTTGTATATTCATTTGTCATTATCTCAAACGAAGAACTCTGCTCTGACTCAGGCAAAGCAAAAACTTAAACTTGGGTATCCCACATCCCAGGTCAGTACCCTCACAACAAGCTTGTGGGCACACACACACTGTTCTCATCCAAGTGTTCAAAAGGTTTGGTTCTCATTCCAATGAAAAAGATTTAAATGAATGAATGAAGAATGCAGAATGAAAATTTAAAATCCTAAAAAATCCTGTGAAAGAGAATTGTCATTCTCCAGTCAGCTTTGGTAGACACCCTATATTATGAACCCTAGTTGTGCTAGGGAAGCCTGCTTTTCACACTGTTCCCTCGTTTTCTCTTCAGAAGACAGCTACCATATACCTGAGAGACAAGCTCCTTTTGCAGGCTTTGCTGGACAAGCAGAATATTTTGAATAGTGGAGAATATTTAAGGACTCTTCCCCCCCTTTGTGGTCAGAAATAAAGAGCATAATAAGTATGTTAAAAAGGGCTAATGAGTCCCAAGCAGCAAAAGCCTCATCTTTGGAAGACTTTTATGGAATGTAATTAGATAATTACTGCTAATTGGTATATTGGGATGAGGGAATATGATGGGTGTATAAGAGCAAAATAAGAGGTAGCACTGTGCTGAATGCTTGGTACTTATTCAGACACCACTGGGGCCAATATATTACTTGCCTTGCAATGTTCATTGCTTGCATGCAAAGTTCTCGTATTTTTGGTTGGAGTTTTCACTACTTCGTTTCTTTACGTCGCTCATGGTTTATATTCCAGCTGCTAGGTTAAAAGGACTGAGTCCCTTTAGTATTGTTCACATCTAATGCACTATGCTGCATTTAGGAATTTTGACTCTTTTTCACACAGTAAGTTCTTTCTATGTAATCCTAAAGAACTGGGTACACTGAGCAAAGTAAATACACTTAACTGAAAAACAAAAACAGTCTGCCTCAGCTCTATATCAGAGATAGATTACATCCTGGGTATGCTAGCTAACCTATTGGGAGACGTAGGCTCAGCACACAGGGGCAACTATACCTTGTAGAGGCTCATGTTATGTACTGAACAGGCAGTTGGAACTGAGACCCTGAATGAAGTAGATCTCTGTCAAGTACCTTGTCTGAGTGATTACTAGACATCACAATGTTTCTGCTCACCTACATGCCCATGAGGGGACCAGCAATCCATGGAGGCAACCCATGATGTAGATGGCCACCTCTGCAGGGCCTGGGTCTCCCCAAACAGGGTGGGTGGCACATCTGAGCTGTGCCCCAATGCACTCTTGCCTCTCCCCCGAAGAAGCCTGGCACAAGCTGGAAACAGTTCTGGAGCCAGCCCCTGCTTACGAAGCTTGTGTGCTATGAGATCATAGGGCATGCTAAAAGGAAAATGGGGAGGGAGGGACACATGACCCCATGTATCCCCGCCCCCCCATCTTACTCCATTTTTGTGCCCTTGGCCAGCTGCTCCGCTCACCTTGGCCAGGTTACAGACCTGGATTCCAAGATCTTTCTTGAATGGAAAGAGCTAATTTAGACCCCCACCTCTTCGTATATATAGTTGGGATTGTTTTCCAATGTGCATTACTTTGCATTTATCAACACTGAATTTCATCTGCCATTCTGTCCTCCGGTCACCTAGTTTTCTGAGATTGCTTTGTAACTCTTCACACTTAACTACCTTGGATAATTGTGTACCATCTGCATACTTTGTAACTGCGCTGTTTACCTACTTTTTCCAGATCATATATGAATATGTTGAACAGTACTGGTCCCAGTACAGATCCACAGGGACCCTATTTACCTTACTTCACTGTGCAAACTCACTATTTACTCCTACCACTTGTTTCTTATTTTTTTAAGCCAGTTACTGATCCATGAGAGGACCGTTCCTCTTATCCCATGACTCCTTGTTTTGCTTAAAAGCCTTTGGTGAAGGCCCTTGTCCAAATACACTATACCACTGACTCACTCTTATCCATGTCTGCTGACCCCCTCAAAGAATTCTAATAGAATGGTGAGGCATGATCTCTCTTTACAAAAGCTGTGTTGACTCTTCCCTCAACAAGTTCAGATGATCTGTTTTGGATCATTCTGTTCTTAGCTATCATGTCAACCAGTTTGCCTGGTACCGTAGTTCAGCTTATTGGCCTGTAATTGCCAGGATCACTTCTGGAGCCTTTTTAAAAAATTGACGTTACAGTAGTTACCCTCCAGTCATCTCATACAGAGATTAATTTATGCAATAGGTTACACACCACAGTTAATACTGCAATTTCATACATGAGTTCCTCCCTCACATCCTCTGCAGAGAAGACCAATGCAAAGAATTCATTGTTTCTTCATATTATTACACAGAAGAGAAATAAAATATTGAGAGGCTTTAAGTGCAATTGTAAAGAAAATCCCTCCACTGTATGTGAGAAAATTTTCAAATTCCAGGTGCATTAGGAAAACAAATGGAAGTGCCAGTGTCTGGCATGCATCATTACTTGCTTACCTGGTCAGGCAAGCAACAAACTGATTCTAATAACCTTTCTTTGTCTTGTAAAATACAGTCCAGACCTCGAAGCATTACTTACAGGCTGGAAACCAGTGTTTAATAGAACTGCTGCTGCACTTGTTAATACCTACTGTACTGACTATTGCACTGTGACAATACATTTAAACTACATAGTGAAGTCATACATTAGAAGACTAAACAGATGTTTCAGAGTTTGAGAAAAAAATGGATCAGTGGAGTCAGGAAAGGAATAGAGAGTCAATTAATCATTTTTTTCATTTTCTCTTTCTGTTCTCCCTGTCTTGAGTAAATAAAGTACAATTGTGTTAGTTCTGAAGAGCTAATCGTTTGCTTTGTGTCACAACTGTGATACTTCCACCCAATTAATGGAACAGATTGGCAAATCCATTCCTCCTTATGAAAAGATAGTGACAACACAATGGGTCCTTTAGATGTGGGGAAAGTTACCCAGCATGAGAGAAATGAGAAGGAAGGCGAAGGAGGAAGAAAGCTTGCTTGCTTAATACTGTTGCAATCCTGGAGATTCCCAGGGTCACCACCTCATTTTTAAGAGGCCTGCTATCAAGTTTTAACACATCTGTCCACGCAGATTACTTTGGCTTGCAAAGGGTTCTACTTTGCTTCCTCTTTTGCATGGAATTTTTGTGGAATTAACCTAATTTAAGGGATGGTCCCACAAGGAGATCCACATGGTTGGACCCTCAAACTGTTTTGAGTCCTACTTAAACTATTGAGAGTTAAATTAGATGTGGGAGGAGAAGATGAAAGAAAAAGGTCAAGGACACAAAGATTATGAGCCTAAAAGGCAGGAAGAGTAGTGCACTTGGCACCAGCAGAGAGAGGAAGAAAGAGGGGTGAGGAGGTAAGATACAATGTTCAGTTGTAGGTGATTAGGTTTTAGATGTCAGTGTGGAGGATGGAAGTGAGAGACTGGACTGAGTGGGAAACTAGTAGTATTGAGAATCGTATACATAGACCTGTACTTGAAGTCTTGGTGAGGGCAAGGTTACTGGCGGAGAAAAGATTGTGTGAGTGGAACTGATGACAGGTCTGACAGACACCAGACTGGGGTGTAGAAAGGCTAAGGCACTAGAGAAGGCTACTCTGTTTAAATATGCTCTGCTTTCAAGTTTCCTTAACTGTAAGAGCTCCATTAAATAGGAGAAAAAAAAGTATCTCATTGAATTGTTATCTCAAGCAACTTAAAAGGTTTACTTTTGTCTCAACCCATTTGAGCCCTTGTCAAAACTAAACCCAGCTCTCATGGCTGACCCAGCATCAGTGTGTTACTGTATATATTTTCTTCAATTTTGTATCATGACACTGGAGATGACAAGATTAATCCAAAAATCAATCACTGTGTTTTTCAAGATGTTTTGACAGAAGTGTCTAGATATATCTGAAAACTAAAGGTTGATAGAAATATGAATTCAGTTCATTTTCATATATACAGAAGATAGGTAATTTTAAATACATTCTAAAAATGTCATGTTATTTACATCTGTAGTATTGTATGTATTGGGAGATTCTTCAATCAAAATGCAAATACTCTTCAAATTTAGAAACATGCTCTGTAAAAAAAAAGTCTATTTTGAACATTTAAAGCAGCTTATGTCTCATTAATAGCCTTTTAGTATAAGACATGACAAAATACATATTGTTCCTTTCCACAGGAAAGGAACACCGCTGTAAAGCAACTTATGGTATTTTGTTGATATGGAGTCCAAGCAGGCCTGTCAAATAGCTGGAATAGGAGTATGAACTCCTGAACTCAGATTCTGGGCTTCACCTAAATCACATTTGTCACAGCTTGGAAGGTTGGGGGAAGATACAAAAAAAGCCTCGGACTGGCTGCAGACCTATCCAGTCCTGGACGGAAGGTAAAGTAGTGCAGAAGACATTCTAACTAACTTCCAGCTCTAACTAAGAGCCCCTCATGGAGATTCCAGCAACTGGAAATAGCCAGAGCACAGAGGTAGTGACAACGTTCACACAGCCAAGTGTTCTATGCTGAGGGATGGTTTAGAATCAAAATACCACCAATGCAAAGGAAACTCCTGAACTAGAGACTTCTTGTTTTAAATGAAAGTGGGGCTTTGATGAATAATTGAGATGTCTTTAATTGCCATCCTCCCCCCACTTCTGACAAGTCCTTTGCATCCATTTCACTGGGCACATACCACATTTTGGAGAACACTGGCAAAGGCTATAAAGCAGTGCCAAATTTAGCTATTAGGCTATTTCTTGTTCGTTTTGTAAAAGAGAGGAGTTTGATGTTAGGAAAATCTGGAATGCCATCTCATTATGTGCACTGTCAGCTTGGCTAAATATGGTGAAGTTTCAACAATTAGATGACAGATTGAAAGAAGTATATCTAGTTATTCATACCATGCTTATCATCATGGTATGTGAGCACGAGATTAATTTGGTCACCAGCACCATAAAACCACTCACAGGATGTTCTATTCATTCTATAAGTAAATCATCCATCACCCTCCATTCTTTCAGAAGAGTTCGAAAGGAAGAAATTTAGCAGTGTGAATTGATATAATCTTGAATTAATTTCTCCCAGTAACCAAAAGGCCTAATTATTAGGCACTGCAACAGCATGGGTGTAAGTGTCCTTGTATCAGGTTCCAAAGACCAGCATATATCAGAGTGTCTTAAACTTGGCTTTGCTACTTTCAGTAAAGTCCAGAGTGTTCTTGGAGTTAGTAGAAAGTGTGTTTGCCAACAAAGCTAACTTAAAAATTTAATTTATTCCCTTTTATGCTTTCCTCCAACTTGTTGCATCTATATTAATACAAAAATCCATTTTCTACATTAGCTGATTATTTTCTACTGTGTGGATATAATAGAACAAGGCAACCATTTTCCCAATGACAATTGCAAGTAGACAACTACAGAGAAAATTATTCAAGTATAAATTATATGGCACCTTCCATTTGTGATTCTCATTGTTTCAGAGATTTATGAATGTAGACTCAAGCCACCCTGTTAAGTATTCTCTCCATTTTACAAAAAAGGATAAAGACAACGGCTATAACTTTTAATTTGCCCAAAGACATCCAAAAAGTCTACAGAGCTGGGAATTTAATAGACAAAGCGGCTTGGAGACAGTTATGGCAGAAGCAGGAAAACAGAATATCTAAGTTGGGATAATTGACAAAGTGGAGGTATTGGGTAGAGCCATAATAAGAAATCAGATCCGAGTTGTAGGCTGGAATGTTGAAGACAAGATCTAAAAAAGAAATTAAAAAAATCAAGTTTTAATTTGGTGAAATGGAGGAACCAGATTAGAGAGAACAAGGAGTGGATGTGGTGATCTTATTGCCCAAGAAAGTAAGTTTTGGTGGCTAAATTTTTGCTAGATTTAATTGGGAAACGGGGGTGAGAAGAGGAATTTCTGATTACCAGTGTAGGAAGTGATCAAAGCATAGTTGAGACAAGAGTTTTAGCTGTTGAGATAAAAACAAACAGTCAGAGCTTGAAAACGTTGAAGTGGTGGCAAGATTTGAATGCTGCCTGGTTGACTGGGAGCTAGACTAGGATCACCAAGCTCCCATAAAGATAGTAACAATTAACCACTAAACTGGGCTACACTTGAAGTGGCAAACAAGTGAAAAGCTGTAGCTCCTTACCAAACCATTCCTCTGAGCAAGGCTGAATGGCTATGGAAACTGAATTACCTTCTTGTCTGTAGGGGTGGTCCCCCAAATTAGGGCAAAGGCACTTGTTGGGTTATTGTGAGGAAGGTTGCACTGCACTAACTATGCTGTATTTGTTTTGTGGATAACAGAACTCTTCCGGGTTGTGAATCTCGTTTATTAGTTCATGAACATCAAGTATGCTAGGCAGAAATACTCCTCAGCATTTTTAGCGTGGGATTTACATACTGAAAGTTTGGGGCTGAGAGGGAAGAGGGGGAGATTCAGTGCTAAGAGATTTTCTTGTGGGAAAAGGATAATTTTTAGAGGTAATTTTCCAACTGATCGATAGTTATTTCAAAATTATTTAAAAACAGTTTCAAAGCTATTATCTTGCAGACCTGGGACAATTTTCTTCCACCTTATACATCTTTGAATTCTAAGGGAACATTAACAGACCTTCAGCCATATTGGTGCTAGTATGGCTGCCAATCCCCAATGATTGTTTTTCACAATGAATATATTGTTGGTTTCATATTTAGATGAGAATGTACAGAATACATGTTGTCATGGTCCACTGGATTTGTCCCAATAAACGCTACAGCTCTTCAGTTATAGACTGGTAGGTAATCCAAGTTTATTCATCTAGGGCCTGATCCAAAACTCATTGAAGTCAATGGTGATATTTTAGTTGGGTGTGATAGATCAAGCTTATAAGGCCTGATCAAGCTGCCACTGATATAATTGGAGAGACTCCCATTAGCTTTAATATACTTTGGATCAGACCCATAATATACTGCAGAACTGTAAATGGAAGATGAGCAGAAATGGAAGATGAGCAGAATCTTCAATTCAGGAATAAGGTACAAATAAAAGGAAAATTTCAAGTTGGAAGAGTATACAGACAACTTTCCCACTGCTCCACATTCCTATTGTGGCCAATGTGATTGTATGGGATGTAAACACAGATTTGTCTAAGATTGCACCAAAAGTCTCCTGAGAGCAGCAATGCAAGAACACAGCTTCAATTGAGCAAATAGATCTGTAGTATTAAAGATAGCACATAGTTAGCTAACTGCCATTGATTTTGATTGCTTTCAACTTGATCATTTGAATTTTCTGCTTTACGTTTTTAAAGTGAGTTAACACAGCAAAGGTATAATTAACTGGAAAAAATTTAGGTAAGGAACAGTCTGAACTTAAAAGAACAGGATAAACTAAAAGTACCTACCCTCTCCCACCTTTATCCTTGTCATCATCTTTCCTTTTTATAGCTCTGAATCACCGAAGATATTACCAGAAACTCTCAGTGTTCAGTACTACCTTTGATAATGTGCACACTTACAATATGCCTGTTAATAAGTAACCACTTAATGAGGGAGGATTGCCTAGTTATTCAAGCAGGGAGCTAGGATCCAAAGTAGTCACTATGGGATCTGAGGCAAAACACGTTCTGCCTCAGTTTCACCGTCTGTTAATTGGAGTAATGCAGCTTCACTTCACAAGGTACTGCAAGGCCTAAACAATGTGTAATGCTTTTTGATCCTTTCTAATGAAAGCAGATTATACAAGTGTGCTGTATTTTTAGAGTGATGTTAGAACTGCTCAGAGGGTTGGACTGAAACTCTATTGAAATCAATTGAAAGACTCATTGGTCTCACTGGGTTTACAGGAAGCCTGGAGTGAACAAAATTAAATTTACTAATGTCTGATGTCCATATAATTATTCATTCCCAACCACCACCTACTTATATTAATACAACAACTTTTATTGGTACCCCTTTCCTGAGACTCCATCTTGTAGGAGCATCCACTCACAGTATCACTTGTGCTGTCACCCAAACGGCAGCATCCAAAAAAGATTACCATTTATGAACATAATGTTTGAGCAAATCTAGTATTCAGAGGTAGTTTGCAGTAGGATTCAGCCCTAAAGCTTAGATGAATCAGTGCTTACAAAGCCAAATACAATTTCCACATTATGAAATGTGCTCTACAGTGCTGTACTTCGCAGTGTGGGGATTTATCCTATTCAGAAATATCATAAAGTGCTTATATGTTGCAAAATGATAGAAATCATCTAAGTAGTATTCTAGAAGTTATACAGTCATCTGCAGCACAGCTAAAGTGTTTACCCTAAATCCCAAGGGCTTAGGATAGGGTTGAAATTGGCATTGATATTCAAGATTGTGCTGAATGTTTCTTACTAGCAACATTTGCTTTGTTTGGTTTTACTACTGATCTAACTGCATGGTAGAAAGAAAGAAGATGGGGGGGAGGAGAAACACCTGCTTGGTTTTGCTTTCCATTATAGGATGATTGATATTCCAGCAAGGAGAATATTTAGAGATGTTAGAACAACACCACCAATAGTATATTTAATCATTAAAACATATTAAACAGTTTCTTCACATTATGGAAGAAATTGCAAGATTACAGAGACTCTCCATATCCTTCACTTTTTTTGCTACAGGATCATGCTACTTCATGCAATTACCATGTAAAGAACTAAGCCATCTTCATCTATTGATTGCATATGAAGGCCAAAAGACAAAAAAAAAAAAAAAAAAAAAAAAAAAAAGGAAGAGACGTGTCCCCTTTTTCTTCTATTCTGGTATCTTCCTGGTCACAACAGCACTGTTCCTCCACTCATTGACTCCAGTGTCCACAATTCCAATAATCTATTGCTACCTTGACTCCCATCTTCAATCCTTTCCCTCCCTTCTTCCTTTCTGTAAGACCTTGTTCACTTTTTCAAAGAGAATCTGCTTGTGGGCCTAGATTCACTTCTGTACCAAGATCTGCTTCATTATGGTGGGTAGGGAAGAGGACAGTCATGGAATTGGCTACCATCCTATTTCCCTTCACTTCTTAACTCTACTTAACTCTAGAGTTCCTCTAAAAAGAGAAATAGGAGCATAATTTGGTGGAATCCATTTATAATGGTCAGATTGCATGTCTACACTAGAGACCTTACAGTAGCACAGCTGTAGCAATGCATTTGCGCTGATGTAAAGTTTCCTATGTAGACACTATGCCAACAGACATAATTAAACCATTCTCAATAAGTGGTGGTAGTTATGTCAGTGGAGAGCATCTCCACCGACATAGTGCTGTCCACACTGGTGCTTCTGTTGGTGAAAATTAGGTCAGTCAGGAGTGTGTTCCTCCCTCCTCCCACCCCACCCCCAAACACCTGACCGACAAAAGATATACTGACAAAATTGCTAGCATAGTCACAGCCTTTGTTTAAAAATATGGAGATTTTTAAATTTCCACATTTTAAAGTGGTTGTTTTACAGTGCTTGAAGTGGACCAATTTTCTTCAAAAATTGAATTTTTAAGGTTATTTTTTGGAAACTGTTTATGAGGTGGTTTCCTCTTTTTCTCTTTCCTTTACTTGTTTTTTCTTCTTTTTCTCCCTTTTCCTAGTCATTTTCAGACATGACTGAAGGACAGGGTGAAAAGGAAAAAGAAAAGAAAAGGAAAAAACAGAAAATGAACTATTTGCAAAATATTTCAAACATTTTTCCAACAGTGACAAGGTCATTTCAACAAAAATCTGTTTGTGCAAAAAAATTTAGCCAGCTGTATTTGTGACCCACTGCAAAGTCTGTCAACTGTGTTATGCATGGTTTTTTTTAATAATATATATCTTTCCAGGAGGAATCTTGTATAACAGGTTTTGAAGTCCAGAAGTTTTGGTTAATGGTAGGATACAAGAAACAGGATATACCACTTTAGTGACTAAAGAAACATTTGATGCAAATCAAGATTCAACAGTAGGTTTCCAGTTATCTGTGACAATTAAATCATCTCTGTGTAGTATTTAAATTTTCTGTGTTGAAGTGTGCATTATTAATCTTTGCTGTAATTGTATTTGTGATATAAATGGTAGTCAGTTGAAGGCAGAGTCCTTGAAGGATCAGACCATGTATGATCTAACTTTCTTCCTTACACCAGTGAGTCATAAATCATTTATACTCTGTGGGAAAAATCCTTTTAAGAAGGTCTCAAAAGTGAAGTTTATCCAGACAACAGGGAGAGAAGATGGGTCTTTATATAAGCAGCTTTGTTTATTCTGAAATACTGCTAATAGAAAAAAATATTTATGGCAGTTTATTTCAAACAGCAAAATGGATTTATCCTTTGGGCCAGAAAATGCATTTAGTATATTTTTAAAAAAATTTTTACCAGTGGAAATTAAAATAGGAAGAGACACAAGTTATGTCTTGTCAACTTATGTATTCAAGATAGAACACTAAAACGTCGTTTCACCAGCAATTCAAGAGAGGCTGATAAACAGGGAGGGGGAAAAAAGGAAGACTTATGCATTTGGAAAAAATTAATATTGCCTTTTGATCGAAGACAGACTTAATGTTGACAGAAGACCGATATCACAAAATACTTACACACCACAGAGTGTAGGAAGTTGGGTCTGAAGAGATGGAAATATTCATTGGCTACATATAACTGAAGTGTTGGATTTAACGCTAGGGAGAAGAGTGGTCTCTCAGGCAGGCCAGTCCCAGACCATTTAAGGTTTTACAGTTCATAATGAACACCTTAAACCTCACCCAGAAGTCTATGAACAGCCAGAGCAGATCCAAAACTGCTGGTACTGTGCATGCCACACTGTCCCAGCATCAATCTCTGATGTCAATGATCTTGCAAAACAGTTTCCAACAGAAGAGCTTTCCATAGATTTATATAGAGATTCCAAAAGCCTTTGGCAAAGTTGTAGGAGACTCTGGGCAAAGGGAAATCAATATTTCCCCTGAATTAGAAAAAAAAAATGCAAATAGTTTTAAGATATAACAAAATTGAAAGTATTTTTCCACTGATTTTTAGAGCTAAAAATTACTAGCATTTAGCATGTATAGAGCACTGTAGTCATGAACCATCATAAAAACAGATGATTAATACAACATTTCTGAGAAGGCGGCAAATATTGTCATCCATTTATACCAACAAGCAAACAAAGAAGGGGTTTCATTACTTGCCTCCAAACACTCCGAGTACATCTACAGCATCAAAACCCTGCAGGGCAGAGACACAAAGAGCACAGGTCAAGTGATGAGCTGCAGGGCTAAAAATAGCAATGTTGACATTTGGGCTTGGGCTAGAGCCTGGGCTCTGAAACCTGGAAACAGGAGGGCCTGAATGTCTACACAGATATTTTTTAGCCTTGTAGCGCAAGCCAAAGTCAGATGACCGAGCCTCTGAGACTTGGCTCCCCCTTGGGTCTTTTTTGATGTAGCCCCAGAGTCAGGCTTAGAATAAAGGAGTTTCTTCCAAAAGTCCAGTGGTCAATCCATTCAGTCCATGGTCCAGTGGTCAATCCATTTTGTTTCTAAAAACAGTTTGAGAGGTGATGAGTCGTTATTGAACTGATTGAGGCCTGATCTAATAGTTACGGGGAAATTCGGCAGCAGTCAATAGGAGTTATTCAAGCTATGCAGAGTCATGACTTACGTCAACTTCCTAAATCCTCTTCTGCACTCCATCTCCACTATGCTGTGCTAACGGGAAATGCGTACCCATCAATGCAGTGCTACTCTTTTTGGGAAGGTGATTTTATTGAAATCAAATTCCAGATCAATTGAGCAGGTCTTCACTTCCACTCAATTGATCCAGATCAGTTGATCTGACAGTGGCGAATTTGCTGCTGTCAGTGAAGACATACCCTGAGCCACATGAAGGGAAGTTTCATTCCTTTGTTCGGCTCCAGCCAATTCATAAGCCAGGAGCTGGTCTGCTGACTTGGAGCATGTATATTAGTCTCACAGAAGAAACAGTCTGCTCAGTGTTACTTCATGGCTCGGAGCTTTCCCTGCTTGATAGGGGTAACAGCCTCTACAGCCCACCGTATTGCCCTTACTTCTGCTCCAGCCCTACACTTGACTCCTGATTCTTACCCTTGGCTCTGACCATCACTGTTCCAACTGTGAGGCTCAATCATTCTCATTTCAGTTTCTGACAATTCCCCATTGCTACATTTTCCTGGGAGCAGTATCTAAAACAGAGACCATTCCAAATGCATTGATGGGGTTATCTTTTGTTTCTTGATGTTAAAAGATTCAGACTCTTAAGTGGCAAGCAGCAAGGAATTTAATACCTGCAACTTGTGCTTACAGAACAGTTCTCTAATACATCCTCATTCTTCTTTCAAATAAGTGTGTTCTACCTTAGGGCCCAGTTTAGAGCAATAGTGATCCTTGTGAACACTGAAGGGAAATGGAATGATCTTACATTTTTAATGGAAACTCTTTCCCATCCCCCACACTCCAAAGAAGCTGATACTGTTTCATAGCCATATTATGAAACATTTTAAAAGCAGAACTATCCATAGAATTCAGTGGAGAGGACTGCTAAAAAATTGATGGTGTTATTAGGTCCTGAGTACAAGGGACACTTTTTCCCATCCAATAGTAGACAAAATGCTAGAAGTCTAAATTTGAAGTGTTACTTGTCAGCAACATTACTTCCTCAGACAGCAAATAAAATAATTAACTACACTAATTTTGAAAGTGGTTTGATGGGCTGATAATTACAAGTTGAAAGATGCCAAAGGACCCATCACTATGCCTCTATTTTAAGAGTTATTTGTAAAACCTTGCTACAGCTGAAAAAAATTAAGGGAATTTTTTTTAACATCTGACTTAAAATATCCTAGTGTACCAGCAGTTCAGCAAATAAAAGTTTGCTTCCTTGTTTAGTAACTAGTAATTCTATAACAATAGCTTTCAAATAGATCCAATATAGCTTCTACTAAAACAACAAAAAGCAGGTTTTCAGTCAAACTGTTTCTAAAGGGAAGTTGGAGGTTGCACTGTAGCAATGCAAGAGCTCAAGGTCTTATCAGCTTTGCCTATGTCATAAAGCCAATAGAGAAATGAGATGCCATTCCCACTACATCAAAAGCACCAATATAAATATAAAATAAAAATACATGAGGAGAAAAGATTTTCTAGACAACCATGGAAAAAAGAAATCACATTCAGATAAATGTCTCACTTCAGTTTTGCAACTCCAGTAACTTAGAAATATAAATCAGCATGCTATGCAACCCCTAGGGAGAAAACTTGTGCATGATCTGAGCCCCCCAAGCATTTCTCTGTAAACTACTGCCCAGGCATTCATGGGCTTTCTAGCTTAATATCATTTATTAGGATCCCACATGCAACATTTCCTTTACAAGAATTCTGAAAGATGCAGGCACAGCATGGATCAGCTCCCCTGGTAAGCAGAATAGACTAAGGAAAACAAAGACTGCCCATGTTTTATGATCTACACTAGCTGCCTTTCCTGCACAAAGTCCAAATCAAGATTTTTCTGCTCCTGTACCATACCTTAAAAAGACCGGGGCTCATCCATCTCAGATCTCATGGCATGTGAATTTAGCAAAGACACTTTAGCTAACAAAAGGGCATCAGCATCAGTGCTATGAACATCAGCGATGGCCCTTGTGTACTCTGTAGCCGAGTACTGTGCACCAGAATGGACCAGAAGTAGCTATACATGACTTGTTGATGTCCAACTGGACACCGCAATGTGATGCATCATTGGAACCCCCAAGTCAACCCCAACAGGTTGGCTGCTGGCGCTGTTGCACATTGGTTCCCCATCCGTTTGCTGCGATGCTTCAACCCTTTGATAATTCCAGAGGATTGTGGAAAATGAATGTCTTCCCATCCATCAAGATCTTAATGTCCATCATCACCGCTTGCAATGGCATTATCCCTTTTGGTCCCACGTGGTTTTCCTTCAACAATGCAACTTCATCCCTGATGAAGGTTGAAAGGCTGAATGGCGTTTACAAGTAGTTACAAATCAACACCTCATAAGAGCCCCGACACAGAAGACCCCTAACTTCAATCTCCTACAAAGCTTCCAGGCAACCCTAAACCACATCCGCAAAAACCATGGCACAAATGGAAAATTAAAGACTCTTAAAGACTGTGGTTACCTAGACCAGACCATGGAACCTGTAACAACTCAATGCTCAATTTACAAACACAAAGGAGGCATCACAACAATGCACTCAGCTACTCCAAATGCAATCTGGCATAACCATCTGAATGTAAAATTAAAGTTATTGCTTTAAATTTACATCAGCCATATGAAGAAGCTGATAGATGGTTCAGTGCCAGGAGAAGAGCAATGTTCATGGTGGGGCTGAGGGCCTGAAGCTTGCTGTCAGAGATCAGGCAAAGTCCTAGTGTCAATAGATGCAGTGCCCACATGAGAAATAAACCAAACCAATGAGGAAAACAAAAATTAAAAAGGTATTCCTTTCTCTGGGCCTTCCTGATCATTTCGTCTCTTCCATTTTGGTCTATTCAGTCTTTTAAGGGCAGGGTCTATCTTCATTCTATGTCACATACAGAGTACTGTCAGCACACAGATGATTAACAATTTTAATAGACTTCTAAATTTCAGGGGATAGTGCATGACAAATCTTTGGTTGGGATTGCCCTGCCATTAGTTGAAGTTTTCTTTATCTTCACATAAAAGATTCTAAGAGAGGAGGGCTATGTTCCTTATAGATGAAAGTGAATGTGAGAAGTATCATCTACTACAGTTATGTGAT
Organism: Mesoclemmys tuberculata; assembly: GCA_007922155.1. Taxonomy (NCBI): domain Eukaryota; kingdom Metazoa; phylum Chordata; order Testudines; family Chelidae; genus Mesoclemmys; species Mesoclemmys tuberculata. Next base: position 25,429,265 of record ML675620.1, on the reverse strand, counting down.
CTCTGTATATGCATATAATGTTGGAGAAATGACAGATTCTGCATTAACACAGAGCAGGATGTTCAACAACAGGATGTTCAATAACAGATGTCTCATCCAATGCCCATTGCAGTCAATGGAATTTTTTTTTTTAAATTCATTAGTCTTTGTATCAGTCCTTAAGATGTTTTTTCTATAGGGAAAATGCATAACAATCATAAGTATTGCAATACTAGTTTATATGGCTAATACTCAGTATTTGAAAAAAGTTATGAATATTTTTCCATGGAGAAAATGAAGTTAGTTACAGCCAAGCAGCATTCCTCATTGCCCATTAAAAAAAAAAAAAAAAAATGATCATGGGCCCGATTCTCCAGTCCACGGACATCAATGGAATTACACCCGTGTAAAACCAGTATAACCAAGTGGAACATTAGACCCCTTATGTTCAGCTGCTGGCATTGTAGAAGCCACGGTTTGTTGTCCCATGAATATTCTGCAATCTCTCTCACTTTGTATCCTTTTTCTGCATCTATAGGACCAGGCTTATTAGTTATCTGTAGCATTATGCCCACCTCTCTTTTTTTTTTTTTTTTTAATATGTGACTTGACCAGCTACATGGCCCCCCAAAAGTCATTAAGGCTTGGTCTACACTTACCTCCATGATTTGGTGGCAGTCACTGGGAGTTACACAAAGTACGCAAAGAACTTGCGTAACTCCCATTGACTTCTGTGCTTCTCTTCTGCGCTCTGTCTTCACTGCTACACCACTTGCTGGGGTGGATTAATGACGTCGACTTCTGGATCGACTGAGTGGGTCTTCACTGACTGCTCAGTCTATCCAGGTAAGTCAATCTGATGGCGGCAACTTTGCCACTGTCAGTATAGTCATAGCCTTCAAGTTAAATGGGAACTATAGGCTTCTGAGATAAGTGGAGTATGTACCCAATCCAGTTACAATGTAAATTAATTGGAATGTGATAGATTACATCGATGGCTGTAGAAGTAGGCCCTATATGAGGGGAAAGAAGATGGCAGAAAATTCAGCCCTGATTCACTCAACTGATTGGTAAATCACAGCCAACTTTTCCCACAATCCTGAGCCAAGTCTTGGCTAATAATAAACATGAAACCCTTTAGGTTTTACTTAAGATGGTCTGCTTCATGTAGCAAAATATGATATCAATCCAATTGTACCCAAATGCAATATCATTCCTTAAGTTACTGTAGTTCTTCATAATTTTTTTACATTTATCATAAGGCATTAAATTCTTTACATATTTCAACTTAAATTTTTAACATTTGCTGTAAAAATTAAGATTAACATTTCAGTTAAGGCTGTCTCACTTATTCTGAATCATGTAAATTAACCAGGAAATAGTAAGTCTACATTTGGAGGTGCAAAGACATGTTGAATTAATATTGCCCTGAACAGAAGGATGCACAACTAATCAATTGTCAAATCTTTGCAGAGATTTAGAAGATGGAAAAACCTAAATACTGCTTGTATGAGTTTGTTTTCTACAGAAGTTTCAGATACATAATGCTGGTATGGTTTTATATAGCTTACCATATGCACTTCATCCATTCATCTTAGATTTAATCAGGGTAAAACCTATTTGTAAGCCAATTTATGATACCCAGTCCTTTATTTACATGGACATTTTAAGGTATTTTAAATTTTTCTTAATATTTTCCTTATGGTTAAGATGTATATTACACTATTGCTGATGCCATCAAAATACTTTATAAAATGTTTATAAAAATGTGTTCAGTATAAATGACACCAGGATGGGGAGGTAGAAGCAAAAATGAATGTGTCTTTAAAAATCATTTAATCTAATTTGAGAGCACAACTATTATGTTTAATGTATGGTAGCATCACAAGGCAGAGTTAAAGTTGTCCGGGAGCCTTAATGGTGCCTTTTCATCACTTATGTGTTTGAATTTCTTTAAATTGTAACCTTTACTAAACTTCCTCACTATGCAGGAATACTTAATTACAACATATCTGTAAATATAATTGCAATAATGCAATCTTAATATAAAATTGTCTGTTAAATCTTACTTATGACTGAAAAGTTATTCTGAGGATTTGATATAAAAAGGAAGACCATACAAGTTGCCAGATTGTCAGTTTTATATAGATCTTAATAGAATTTTTTACATCATATCATTTGTCTCAGACAGACAGATGGGAATCCCGTTTTGCCATACTAAAGAAGAAATATTGTTGCTCATCTTTCCTGAGTATTTTACCTTGTTTACCTCTCTTCATAGTAGTTACATTTTACTCTCTTAAAATGAATTTGGGCTTGCTAAGTATGTAGTTTTGGTCTCATCTCCTGCACAGGTGGTGAGCATCCAACAGCTTCCACTGACCTTCTGTGGGCAGAGAGGGTGGGGGGCAGAGGGTAGCTTGAGCAAGGTACTTAAGCCTATGTCTAATATTAAGTATCACAGTAGCCCTACTGAAGTTAAAGGAGCTGCCTACATATTTAAAGTTAGTCTTTATCTTACTGGATCAGGGCCTTAACCACTTCCCTCTTATTTGTGAGGGTCTTTCACGCAGTAGCAAAAGGGATGATAAATGATTTATGAAGTAGAAAATATAAAGAGTCAAGTGGGAAACTCATGTGTAGGCACACAGGCATCCAACAACTTTTAATTCCCTTTGATACCGACTAGATTTCAGATTGACAGTCAAATTGACAGCATCCCTTTAACTGCAAACCAAACTTCCCTATTCTATTGAACATTATGACAATGATTCAACTACAGAATAACTGCTTTCAAACTTCAGAGGAATTTTGCTCTTTGACTCTCCCCCTCTTCCAGTGTATTAATAACAGCATATAATACAAACAAATCTACTGCATTTCAACAGCTTATTTTTCTTCAGCACACTTACTGAGAAAACTAGAAATGGTTTAAAAGTGAGAAAGAATTTAAGAGTCAAGCCAGGAAATATTAGGATTTACTTTGACTACTCCAGAAAGTAATGAAAAATATTCACTTTTGGAGGGTAATTGGTTTCATAGTTTACACTGCTAAGTATTTATTTGGTATTATTTAAGGTCAGAAGTATGATAAACAGGTTTTTTAAAAGTGACTGAGTGAACAGCGTTTAATGGAAAGCAGTTATGATATTTAATAGTGGTATGCAGAGGTATGCCATCTAGAATACACGATCAATAGGCATACATGTATGCTTCCATTATCTTAATGGAAATGGAAATAATTTTAATACAGAAACCTCACAATTTGGTAGGTAAAATGTAAACATTTGTTTGGAACAGATCTTGCCATACACAGCCACACCTAGATCTAATGGGAAAAGCATCTGGTTGTTTTAGAAGTAAAATACTTGTAGCTAAATTAAATGGAAGACTAGACCATAGGTGAAACACGGGGAAAAATATTTGATGTTATAAATATTAGGAAAGCAATTTATTTTAAAGAGGATAAATCCAAGCTTTATGCAAATATACAGGACAAAGCAATTTAATATCCCACTAAATAAAAAGAAAGCAGATAAGGCATTAGAAAAAGAGCTTTTTCCAGATTTTAGGGCCCTTCCAGTGGGTTGTGCAATGAGTTGCTTTGTTTTGACTTGCACTCTGAAATGGAAGTATACATATTCATTTTAAAACACATCTGACTAGAGAAGATGTATGAGAATTACAGTTTCAGCTATTTGGGTCTATTCATACAAGATAGGACGTTTGCTCTTCTTATTAGAGTGCATTGTACTTGAAATTTTATGTTAAGCTCAGAAAGTATGTTAATCTTACTTAGCAACTCTTAAAATAAAAAAACTTTTAGGCACATTTATCATTCTAGGAGTTGATTGTAAACACTCCTGCAAAGTTGCAAGGCAGTGTTATCTAGTATAACAAACATGGTACACTGGGATTTGCTGTTTAAAATACTAGCTCTGCATCTGATTTATAGCGTGGCTTTAAACTTCCTTTTGTTCCTGAATTGTCATGCCATCCTGGGGCATGCTCAGCTCCTGGTATAAGCTAGAAGAATAAAAAAGTTGCTCTAATTTACAGAGTAGCAGAGTCTTAAAAGGTTAAAATACCTTGAATGCGCTAATCTTTGATCACGTCCTTTGCCTCTCTCTGACTGGCAGGGGGACTGGTGGACAGCTATTTTGATAGCTGTCCAGTAGCTGGGAAACCCCCTTATAGAGGTACTCTTTTCCTGTATGAAGACCTGTCAAGTGTCATGTGGTTCATTTGGCAGAGCTGTCTAATATTTCAGGAAAAATGTAAGCATGATACAACCTCTCCTCCCTCCCCCAATCTGTAGCTGAGGGAAGCATTCACTGAGTTGCAAGGCAGAAAAAACCATTCTAGTCCTCGCTCTTCCAGCACTGAGTGCTATTTATAATAAGGGTTGTGATATGCAAAAATATTAAACAATGACTTCTAACCCTGTTACAGAGTAGAGCCATCATTCACCCATTTTACAAACAGAGGTTGCACAGTTTCACTTTAGACAGAGCAGAGAATAATCCTTTCTAAGACAAACCCATCTGTCTTTTGGAAGAAAGGTGTATGGCAATGCTGTTTCTAGACCATACTGGGCTACCAAAAGTAGGTATAGAACTCAGGAATCTGGATACCCAACGTTCCAGCATTTCACATATGGTTGTACAACCAACTGAAAAGTGGGTATCCATCTGTGGGTCGGTTGACATAGGGTATAGCAGCCTATGTACACCACTAGTTACTCCTGTAGTTAAGGCTATATTTAGAGGTTTTGGTCATCAAGTATTCAGATTAATTGATTGGCAATTAACTCCTAATAATTTTGGAAATACTAATCTAGATGGAGAAAACATATGCTTCAGCACCCAATGACCTGCTTTACCTAAGGCTAGTAGATAGCAGAAGTCACCTGTAGAAGTCAGGTACAGTTACAGTCCTTATGCTCCCGAAGTCAATGCTGCTTCTGACTGCTTTGCATCACTCTCCTGCCATTCAAGTCATGGGATTTTCTCTTTGTTGAACAGTGCTCTGGGGCACCTCCTGGAAAGGGTCATGTCTACTTCCCTTGATGACTCACTCGCAGATGAAGGAGGACAGCTCTTCAAAGTTCACTGTTTACCAAGACTGCCTTGGTCTCTAGCCATAAAGATTGTTTAACAAGGCAGAATCTCCTCCTAGCTCTGCCAACATACCTCACATTTATCCTCTAGGGACCACTGCCAGGGCTGAGTCTGCAGACTGATCTGTTTTCTCACGTGCACCTTGATTTTCTCTTAAGACGGCCATCAATTATAAGAATTAGAGGGAAATGTGGTGATTGTGTTGTCCTGTGAACAGCCATTTATTACCCAGTCATAAGAAACCATCACTATATTGGCTTCACACAAGAGCCTTCAGATAAAATCATATTTAGTTTCTACCACTCTGGGCTGTTTTCAAACAGGGGGAATTTCCTCACACACCTGTATGATCTACCTTTCTATAGTCTGTTTTGAATTGTGAATGGACAAAGAACCCAGAGCATCCTCAACAGAGTGCAGACCATAAATTGGTGTCCAAACCCACCCCCACTTCTGGGGTTTGGCTTCATTAGGCAACACCATAACATATACCTCATTTTACACATCCTCTGAGATTGGTAGTCCCTAAGATTTATGTCCTAGCTACTTCTTCTTAGAGAGCCATTCCCATCTCCTTTGTAACCAGGAAAAAAGTCACACATGCTACAATGAATGAGCCGGACTTTTGTAGCTTTTTGTGGGAACTCTAACACCTACTAACAAGGTGGGTGGGGCAAATGGAAAAACCATTACACCCTGTTATAGCAATGCTTACTGATTGTTTGGTAGTAACGTACTCTCTTTGGGGGAAATCCAGCTCCTTTTATTGATGCAAGCAGTACTATTGAATTCTGAGGGATGACACAAATAAGTAAGGTGGATAGCATATTGATGGCTGGAATTCTCCACATAATTACCCTCAGTTTATTCCAGGTGTTACTTCTATAGAACAATCTTTTCACAAAAGAGACCAACTTCCTTCCTCTCTTATTTTCAAATACTTTGTTTTTTAAAAAAGTATACAAGATTATATAAGATTTAGAAAGGCAAATGTGTCATGTGCCTCACTTTGAAAAGTGCTCCAAAATGAAAGTGAGGTGTATCAGATAAAATTGACTAATACCAAACGATACCTAGATAAGTTCAGAGGATAATATCTACTGTATTTAACAGTTGCTGTCTTCATATAGCATGAAGCATAGTGATTACAGTTTAGAGTGCTGACAACTGAAAAAGGAGGATTTCTGTGATAATCTGCAAGATCTACTCCTTCAGCAAACACATATCCAAATCCATCATCTCCTTTTACTCATGCAAGTAATTGTATTGAATGAAATGAAATACTCATGGGGGTAAAGTGAGCAGAACTGTTTCATTGCATATACTTTGTAGTCCTTTGTTTCCCCTCTAGAATGCCTTTTAGTAGATACATCCTTGCATAAAGGTTTTTATGGAGTCTTTCAATTTGAAAACTTTCAGTACTACTGTCATCACAGGCTACTAGAGAGTGGGATTGGGGCTGGGCCAATAAAGGGTCAAGGATATAATCAGTGGATGCTCGATTACTCTGAAACAATGACCACATACCCACCAGGAAATTGTTGCACAAAGTTTCTAGTCTCTATTCCATCCATAGGATGGTGTCTCATTCTCTTCCCCACAACTGCATTATAGTCACCACACTACCCTGATAACTTAATTATGAATGATGCTCTCAACCTGAAACAGTTTCCTTACAATTTATTGCTTGTTCTTAAGTAGAGCTGGGTGAATTTTTTCAGCTAAGAGTAAATTAGCAAAATACATTTTTCAAAGTACTGAAATTATTTGAATTTAGGTCAAATTCAATTAATAGTTTTGTATGAATTTTTTTCTTCAAAAAATCAGTTTTGAAACAAAGATTTGAATTAACACTTAGTTTTGAAACTGTTAGTTTTGAAACACTTTGTTTAGTTTCAAAATATTGTTTGAAGCATTTCATTTGACCAGAAATTGTGTTTTTGGTAAGAAAATCTGAAAAGATTCCATTTTGGTTTGAAAGGAACAAATTTTTCACCCTTCCTCCCTACAACCCAATTCAGCTGCTGAATTAAAACAAAAATAAAAAGGCAATTAATTTCTCAGTTCTACTCTTGAGTAAGCCATACTTGTTAAAATGTAAATAAAGTTATTGCTTTGTTTTATTAATATTATCCAGTCTATCTAATCATTGTGTAGTAAGGTTCTGCTTATTGCTTGTCTTCGTTATGTGTTAGAATGAGGCTTTGGTGGTAGATAAGGGAATCAATAGGTAGTGACGGTGAAATCTAAAGCTCGTAATATCCATTAATCTCTAATGAGTACACAAGATAATTTCTCAATGTGGATTATAATAGATTATAAAAATAACATGGATTACAATAAAGCATGGTATTTAAAGTTTATCATTTACTCTTCATGTTTCAGGCACTTAAAGTTTATTCTTCTAAAGCCTCATTAAGACTCACTCACCCATGATATAGAAGGAAGAAATTCTTTCCAACAGGGAGCATGGATGAAGTCCTGGCCTCATTGAAAGCCAGGATCTAAATCTCACCAAAAACAGTCAGTGCTGAAATATACCACACATATACACACACCTGTATTATATCTGCTAGTGAATGGTCAAATTCCTGTGAGTAATTTCAAGCTTACTCAAGCAATGAGGAATCTAATGTTTGATTCTTGACACAAACGTTTTTTGTGTTTGCTTTGTACTTCGGATGGAGCAGTGTGGAAAAACAGGGTGAAAATGGAGAAGACAGCAGCAGAATTAAAGACTCATACAGAGGGACTGTAAGAGAAAGCAGCAGTGAAAAGAATGTAATGAATACAGTATGCATGTAGGGCACCCAGCTGAGCCATCCAAGCTCTTGGGAAGTGTAAATCACCACATGCTCGTGTATTTTGTTTTTGGCATTGCTGTAAAAAAGTGTTTATTTTTCAAGAGTAAATAAAATTATTGGCATTACTATATCTTTCATACTTTCTGCCAGAAAGTGAAGCTGTCTTAGTACCATGAGTCCAGATGTACATGCATCATTGCAGCAGAAATATTAGTGGTAAGTAGTACTAATTAGTAAGAAGTAGGTTCTAAAATTATTTCACTTAGATATACAAGGCTGTCTTAATTTTAAGATCTGCAAGTATAGATACCTTGTTTCACCCACAGTTACAAAGTGGTTCTGCATTGAGCCTGCAGGGTTCTGCCCTTTTGAAAAGCCAGGTCCCATGCATATAATACTTATTACCACAACACAGAAAGTAGCAAGTGCAACATGTACTAATAACAGCACGGCTCCTGTGTTTCATATCATGTATGTGTTTTATGTTGTTGAGGTCTCTAGTTACCCCCCCCTTTCTATCTGCACTAATAGTGCCAAAAACCTTGTATTCTCTCCATTTTGGAAAACAAATTGCATTCCAACTACCAGATTAATAACACTTATAAACAAATAAAAAAAATCTTCAATTTACTGTTAATAAAAGACCAGCTGGCAGTCTACTGTGGAGCTGCAGGTGCTGTATGAGCTGATAGAGATTGGTGATAGGTCGCTGACTCATTTTTCATTTACTTTACAGATTTATTTTTTAGCATAAAGAACTCACAAGCAATGATGCAGATGCCACCTTCTAAACGTTATTGCACTCTTATAACAGAAATCTGTAAGTAAAGTTTAATATGCAACACACTATCGAAATGTCTCAGGAGACCACTAAAAGGAAACTGGCAAATAATGATGCAAGTTTTCTAAACGTATGTGAAGCCAATTCCATCAACTTTGACTGAGAAATTGAAGAGATACCTCTAGGGGTACCAGCCATGTATTTCTGTAAGTTTCTCATTTAAATAAATACAACACATGGAAAAGTATGAACTTGCCCAATGGAAACTCTACATTTCCACTGATTTGCCTTGAAGCTATATCCCTGCTTACCAAAATATCAGGAACTTCTTAGCATCACTATGTCACAAGAACTTGAAGTAGCACAATTTACAACTAGTAAGCAACTAGCAGCTTCGTTTAGAATTACATGCTGATTAGGCATTTAGAAAGTGTGCCAAGCGATAGTTACCCCTAATAGGCTATGTCAGTTAATGAAATAGAGGAAGTGAGACCTAGATCTTGTAGTTTACTGTCTTTCTCTGTAAGAGCTAGTAATGTTAATCTCCAGCAGTAGACCCTGTGAGGCTAGAACTGCAATACAGGAGTTTTTAGTTCTAGTGGTAGAACTCTACAGATGCACATAAAATTTACACATTAACTCTGGTTGCTATCTGCAGCTGTTAGGTCACTTACAAGATGTCAAGGGGTAATGGCTCTCTGTTGAAGTTGGTCATTTCCTCTTTCTTCATGTCTTTTCCCTCCCTTCACCGCCCTCCCCACAGTGATTTCCTGTGTTCTTAATTTCTTTATTCTCAATTTATTACCTGAGGCTTTTTCCAAAAGGGCTTTTTACTACACTATGGACTCTGTGCATTGCACTAGATTCTTTGCTTTGGGGGGAGAAGGAGGGCAAAGTCTGTTTTATATTAGCTTTACACTGCCATATTCCTGGGATTGGTTTAGACCCCAGCATTAGAACTGAGCAGAATTTTTCAGCCACTTTTTTGGCAGGAAAATGCAGATTCAGGTCTACTGAAACATTTTGAAAATTCATGTCAATTTCAACATATTGTTTTGGTAAAAAAATTAACATTAAAAATGAGAAGGTTTCATTTTGACATTTTCAAAACTGTTTTGATTTTTTATTTAAAATTATTGTAGTGTCATTAGAACATTTAGAGAGCTCAGAATACAAATGAAATGTTTTTTCAAGTTGAATGAAATGTTTTACTTGTTTCAAAATAAAATTCTTAACTTTTCTATGTGCCAGCATCTAGAAAAATTGTTTCAGATCAAACAATTTTGATTTTTCAAAGTCACCAGGAAACTGAAAAATCAGTTATTCACACAGTTCTACCTGGCATAACTGAGTTAGAGATGTATTAAGTTCTGCCTGGCTGCCTACAACCTTAGGCATTCATTCTAGTAGCAAAGAATTTTCAAAGCATAATCGTGCTCTTTTTGCTTCGACCTGGGATAGCATAGACTATTGATCCTCTGTGATGAATCTGCTTCACATAAGGATTCCCTTCTGCATCATTAGATAACCAGTTAACCTTACTTGCTGGTTGTGCTTTCTGTTGCCAGAGGCACTAAGTTGTAGAAGAAAATGGGGTCCAGAATTATATAAATCTTACTTTAATATAAACAGTGGTAATATTTGTTAAACTATTTTTGTATATTTTAGTAAGTGTGTGACAACTAAAAAAAGGCCTGATTTCTTAGGTCTAGGCATCATTGTATTCTGCGTCAACCCATGGAAACTGAGGAATGCTACTCTTGATGGACAAATGATCCACTGAAATTTGGCTGTGCTGGAGAAGATGTTGCAGTATGAATTCTTGGCTGTAAAAAGCTAGGGGGTAGCTCAAAGCTTGATATCAATAAGTCTTCGCACTCCTGAGTAGCGCAAGCAAGAAACTTTCAGGTGCCAGCTGTTCATTCAAACGAATCAATGGTCATTTTGATTAGCTACATGCAAATTTGAGGAAAAACTGCTGGATTAGCAAGTTCATTTTTTTTTTCTGAAGGCCCCCCAAGTACATGAGTTTAGGTAAGCTTAGCTGAAGTCAGTGGAAAAGGTAAAGCTTAAAAACCACACAATTAAGGCATACCTGACAGTTAAATTAAACGATAGTAATCACTACAGTCAGTCTTTTGAGACCAGTCAAAGAGCCATTCATTGTTAATATGGAGATGGAGTATATAAAGAATAGTCCTGGGAGAAACTTCATTTTTAAAACCTGAGCGATACAGCTTTTCATAAATATAGTAACTTTCATTCTGAAGGGTAAATAAGTGCTTGCAGATTGTTCATATATATTTCAAATCTAAGACATTTTCATTAGTATCATTAACATTCAGAAATTGAGTTGGCTGAAAATGTCTAATTTTGAAAAATATAAAGAAATGTGTATGTTTTACATTTCTTTTATTTCCCATTAAATGTTTAATTATTCAAAAACATTCGGCGTTTTAAAAGAGTTGGGGAAAAATACTTTCCCCACCAAAACTATTTCCCCCCCCCCAACATCTCAGAATTTATCATTGAAAAATGAATTATCTTTAAAAATTCATTTTGGACAAAAAGGAAATTTCTATCTGAGACATTTTGAGTAGACCTGGCTAAAAACTTTCTATCAAAAAGTCAGAATATGCAAATATTTAACATGATTATGACAATATTAAGTTGCCCCCATTGAAAATGGTATGCACATTAAAGCAGAGTTCCTCAAACTTTCATAGTGTTGGCTACATCCTACTAGAATGTGTGTCATGGACCACTTATCCCCCTTTCTGCAACTGCATGGACCAATTCAAAAATGTTACCTTGCGGCAACGGCAGGAGGTTTCCTGTGCAAAGAGAAAAATATGTATTTGGACTATTTAAATGATTAACTCCTTTGACAGAGTTATCACATTGACTGTTCCAGCTATTTTTTCCCCCTTCAAGTTGTTCAGGTCCTCTTTTCCCACTAGATGTGTCTCACCTTATGAACACTGGCAGACCTGGTCTCTCTAGTGACTCCTATTTCATTTCTTCCTTCCATATGTGCAATGGAACTGGTTTAACACTGTTACAGAACCATGGACAAAAATCATCACTTGTGGAAATGGGCGCAAGTCCTTTAAAGACTCTTGAATTTCTTACTTCTACAAGTTGGCCCAAAATTTTAGTATGATGTGAATGTTTAGTGCTTGATTTTTCAACCCTGACACTGAATTAATACTCTCTGCTCATTCCACCTCTCCCCCATAGGCAAAGAAACACTGGTCTTAATTTCCAGAACCTGGCTTCCACTTCCTTGTGTGAACTCTCCCTTATATGTGCTATTGTGGTGGATTAGCACCTGTTATATGCAGGTGATGGAATCTGAAACACAAATTTCATTTGTGTTTCACATGTTCAGATATTACACTTGACTGCACACACATCTTTTTGCACACCAATAGCATACATACAAAAGAGGAAGCCAAAGAGAGGCTTCAGTAAAATGTCAGACCCCTACAATATATTATATGTCCTCTACCCCAGCCTGTCCATTGAGGGAAACAACATGGGAAAAAAGTGTGGCTTAACTAAGTTTTCAGGTGTGCTTTTAACTTAACACCTTGGGTGAACACTTTTCACAAAGTGATCACTCTATACCTGACCTCTCAGTCCTTGTCTTCAAAGGAGACCAGAACGGTATCTTCAAAAGACAAGCCTGGGAACTTAAATTCATAACTCTGCTGGAGACTAAAAACTATGAACTTGAAGGAGACACTGGTTATATGGCTATTTACAATGACGTATAACACATTCTGCTGCCTGCTAACCACAGAGTCCCCACTTCATTGTAAGCAGCCTTCAAGTGTACGTGAACCCCTTATGATTAATCTGTCTCCCCTTGTATTTAGCTTGGACACTCTGGTTACCGTCTCCAGACCTGAGGAAGAACTGTATAATTCAAAAACTTGTGCCTGACATCTACAGACGTTGTTCAGTAGTAGTTTTTCCTCACCCATCTTGGCCCTTGTGGATAATGTAGTCCAACTCAACAATTGAGAGAAATGATCCTCTATTTCTGTACATAAATTCACTGATAGCCGCTCTTTCCTTCAACACTACTAGGCTAATGTAAGTCTATAACAGAGTATTCTGAGAATAAAGCCACTGCATCTGTTCAGCTTAATAGAGGTGGTCATTTAGCAGGAAGTGAACATAAATAGGAAACAGAGTGGTATATTGGGAATTTTGTTGATTAAGGACCACCACAAATGCTGAGATTTTAAATCTGAAATACAGACAAGTCCAAGTTATTTCTTTGCACTGCATTGTACATTATTTCCAGGTAAACTATATTAGTATGTAAGTCATCCTTGACTCACCAATGACTTGGTTAAGATTCAAACTGTAATCTGCTGTATAAATAAAGCATTGCAGAAAAATCCATCCCCACCCATCTTATCCATTTGACTGAACTGATCTTTCAGCGTACACCTATAAACCGATGTATTAAGGATGACTACATTTAGTAATCCTGGGTGGATTATCTCCATGCACTTCATAGAAAATCTTGACACTCTCCCCAAAAAATCCAGCAAGATGCTAATTCAAATTTAAACAAGTGTATAAAGCGTGCATAGTTGTATTAGGCACCAATATTGATCCACCTGCAGAGGACACACTGCTTACTGACTGCTTGATTTGGGGCAGATTAACAAAGGGAAATAGAAAAAGGATGACTTTTATGCCTAGCATTTTTCCCTTCAGCTCATTGTTTGTGTTCATATTTATTTTTCTACTTCAGTAATGAGTGCTGAATCCTGCTGAAACAATACTTGGTGCAACCTCAGGTTGCCAGTGTTGCTGGCTGAATAGCAAGGTTAGGTGCCCCCTATCTTTATTTGGGTGCTCATTGGATCTTATCATCTGATTACCTGTATGTATGTGTGGCAACCAGACGCACAGGTGATTAGGATGTTCTATGCCTCTGCATCTTAAATTCTGATGCAAAAAGAACAAAGCTCCTAAAATGAAAACATAATATTTTGGAATAGTTAATGTGCCAGAACTGATCTTTGCTTTGTGCTGGCACTACAAAAATAAGTGATTTTAAGAATATTAGCTCATAAAGTCTCCTCATTCCATTGTTCTTTCTAACTCAAGGAGCCTGGCTAATCACTACCCAGATTCATTTACACTGAGCCTTCAAGCTGGTGTAATTATCTCATTCTTCAAATTTGTATAAGGGCATAGCTGAACGCATTAAAAAGTCATAGGAACCCGCGATACACGGTGTCTTTCCAGGACACATTTTTTGGTGATTCCTACGTTGTCACCTAGCAGTATTATTGCAGAGAAAAAACAGCATTGCTATTGCCTGCTTTTCAAGGACAGGATTATGAAGATGTGTTTCCAGAAGGATGTACTGAGGGTACAGAAAAAAAGCCATTTAAACGGAGACACCAATCATCATCCAAAGCTGGTCTTTCATGCTACTCTATTTTTATTGCCAAACATTCAATAAAGATTGGGCTAGGATATTAACATTGGTTTATTTATTTATTTAATTGCCATAGTGATCAAAGTTGATTAACACAGCTACTTAGATTGTGGCTTAGACTGTATCTTTGCTCTGTTTGCCCAGCACTACACAACGCGGGTAGGCCCATGGTGGGGACTCCCACTTGCTACTGCAGTACAAAATAATTAATTCAATAGATAATCCATCAAAGTTTTCATTGGAAAATTACAACATGGTTTAATGGCTAGATTTCCTCTCACTTATATACCAATTATATCTGGTCAATATATACACACACACATTTTATATAAATTATAATAAATATATTATATATATATGAAAAACAAAAAAATGCTTTTCTGTCAGAAAAATGTGACAGTTGTTGAAAGCTGTTCTTGCAGAAATGTGTCAATTTCAACAAAATTTTGTCAAAAGAAATTGAAAAAAGGCATTTCAACATTTTTGGAATGCTGAATTTTTTGCTTCAAGATTAGTTTAGCTTTTTTATTGTATATTATCAAAAATAAATCAAAGCTGAAACAAAACATTGATCCGGGATACCTTCCTCCCCTTTCCTCTTTAGTGATTTGGGGAAATTCCATTTGTTTCATTTTAGAAAGAAGCCAAATTTAAAAATCAGAATTCTCCCTGAAGCAGAAATTCCGCTTTTGGCACAGCTGTAGTCGTAATCCTTTAAAGTCTTATACACATACTTAACTTTATTCATTGGAATAGTTTTAGAAGTCAAGTCTTTGCTATGAGGAGATGACTGGCTCTGTGGATGTGGGGAAAGCAGTGGATGTGATATATCTTGTCTATAGTGAAGCTTTTGATATGGTCTCCCACAGTATTCTTGTCAGAAAGTTCAAGTGGTATGGGTTGGATGAATGGACTATAAGGTGGATAGAAAGCTGGCTAGATCACCAGATTTAACGAATAGTGATCAATGGCTTGATGTCTAGTTAGCAGCCGGTAACAAGCAGAGTGCCCCAAAAGTGAGTGCCCCAGGAGTCAGTCCTGGGGCTGGTTTTGTTCAACATCTTCATTAATGATCTGGAGAATGGAGTGGACTCAATAAGTCTGCTGATGACACTAAGCTGGGGGGAATGGTAGATACGCTGGAGGGTAGGGATAGGATACAGAGTGACTAAATAAATTGGAATATTGGGCCAAAAGAAATCTGATGAGGTTTGACAAGGACAAGTGCAGAGTCCTGCATTTAGGATGAAAAAATCCCATGCACTTCTACAGATTGAGCACCAATGACTAGGCAGCAGTTCAGAAAAGGACCTGGGGGTTATGGTGGACAGGAAGTTGGATATGACGCAATAGTGTGCCCTTATTGCTAAGAAGGCTAATGGTATATTGGGCTGCATTAGTAGGAGCATTAACAGCAGATCAAGGGAAGAGATTATTCCCCTCTATTCAGCATTGGTGAGGCCACATTTGGGAGTATTATGTCTAGTTTTGGGTCCCCCACTATAGGAAGGATTGGCCAAATTGGGGAGTCCAACAGAGGGCAATGACAAGGATTAGGATGCTGGAGCACATGTTTTATGAGGAGAGGCTGAGGGAACTAGGCTTATTTAGTCTGCAGAAGAAGAGTGGGGGGATTTGATAGCAACATTAAACTACCAGGAGGAGGGGTCCAGGGAGGATGGAACTAGGCTGTTCTCAGTGGTGGCAGATGATAGAACAAGGAGCAATGGTCTCAAGTTGCAGTGGGGGAGATCTAGGTTGGATATTAGGAAAAAAATTTTCACCAGGAGGGTGGTGAAGCACTGGAATGTGTTACCTAGGGAGGTGGTGGAATGTCCATCCTTAAAGGTTAAGGCCCAGCTTGACAAACCCCTGGCTGGGATGATTTAATTGGGGTTAGTCCTACATTGAGTAGGGGGTTGGACTAAATGACCTCCTGAGGTCCCTTCCAATTCTAATATTCTATGAGCCTTTGCTTATGCCCATGATAAAGTCTCCTCTGCAAGTGGAATTCTCATATGGCTGTTTACATTCTGAATGTTTCCCCTTTACAGCACATCCATACCACAAAGGGGGCAGCTCATACCAGAGCATCTGCTCCATTGTCTTTAATATTTTGTTTATAGTTCAGAATGTTTCTTTTTTTATTTTTAAATGCAGCACAGTCACCCTACTACATTGTCTAAGCACCCTACGCAGTATGACATACAAGCCTGTTGGAACAGCACCTAGTGCAGCTCCTAAAGGAGGCTGGTTGATTTATGCACACAAATGAAAACCAAGAATATTGTTTATGAGGGGAAAAAACAGGTTCCCATGCTGAGAGAAAGCATGTATAAGCTGAAGTAACAGTTGTGAACCTCCTGCTGACAGGCACCATTTTGTGGAGATTGCAACATCTAAGGGATTAATTGTGGGAGCCTGGCATACAATCTGACTATGAGTTACCACACTGTGGGTGTCAGGAATGATGTCATACTTCGGCAAAACAACATTCTCCAGCTGGAGGCTCCTAAATGCCAATTTTAATTATGAACTTTATTTTCAAATAGAGTTCAGTTTACACAGGATGAGATGCATTTTGTGCAATGATAATGTTTCAGAGTATTGTGCAGAACAAATTGGTTGTACAACTTTTTTTAAAAAAAATTAAATCAAATTAGAGCTTTTTCCCCCCCTTCATGTTCTGCACAAATATTTCCATTAGCCTTTTATGCAACTTATTTCAAGTCCTTCAAAGAGCAATTCCCTCCATTGTAGACACTGGGTGACATTCTGTGGCCTGTGTTGTACAGGAGATCACCGAAACATTATCAGTCCTTTCTGGTCTAACATCTATGCTCTGCTGTTTGTTTAGATTCCTTAACTTTATAATAGTTACTACATTGAATATGAATGAATTTCTCATTTAAACATTGGTTTAATCACATATTTTATACTTGGCCAGATAATGAGATCCTTGCTTTACTGTTTTTACACAGCTTACTCTGGTTTTATGCATTCTTGGACTCAGGAGGTATAGAGAGTAGACAGAGTAAGAACGGATTGAGCACTTAGGATTTTGGTCCATTATTAGTTTGTAGTTGACAGAAGAATATCTTGTTATCTTTCACTATTCTTACGTTAATCCTTCTCTTACTGCATTCCATCCTCCCTGCTGTCCCCCTCCCAGTTCCTTGTTGTACTACATTTAATTGAATACTTGATCCTACAAGATGTCAATACCCTCAATTTCTACTTCTCTCAGTTCTCATGGAATTGAATGGCACAGCACAGGATTGGGCCTTAGGTAAGAGTCTCTTGGCAGGGACCCGTCTTTTAAAAATATCTCAAGTGCCAGGTACATCTATTGATGGCACTGCAGAAATAATAAGAGCTACAAGGTATTATTCTTTCCTAATGCATTTCAGTTACTCATAATTCATCAGAAAGGGTCTGTCTTGAAGTTACTATTTTAAATGAAATCAATTTCTTCTTGTTACTGTAGGTTGGTGTGGCATTGCATGTAAAACAGGATAAAGGCAGGGACCTTTTAGAGACATTAGTTAATAGCGCTTTCTAGTTCTTGTATAATTTGAGCATGCAAGATATTTTTATGATTATTTGCATGCTGTATCCTGTTACCTTTTTCCTTTAAGTAACTGAAGGAGTGTTTCTCACTCACAGGTATTTTGAATGCATTAACGAACTACATTTATCTTTTTAAAACTTTTGTCCATTTAAGTGAATACAGAGAAATCAAGTAAAAATGAGAACAAATCCATTACAATGTAAACCAAATAGTTGAATAACGTGGGGACTTAAAATTGCAAATCTGCATTAAGAAATGGAGAAATACTTGAACGAAGAGAGAGAGAGATATGCAATACTATGCTGTCAAAAATCTCTTAGAACTTGCCTCATTTAATTCTTTTATAACACACTGACAGGAATGTTGCACCATTTAGTACTTTAAAAGATTCTTCAATAAGGCAGAAAAGTGATAAACAGTTCTTGTGACCCTGGCACCCAGAATAATTACAGTTATCTGCACTATTCAGCCTGAAAAGAATCGGACACTGTTCATGGTCTGTTACTTCAGCTCTGGTGTTTGATAATCTATATGTACAAGTCATTGAGGGTCACTCAGCCTTTGAGCACTTCAAATGTACTTAGTTAACCTTTACTGAATATTAAAGTGCAAGCACCTCAGTTTTATTGCCACCACTCTCTTGAAAGAGAGCTCTCTCAATTGTTGAAGGATAAAAATCATTTTACTCTATATCTATTGTGAATGAAGATTTGAATATATCCAGTTGTTTGGCTTGGACTGTAAATCTGAAATATCTACTAGGCTGTCAGTGATTTGAAGATTATGTTGGTAGAGCTAGAAGTTGAAGTAAATACTTTTATTGATCAAACCAATTTTCCTAGGCCTACTAGACATATTTATTGTGAAACAAGCTTATTTTGAAAATAACCAAATCACCACATCAGTGATACTATTCAATATTTATGGGGGCTACTAGGTGTATTTAAATCAGACTAAAAAAAATCAATTATTTTTATACATCAATGTTAGTCTAGTCCTCCTTTGGATTTCTCTATGCCTTTTCAATTAATTTTCTTTATGCTACTGTTATAACATTATTGGTTTTCATATCTCAAATCTTTAAAATAAAGAGCATCAAGAATTATATATTCTAAAATTCAATATCAAGGTAACAGATCAAAGGCATATATTTCATTTTTACATCTGAAAAACAAGATTGCATACTCTTCAGTTTGGCGCATATAAATCTTTGAGCAGTAAAGAGTGGTATAAAGAACTGTAAAATGGGGATGTGAGCTTTCCCCCAATTTGTACTAATTTAATGTGAGTGATAAATTTTTATGCCCATTACGTAGATTCTTTTGATCAAATATCTATACTGGATGCTTATTAGTGATAGATGATCTTCCAGATAAAGAGTTTAGATATCTGTGTGCCCAGGGGAAAGAAGTTATGTATGGAGTTTGGAGGGGCAGTGAGAGGAGATGCCAACAAACCCCAGTAATTTTCCATCCTTTAATGTAATTCACAAGCTCTTGACCTTTTTTCAAGAGCAGAGGTGAGAGAAAAGTGGTTTGGTAACCACTCCTACATCTTTAGACCATCCATTCTCTCAGTCCAGCAGATCTGTCTCCTGCCTACGTATCTTTAACTGATGGCTTGCGGACTTTAGAATTCTTGCAGAATTTGCTTCCTTGGTGCAACGTTAGGGCAACCTCAGTCACAATCCAGCCATTAGACAGTCTGAAGTACCAACAGGATAGTTCTTCCCAATGTATTTTGGCACTTCAGGTTCTAGCCATGACCAGAAATAACGCGTGGAAGGTTCTCTTAAGGGAATTTGTGAAATTTATGAAAAAGATCATGTTTAATTCAAAGAGTGGGAAAGGTTCTCTGCGTGAAGAGGAGGTTCTTACTTTATCGGAACTGGTCCTGCAATCAATACTTATCCAAGCCTTTGGTTGTGTCTGTTCCTGCCACAGCTCATCCTTCTGCATCCAAACCAAATAAATTCATTCTCTATCATCCATTATCACACATCACTTCCCTAGCCCTTTGGTCCTCAACATCCAGTCTGATCACTCTACTATTGAAGTCCAGTGGGCTTTAACACTTCCGGTATTAATAACCGGATGCATCCCAGGAGATGGATTGAATTCTGATCTCACTTATGGATTCCTACATTTTAATGACTTCAGTGGAATTCCTCTTCTCTCCCCTCCCCCCACATTTATACTGGTGTTTAGCTAGAACAGGAATTGGTCTTATATTTTTCCACTGTATCTGAAATGGTTTCCTATTCCTGCTTATGCTGTACCTAACCGATAACCATCCTGATACAGACATATTGTTTATAACAGTAGAAACCAGAGAACCATTATGATCTAGTGCAGGGGTGGCCAAACTGTGGGAGCTGCATGTGGTTCTTTTACCATTCAAGTGCGACTCACAGAGTCCCCCATGTCCCCGCCCCATACTCCACCTACCAGACTGGGGTGGGGAGTTCTGGGCTTCTGCCTTGCAGTGGGGTGGTAGGGCTAGAGGCATCTCTCCAACAGGGAGGCACCTACAGGAGCTCAAGGCCTCTGCCCCATGGGACATGCCTGCTGGGGCTTCAGCCCTGCAGGGAGGGGGGTCTCAGAGCTTCTGCTCTGAGGAAGGAGCCTACTGGGGCTCGGGGCTTCAGCAGGCAGGCCCCGTGGGCAGAAGTCCTGAACCCTACCATCCCACCCTAGGTCATGTGGCCATCTAGCCTACCAGCATAGAGTAGGATTTCTCTGCCTCATCACTAAGAAAAAGCTGTTTTCTTCTAAAAGTGTCCCAAACAAGGCTGCTTAAGAAGAGAGGAACAAATTGCCTTTTATAAATTCCAACACACTTCCCTTTGTATACTGGCTATTCCACTCCCTGATGGCACAAATATCTAGCATTTTCCACATCTCCTTGTATGGTATTAACAGTTAAAATTTAACTCTTTAGCCAGTCAATGTTTTCTGAAAGATTTTCCCAACAAAAATGGGATTTAGTGAAAAAGCATTTCACTGGAAAGTGAGGTTTTTCAATAAGAAATGTCATAATGAAACAAAGATTGTGTTGAATTGAAATTTGTTTTGGTTTTGAAAAAGGGAAAACACTCCAAGAATTTCAGATTTATTTTCACTTTTCCTCTACCTTTTATTCTGCTGGTGCCATGGAATACAACAGAATGTTTGGTGTCAAGATCCAGCACCATCCTTCCCTTCCCCCCACTTTCCATTTTTTCCTCCTTTTTGCCACTCTAACTTTTCAAAATACACTCAATCTAGGAAACATTTGAAGGGAAAAAAGAAAAGGAAAAAGTAAGGAGGAGCCTAGATGTCATTCATTCTGTTATATTTCGTGAGGAAGGAAAAAACAAAAATTTTGGAACTGAATAAAATTTCAAAACAATTTAAAAACATTTTCTCACAAGTCAGTCATATGACAAGTTTCAAATGAAAGTTTTCACTCAAAATTTGCCCATTACCACTTTTTGTTCAAATTCTACTTCCGTAAAAACAAGGATGCGGTAAAAATCAAAGAGTCTCATTAAATTCAGTGGGGCCAGGATTTATCTCAGGGTGTTCTCCTGATTGGAATCGTGCTTTATACTTCTGATAATTGTCTAACCAATAATATCATTTCTGGAAAGAGTTATAATTCTAATGGTTCCGTTCTACCCCAATTAAAAAAAAGGTAAGCAGTGGTGCTTATGTTTATTATATAAACACAAAGTACAATGCTTCTTCTGAATGGAATCCTGGGTGCAAACCTTGTATTTATGATGTCTGGGTTTTTTTTTAAAAAGCAAATATAATCAGCATTTCACCCATGATGACAATTATAGCTGGCTAGATGGTAGTCAGAATAATATATAAAGAATGTCACCATTTGAAATATATTTTCATAAAATACCTTTGATTCAGACTTTTTTTTTGCTATGCAACCATTACCAACATTGTGCAATAAACTAACCTTAGGGACTTTTCTTCAAACTAATTGCAGTTTTACCATGAACTTCATAGGGAGCAGGTCACAAGCCTTGATTTGCAGAGCGCTGTATAGCCAAGCTTCATTTGTTGTCTGTCGCAAACTTCATTCTGACAATCTAGTCCATGACAATCTTTTAAAACCATTTCTGTATCAGTCATAAAATAAACCAAAACTTAGACTAGTATGAGAGACTACTTCATCTCAGCCTAAAAAAGTTTCTCTATCCTGGCTCCTGCAAGGCATGAAGGTGTACTCAAAAGCATGATCCGCTCTTATATTTTGACAATCATTAAGAGGTTTCTTGCTCTTTGACTGCAGAGAGTAGGATATGCACATTATACCATTTTGCAGTTAAAACGTCAATATTTCCTGGTATGTTTAGAATAAAGACACCCTTAACCTATGATTTAGGATTAAGGAACTTTTTGTTTGGAGCTAGGGCTAGCAGATGAAAGCCTACTGTGTACTGTAACACGCATAAGATTTTTTTTTGAAATATTAGCTACAAACGCTGTCAACAACAAGCATCTGGTTATTGCTAGCAACATAGGCATACAGGCATTTCATTTTGTGAACAGACTTGTCATATATCAGGCAGTGCTGTAATCTTCGCTGCAGACAAGTTCCTTTCTGCTGTGTCACATCACATTGTATTTTAAAACTGTTAATTAGCAGGAACAATATAAAATTACACTAATAGCTTGCAAATTATAATTAGATTATTTTTATATGAAGACTTTGGGCTATCCTTTTTATCTGTCACAGACTAGGAAACACCATTCTGATTATGGCAAGACAGTCACTGAGTCTCCTAGACTGTGTCACAAAGCCATGTAATGTCTCAGAGTTCTGGAGGTGGCCTTTGACTTATCATGAGTAAAGCAGATCTGCTTATTGATTAGGTAGGAGAGTGCTCGTGTGGGTTGTCCTAATCCAGCAAGTCATGAAATGTGCTCTTGAGGATGTCCTAGCTGCAAGAGAAATAGGGGCCTGAGCCAAAACATACTGAAGCTTATGGGAATCTTTCCATTGACTAGAATGTGCCTTGGATCAGGCCCTTTGTGAAAAACTGGTGCGTAGTTATCAGATTGGCAAGCATATTCATTGCCCACAAGAACAAGCATGTTAGACACGCCTATAATTTCTAAAATATTTTGGAAAATTGCTGTACCATGAAGTGCCTTACCTTTTCCTGTAGAGTGCAGTTACCACTTCAGTTTCCTTCTAGCATATAGTCAAACTGGAAAAAAAAAAATTAGAGGACAAAAAAGTACCATAGAAATAGGAGTACCTTGGGGCTTTCCACAGCCCAGCTGGGGGTGGGTGGGGGGAAGCACAACAAAATAAAGGAGGATAACTTACTTCTCCCAGTCTCCTGCCACATAAAAATACCCAATTGTCTGTAACATAGATTAATCCGCCAAGCACCTGGCACTGCTAGCTGCTGGAACCTGCAACTTGATAACCTTGAACTCTTTCAGCAAACCACTCAGAAAGAAGTACTTTTGCTCTTCCTTCAAACAGTGCCAGGTGCACACCAAGCCTCTTTATAATGGATCACAGTTGGCCCCAGCTGGTCTATTTCCTTTCTCCTCCTGACAAAATTAAGTCCTATTAATGTCCACCTGCATGGGGTTTCTACACTCCATCCCAGGCACTTCATAATACAACAGCACTGGCACATGTTTACCTTCTCAAATGCATAAACAATTCCACTATTTTGCTTTACATGTGGTTTAACACCCTCTCCCATCCAAAATGAACTGCTGTCATTTACACTGTACCCCTCCACTTCCTTAATAGTAAGGAAGATGCATTTGTGTTATCAAATAATTCCCTTTTCACCACTGTCTGAATCTACACAACTCCACAGAATGTAGCTTAAGTGATTGGTAATAAGCCAGTAATTTTACCAGATGGTGGACTGAAACTGGGTGACTTCAATATGGCAATGTTTTTAAGTAGTAGCAGACTGAATCTGTTCTGATATTACTGATATTATGGAAGCCCTTCTCAAAAACTCAAAACTAACTTTTAGAATGTTCAAAAACAGTTTGACTCATTTATTTATGGGCTTTTCCTATGATACTCATCATGGTAGATTATAAGCATTTTACACACATACATATGTATTCTCACAACACCCATATGATGTAGGGAATAGAACTGAGCAGATAGCTGATTTTTGGTTCACTGGCAGCTCTGAAAAAAAATCAGTTTGGTATGAAATAAATTCCAAAATAAATTCAATGAATTAAAAAAAGTCAACAGAATATTCATTTTGAGTCCAATGAAATTTTTCATTTAATTTCTTAGCGTTTTAAAAATAAAAAGCAAAGGAAGTGAGACTAACATTGATTAGGGCATTCAGTTGGGATAAAGGAGAGCTGGATTCAGTTCTCCCCTTTGTCTGATGTAGAACATGGACTTAAACATGGCTGTTCCATATTCCGGTAGAGTGCCCTGGCTATCAGATATCATGGTGAAGGTCTTTCTCAATCTCTCTTGTTGAAGCTCTTCCATTGCATATAAATGGTTACATTATCATGGAATCATAGAACTGGAAGGGACCTTGCGAGGTCATCTAGTCCAGTCCTCTGCACTTATGGCCAGACCAAGCATTATCTAGACTATCCCTGACAAGTGTTTGTCCAACCTGCTCTTAAAAATCTCCAATGATGGAGATTCGACAACCTCCCTAGGCAATTTTTTTCCAGTGCTTAACTACCCTGACAGTTAGGAAGTCTTTTCTAATGTCCAACCTAAACCGCCCTTGCTGAAATTTAAGCCCATCGCTTCTTGTCCTATTTTCAGAGGTTAAGGAGAACATTTTTATTCCCTCCTCCCTTCTTTTATGTACTTCTAAACTATTATCACATCCCCTCTCAGTCTTCTGTTCTCCAGACTAAATAAACACAATTTTTTCAATCTTCTCTCATAGGATAAGATTTTGCCACAGAGGTCATGGAAGTCATGGATTTCTTGACTTCCAGAGACCTCAATGAAATTATCTTTTTCAGTTTCTGGGGGGCTGCAGGGACTGGAGCTCTCAGCTGCCACAGGTGCAAGGATACCAGAGCTTGGGTTGGGAGAGGGAAGAAGATGGGCAGCAGCTCTCAGCTGCAGTGGGGACCTCCTACTCTGAGCCACCTCAGGATACAGGGGCCTTGCTGCTCTCTGCCAGAGCAAGCAGTAGGGATTCCTGGCAGTGCAGAAAGCAGAGACTCTGCAGCTCCAAACCACTGCAAGTAGCAGGGATCCCTGTTGCTGTCTGCCAGGACAGGCAGCTGGACCCCTGACTTTGAGCCGCTGGCAGTGGCAGAGATCCCATGGTTCTGAGCTGCATGCAGCGGGGATGGAACCTGGGAGCTCTGCTGCCTGTGGCAGCTTGGAGCTCCAGGGTCCCTGCCACCTGTGGCAGCTGATCGTGGGGGTTTCTGCAGCCCAGACCCCCAAGCCAATGTGAGTGGCGGGCCCAACAACTTTGAACTGAGGGCAGTGGGGGGGCCTTGGAGCTCTGAGGTCCCTCCACTGCCCTTGATGGCTCTTAGTTCCAGGGTCTCCACCACCTGTGGTGGCTGATGGCAGAGGGCCTGGAGTTCTCAGTGGCCATGGGGGAGCCCCACTGCCCCCAGCTGTGTTGTATGGTAGGTGGATCCCACAGCCTCAAGACATCATGGAGGGATGCTGGAAAAGGGGGCAGGTTCCCCAGCTCCCAGCCACTGTTCCCCCACCTCTGCCCTCGACAGATCCCAGCTGCTGCCCATTTATTTTTAGTAAAAGTCACAGACAGATCATGGGCTTCCGTGAATTTCTGTGTGTTGCCTGTGACCTTTCAGTGACTTTTAATAAAATAACCGTGACAAAATCTTAACCTTACTTATAGCTCATGTGTTCTAGATCATTAATAATTTTTGTTGCATTTTCTCTGGACTTCTCCAAATTGTCCACATCTTTCCTGAAATGTGGCACCTAGATCTGGACACAATATTCCAGCTAAGGACTTATCAGCACAGAGTAAAGAGGAAGAATTAATTCTCATGTTTTGCTTACAACACTTCTGCTAATACATTGCAGAAAGATGTTCACTTTTTTTGCAACAGTGTTATACTGTTGGCTCTAATCTAGCTTGTGATCCACTATGATCCTCACTCAGATCCCTTTCACACTACTCTTTCCTATAGAGTCATTTCCCATTTTGTATGTGTGCAACTGATTGGTCCTTTCTCATTGGAGTACTTTGCATTTGCAGAATTTCATCCTGTTCACTTCAGACCATTTCTTCAGTTTGTTCAAATCATTTTGTTTTTTAGTCCTATCCTCCAAAACACTTGGTATTGTCTGCAAACTTTATAAGTGTACTCTCTGTGCCACATTCTAAATCACTGATGAAGCTATAGAACAAACTCAGACCCAAAACTGATCTCTGTAGGACCCCACTCAATATGCCCTTCCAACTTGATTGTGAAATATGGATAACTATTCTCTGGGAATGGTTTTCCAAACAATCTTATAGTGACTCCATCTAGGTTATATTTCCCTAGCTTTTTTATGAGGTCATGTGAGAGTATCAAAAGCCTTACTAAAGTCAGATATACCACATCTACCACTTTTCCCCATCTACAATGCATGTTACCCACCAAAGAAAGCTATCAGATTGGCTTGGCATAATTTGTTTTTGACAAATCCATGCTGGCTGTTATTTGTCACCTTGTTATCTTTTAGGTGTTTGCAAATTGATTGCTTAATTATTTGCTCCATTATCTTTCTGGGTATTGATGTTAAGATGACTGGTCTGTAATTCCCTAGGTTGTCCCTATTTCCCTTTTCATAGATTGGCACTATATTTGCCCTTTTCCAATCCTCTAGAATCTCTCCCATCTTCTATGACTTTTCACTAATGGCTTAGATATATCCTCAGTCATCTCCTTGAGTGTTCGATTATGCATTTCATCAGGCTCTGGTGGCTTGAAGACATCTAACTTGTCTAAGTAATTTTTAACTTGTCCTTTCCGTATTTTAGCCTCATATCCTACCTCATTTTCACTGGCATTCACTATATTAGATGTCCAATTGCTACTAACAGTTTCAGTGAAAACTGAAACAAAAAAGTCATTTAGCACTTCGGTAATTTCTACATTTTCTGTTATTGTTTCCCCCTGCCTCATTGAGTAATGAGCCTACCCTGTCTTTGGTCTTCCTCTTGCTTCTATCCCCAGGCATGATGGAACTAAAGCCAGAGGCTGGAAAAGGCCATCCAAAGAATCATGGTTCCATCATATCTGACCTTATCTTATCCCTTTATGAAAAAAACACATGGAACTTGTGGGGGGGTTGGGCAGGGAAAGGAAAAAATAGAAGGATTCATCAGGAAATTCTGGGAGTCAACTCCAGATAAGAGGCCGGTTCTGGACCTATCCCAGGTCTCCTACAGACAGGGAATCAGAAGTCCTCTTGCACAGAGAGAGAGTAGATGGATCAGTAGCAATCACAAAAGAAGGAAGGAAACAGCTAGGTAGGCTGCAGAGCAGAAAGAGTGGGAGAAACACAGAGAGGTGAGCCTCATCTAGGCACACAGAAATCCCCTCTAACAGTAGGAGACCCTGCTTGCTGAATCATTTCCCAGCCAAAGAAGTAAGGAGCCAGAGGCTGCTTCAGGGGAGAGCTTAAATTCAGCCCTGGCTACCAAGAGCCAGCTGATGGCTGGAGGGAAGAGACTGACTTAAAGTAGCCGAGACCTTGAAGGATTGTACCCATACTGGGCTGAAGAGAACCAGTTTGCTGTGAGTCCCTGCTACAATAATTAGATAATGTAAAAACCACATTCAGTGATTATTATTTTTTTTTTTTTAACTTTAGCCCCCTCAAATAAAAAATGTTGTCTCTGTCCCTGCACATAGAATGTCAATGGTCATTTAACCACACCACCTTCTTCCCTAATATCTCCACTGCTCCCACAGCTTTCAGATTTTGTGTATATGATCTATACATCCTTGTTCTAGACCAGAGTAGAAGTTGCAGTGGCAGAATGCCACAAGAAAGGCCAGAAATAGCATAAATACAGCCTAACTGAAATATCCCTAGACATTCTATTGACTGGACATTTTTAACCTCAATTTTGCTATGAGGATTGGCTAAAAAGAACAAGTTTTGGAAAAATCACCCTAAGTCTTGGTTGCTAGTTTAAAATGAACAAACCTTCTCAACATTTTGACTTTCTCCCATCACTAATTGCGTTGTGACTTATGATATTTGGGCAGCTGAAACCCATTCTTACTAACAGGCAGCTGGCAATGTGGACAACAAGCATAGCAAGGCAAAAACGCACATATGTTTATTCAGTGGCAGTTGGTCACTTGTGCTGTTCTCTCTGGAGGCTGCGGTGCAGTCCTGTAATTTTTTTAACTCAAACAAGTTACAGAAGGTCTGCACTTTCCCTGCTTGTTGTGGCAGAAATAATAAGACCTTTAAGAATGGGCAGTAGCTTGAAAAATGTTCTATATATTTCTGTGTTGATTAATCAATACTTAATTATTTAGAAGCTCTAAATGGCTATCTTTGGCTGGCACTCACACAAAATGTGTTATCATCTGTCAATAAAGGCCAGCAAATCAGATCTCCAGTGTGTTGCAGAGTATTACAGTATGGTAAAAGAGCTTACCTCATTTGCTACACTTCACCATTTCATTTCATCAAAGGTGTTTATGTCACAGTTAATGTGATAAGGGACAGCAGAGGCCTCAACAGCAGGCCAGAGACATCATTGGCTGATAACTATAGCGAACAGGGAATAAATACTGCTTTGCAGCAACCATTTTTAAAAGCACTAATAATATAATTTCAGGCCTTTGCAGAAATTAGTTAATTGGCTCAAATCCATTTTACTTCAGGAACGAAATTCATATTCCCATTGTTAATTCTTTAGAATTTGTTTTATTACACTTAATTTGCAATAATTTTGAACCAAAGCTCTTCTATGGTCAGACTTCTATAAAAGCAGTTATATAAAAAACTCAGGGTTTTAGTTCTATTTTGTAAAAATCCCATGAAAATGTGGTTTTCTTTTGGATATGACAAAGGGCCTGTTCATCCAAGCTGTAGAAAGTAGAGATATCTCCAGAGAGCTGTGAGCATCTGCATGTTGTGGGTAAAGTTCATGACGTCCCATGACATCTGTCTGTTCTGTGTCCCTAGTGCATGCCTACCACCAGTAAGTCGGGTTGCAGTCCCTCTTCCAGTTCCTTCAAACTTCTTGTTGAGGTTCTGACTTGACTTTGCCTTATAGATACTCCTATAGGCACACCCTGTCCATGGCTGCAAAAAGCTCTGAGACCTCTTCAACCTCACCCAGCACTCACCAAGATGGCTATCTAACCATCCAGGAAGAGGAGGAGGCATGATGGGCAGGTCCTATGTGAGCGTGGGGCATAATTCCATGCTGTGGTCATTTCACATCTTTCGGCAAAGTTCCTCAGCAGTGTCCACTGACTCCTTCCCAGAACAGTGGGAGTTGTCTAGATTCTCTGCTCAGTGCACATCTAGTTTACTTGTTTTACGACTTCGGCCTCACTTGCGTTCCTGTTTTCTCATTTGTTGTCCTCTGTGTTTAGTTTATTCCTGTCTCTGCTGCCTCCCCCCAATTTAGGGAATAGATCTTCTATTCTGGTGGGCTCAGTCTGGGATTTTTCTTCTGGGATTTTTCTTCTGGGATTTTAAAGAGGTGAGTCTTTGGAGAGACTGAACATGTAGGGTCTGATCCCTCTAAATAAAGAGATGGATGTGTGGATAAAGTAATGTCTATGGCATTTTTGGTTGTGGCTATTTCAGTTCTGATTCTCTCATGTGCTGTCATAAAAGGTACAAATCTTTAATAGAGTGGGGAACTGGGAACAACTATTGAGTACAAACTTTAATAACTATTTCAGTATGATCATAACTGCAACAGCCTGATTGCATTGGAACATAATGCAGAATATATAAAAGGCAACACTGAAAATTTGAGAATGCTCTGAACAAAGAAAGATGAAGTTTTCCTTTGGCAGACTTGTACTCTGACAGAAAAACTTTACACTTTTGTCTGCTCATTAAGATAGACTATAAGAAGTAAAAGAATTCACAGACTTGAATCATACATTTTAGTAATAAGTGCACTGGGATTTCCTACGACCTTATCAAATGGGGTTATCCAGTCATTAATTCAGATAACACAATTTATTATCATAATCTTTTGCTTATGCTATTGTTGGGCAGACTGTGTATCCTCATTTGCATATGCAAATTGAGATGCCATCATTTCATTAATTTTAATACTGGTCCTTAATCCCAGCAAGATTAACACTTTGCCTTAAACTTCCAAACAATGTATATTTGCATCTATCTATTAGTAAATTATCCTAATATTAGCAAGGGTGAAATTTAATGGGTAGAAATTATTAATTTGAATGAGCCAGTTATAAACTAGTAACAAATTAATGCATAATACTGACTACATACATTTCCACTAAAAGATTTTTTTATTCCTATGACAACTGAGGTGGATGAAATCAAGCATGTTGTTCTAGAATTTACAGCACTGCATTGTATGGTGGGGAGGAGCAGGACCTATGGAAGGCATTTTAGAGACTTTGCCTGGCATCTTAAATTAGAGTACTGCATTGGAACATTATTTGTACTGGCCAAGGGATAGCATGAAGGAGCTTCAAAGGTCATCCTTTCTCTTCATTTGGAAGAGTCTTTAAAGGAAGAGAAATAAGTGGTGACAAACTGAGAACATAAAATTAATTGTAAAAGCTTGCTAACCTCTAATAATATGTTTAGTATCTTATAAATTGCAAGCAAAGTATTTAAGATTCATATACTTGGAACGATATATGTAGCGGAAACCATTCTTTAATACTGCAAAAATAATGGAATCCCAGAACTGGAAGAGCATTTAAACATTCCTGGTTGTGTTACTAGGTGGGGTTTAAGACCATATTGATCACGTTCATTCACATTCTGCATTGAACCATTTCATCATCTGGAGTTCTAGCATAGTTATTAACTCAGTTAAGTGCACTTTTCATCTTATGTATGTTGGATATAGGTGGTAGCGGAGGAAAAAAACCTTACTTTACTAGTGGAATTTAGATTCCAAAGTAGGCATTAAGCACTCAGCAAGAAAATGTAGAGAAGAACCTGAGTAGATCAAAACTAGAGTACACTAACTTATTAAAATGGTTGAACAGAGGCTAATCAGTCACAAAAATTGTAAAGTTATTAGTTAAAGGATGACTGCCTGGATTAATATGAAAAGCTAAATTCATCCAGGCAATAATGCCTGGTGTAGCTCCCACGCAGTTCAAAGAGTCAGACCTGGGAACTTTGCTTTCTGACTGTTCATAAGAGGAGAACAAATAATTGAACAATTTAGAGTTAGACTAACAAGAGTTTGTTACTGATTTGTACTTGCATAGCACTTATTTTTAAGAAAACATGAAGATCCTATTTTAATTGAGTTATCCAACCAAGAAAGAGTCTAGGGGTCCAATTCTTCCCTCTCATACACTGTATGACAGTGACAACATAAGTCACTGATAAATCACTAAAATCAGTAGTTTTATTTATACTGATAGTAGTTATACACTGGTATAACAAAGCAGAATTTGACCCATTGACTGAACTGGAAATATATCAAGCATCCATTTGGCCCACCATTCCATTCATCCTAATGAATCAATTTAGCAGGAATTATAATTGATGAGTAATTTTTATACAGAGAGTATATACTCATTTCTGTAGCCCTTGGAAACCTGTAAAAGTTTGGGGAAGTTTAATGTAGTAGATTTTGACAACTTTGTTTCTTTGTTACTTATTTAAAACCTATGTTGTTTTCCTGTGGGAAATGCTGTTCTAAGTTTGAGTAATTACTCTGATGTTCTGACCTATCTTTTTCTGTTATTAGCCATCTGTGAAATAGAGCAGGCTTTTCAATATTAACTGCACTGAATTTTGCTCAAGTTTTCCCAGCTTTAAAATGATATGTTCTGATCTCTGCATTTCTTTCCAGACCATTTCTCAATCCTGTCAACTCCCCTATCACAGAGCTATCAGAATATGACTCAACTAGTGGAAATGAGGGTTTGTAGAACATTTCTGACTTGGAGAAAGGCACCAGCTTCTGTGACCCTAACCTGTGTATGTTCTTGTTATATTTCATTTTTACTTTGACTTCTTTTTATCAACCGTGTTCATTCTTTATTCTAAGTTAGCATTATCCCAGCAAATTTGAAATCAGCTGTCATTGTTCTTCCACTTGGAAAAAAAATCTTTATCACCTAGTGACAATTTGGTCAGCTATCAGCCAATTCATATGGTCTATTAATCTGTAATGCCCTTGAGGAATATGTGGTGACTAAGTAGCTCTCTGAATATGTCTAAATAGTTTTCTGTGTTTTTCTGTTCTTGTATAGAAATATGCAGAAGAGAAATGTGAGGACATGAAATATGTCAATTGGGCAATTGTGAATCTGGGAGCATGGCATTTAGGCTCACGATGTAGCAAGAACAAAAATATTATAATTATCTTGTGGTGCATATTAGTAGAGCAGCTGTCCTTTAAAAAAAAAAGGCTCAACTCTAACAAGGTTTACTGGATCGCTTGCTACACTTTGTCATCTAATAACAATAGCATCTGAGTAATAATACAACAGGCATACAACGTAGGTACCTTAATCATGGGTTTAATGCTAGGTTTTTTTGGGAGAGAAAAAAATGTAATGACATGAAACTTCCAGAATAATAGGCTCAGATCATGAAGCAGAGCTACTTTCATTTTCCTCCTCTCTATCCCTGAGTCACTACCCTTTTCATTTGCTGGATGGGAGATCATTTTAAAATGGATAAACACAAAAGTTACTACTCAGATGCTCAATGCCTCCATGCCTAGCAAAACCTCAACCACATTCTTAAGTTCTTATTATCCTGATATTAGCTTTTGCTAATTTAATCATTAGTTCAGTTGTGGAAGAGATGAAAGATGAGAAGAGGTTACTGAGCGCCTGCCATTGCTTAAATAAAACATTTCAGCTTTGCATCCAGCACTGGTGCTGGAGAAGTGTTCTTAACTGGTGTTCCCGTGATGGAGAATGAGAAGAGTCAGTATCTGAAAGTCTCACTGGTTGAAGAGTGGAACAGAGGTGGAGTCCAAATTTGCCAGGACTGTCTCCGTGCCTTTTCTTCTGGGCCGAACTCATTTGCTTAAAGAGAACAAGGAGAGAAAAAAAAGAGTGTATTGAAAAAGCTGCACGTTGCCTACAATCACAAATGTAATGCCCCAAACAGTGAGTCAGTTAAAGTTATAAACAATTTCTTTTGTTGTTGTTGTTGTGGAGTTACAATGTTCTATGTTGCTTTTGTTTATACCTTCTTTCTCTAAATCTCACAACACACCTGCAATGAAGGAATATTTCAGAGAAGGGAAAAATATCCATCACAATAGTCAGCCAAGATAGCCCCAGGTTCTTCAAGAGGTATTACTTTCAACACAACTGGAGCACTTGAGAGTTTCGAGGCATTCTGAATACAGACTAGTTGGTAAGTTGTGGGCAATAAGAAACAGCAGGAATGATGGGATATCATCATCTTGGGTGCATTTTAGGAAAGCTCAGTAAGCTTGTCCAGAAAGAAACATAAGAACCAATTTGAGCCTTATTCCTTTTTTTGGCCCAAATTCCCCTCTCCTAATTTCTTCTTCCTCGTCCCACAATTCCTTGTGCCTTTAACAGGCCTCCCCTCTACTTTTGCTGTTATTCTCATCATGATGTCGGAGGCTTTCAGCGTGTTTACTGTGCTTTGGTTATCCCAATTATTTAACTCTCTCCAGACACAGCACTGTGTTTTCTTGGATTAGAAGCGTTATAGGGCACCTGCAGCACTGCTAAAGCAAAGCATATACTCAAGCGGAACACTTTATATAATTCAAAGCCTATAAAGCCGTTACAAGTTACACCTGTACAGGTGAGCTTGTGATACACACACAGTGGATGAAATCTTGGCTCCATTGACATTAATTGGTCTTTTGCCAGTAACTTCATGGGGCGGTCAGGATTTCACCCAGAATGTCAGGCACTTTGAAATATGCTAGATTATATCATGGACAGTCACATGTTCTGTGATGTTGGCTGGTGATGTAATGCCATGCCATGATTATTGCTATTTAATGCTATATATCAATTGTGGCAAACGGCCGGCTTCTCCCTAGTGGGTCTCGCACGTTTGCCTCTCGTAGTGGGCCAGGGTGTCACCGGTTACCCCGTCTTCCCAGGGAGGGGGGTAGGGACCCAGGCCTGCCCGCTCCTCTGGGTCCCATCCCAGGGGCCCTCTGAGTAGCAGCTACATGCTGCTGGCACCTTACTCACAGCTGCAGACTTTTCCCCTGGGTTACTTTCCCCCCTCTGTCTTTCTGGCTTCTTGAGCCCTTCCTCAAAACTCCACCTCTCTCCCACACACCATTGTACTCCATTCTGTTCTTCTCCATGACTCCACACACCACTGTATTCTCTTCTTCTTCTTCACAATCTTCACATACTCCTCTGCTCACCACACACCTACTTCAACTCCCACCCTGCCTTTCAAGAGTAGAGGGTTTTTATCAGGCACCTGGGTGGGGCCTTAATTGGTGTCAGCTGACCCTAATTACCCTTTGGCTAGTCTACAGG
Source organism: Mesoclemmys tuberculata (assembly GCA_007922155.1). Lineage (NCBI taxonomy): Eukaryota > Metazoa > Chordata > Testudines > Chelidae > Mesoclemmys > Mesoclemmys tuberculata. The sequence continues at coordinate 25,394,870 of ML675620.1, read as the reverse complement.
GAATAAAGCCTGGATCATTCTAGAGTTTATATACCACCCTTTTAGAGCTTTCCCAGTGCCCTCTGCCCTCGCTATACCACACAATATATTATAAACCAACACTAAACAGTAACTTGCAGTACGCATATTAACAGATAAAGTAATATAGTATCTGGAATATCATAGACAATTCCAATTAAAAAAAGGAGTGAGTTGTACATTGGAGTTAGTTGTATATTTAGCACAATTCTCCCCAGCATGTTCAGGCTGTTTGTTCTAAATTAACTTGCATGTGTGTGACATTAGAAAATTCTGCGTCTGTACACGCTGGGCTTGGAGGTTCAGCCATAATTTTTTAAACCATTTTAATGCAACTGTTTTAAACTTTTCAAGAATGGTTTGTTTGTGATCTCTCTTTTTTTTTTAAATTTTTTTTTAATTTGCTTATGCTTCTGGTTTGTGGGTTTTATTAAAGATGTGCTAATTCATCTGCAAATACTTTGGGTGGTGGGATAAATTTCAGGTGTTATTCACTGCTTGTGTGAGTACTTCCCATTTATACTCCTTCAATTTGGTAAAACAAATGTAGGAGGAAGTGCACCATATCCAGTTGCCTTTGCAACACTTGGGGGATGAAGGAGGAAACCATATGCACACTCACACACAGAATTGTGTTAGTTACCTTTCATCTGGTTCTCATTGCCTCTCTTGCCATTTTCTCTGAAACTTATTGTATGCCATGTTGTATTAATTATGCATTTTATATTCTGTAAAATACCCCTATGAGAAGCAGCACTTTATTTTCATGAGTGTATTTATGGATCCATGTAAACATCAAAACTCACACAAATTAAAAACGCTCAAATGTCATTGAAGTGAAATGTGTAAATTTGTTTGTCCAGCCATGGATGTTAAAGACCTTGAAAAAGATCCTGGTTTCCTCATGAAAAGAATCCTTCCAACCAAGTTCTACATAATAATACTTTTATGCAAACTCTTACTTGAGCTCTCTCTCTCTAGCCATTGATTTCAAAGGGGTTAGGTTTTCACCTAGGATAAATGTAACATTTTCTCTGGAGGTACTGATGGCTCAGAGGAAAGGTAATAGAATCTTTCATAACTTGTTCACCAATTCAAACCCAGCGCCTATGTGTATGTGACAGAAAGCTGATCTAGTCCAATGGCTATTTCATTTATCTGAAATAAATTGAGGGCTCTCATGCCCATTCCCATTAGTTGGGCATGTAACTGACAAAATGACCACCCGCACAAGGTCAATAATCCTGTTAGCAGTCAGAGCAGAGAACAAGGGTAAGGAGGCTTTTCAGTGCGATCTTCACTACACTGAGCATTAGAGGCATGTTGAGATAGTCGGAGGGATTAATCAAAGCCAGCAAGTGGGTGCTTTCCAATTGCCCTTTTAACTCTGGGGACTATAAATGACAAAGAGAAGAAAACAAGCTTAAAAATGAGAGCAAATATTGCTACATGAGAGTTGATGGCATTGTTGCCTCTTTTGGCCTCAGTGGTTTGCCATAATTTGGGACATTGCAGGGTGGACCATACACCAGCCAGCATTTACAGCTGACAGTAGAGACACATGCCACAGTAATAACAGTAGCCCTTGACAAAAAATTGGCCTATTGCATAATCGTAGGCCAGGACTGGCCATTTTTGGCAAGTCATTAATGAACAGGCCAGTGTAGCAAATGAAGATCTCGTCCAATCACTGCAGTTGGTAAGCTTTGTGGAATCCAAAGCCCCTGAGAAGGGAACATCCTAAGCAACTTGGTCATTGCCCCCCGCACTCCTCCCCCAGGAAAGAAGAAGTAAGCAGGACCTGGAAGTTCTCCTACAGTGCGGGAATTTTGTGCAAGAACAGAGAAATGGCCCTTTGCTGAGTCATGTACATGAACAACTGACCTCTTTAGATGAGGAGGTAACAGATCCTGAGCTGGGTGAGCTGTATCCACTTTGTTCTCAAGAAAGAACACCTGTATCAAATCAAAAAGGATCAACAAACCAGGATGGTGACGGCCCAGCTGACTTGGGAAGAGAGAAGACATTGTCATGGGTATTAGCCCGATTCTACTGGTCAGGTGTGCTTCAGGACATGAACGAACACTGTCCTTCCTGCCCAGAGTACCAGCTAGCTAGCAACAAAGGGATTCCTAAGGCTCCCTTGGGTGTCTCTGCCCTTGACTGAGACACACTTCGAGAGAATTGGAATGGACACGGATATGCCCCTAGAAAAAAACCACATCAGGGCATCAGTACATATTAGTGATCATTGACTATGTGACTGGGTACCTGGAGGCTTTTTCCTCTTCATTCTGCAAAAACTGCAGCAATAGCCCCAGAACTCTTGAAACTCTTCTCATGTGCATAATTTACGCACAAAATACGAATGGATCAAGAGACTAACTTCACCTTCCAACTAATGCATGAATTATGCTCTCTTCTGAAAATCAAATCTCTGGAAACCTGCAGGTCAATGGCCTAATAGAACAGTTTAATAGGAAATGTTATGAGAAGATACCACAGGATCTTAAAAGGGGAAAACCTGCCACAAAAAGCAGTGGTGAATAGGAAGAAGATGGTTGTATCTCAGAAACTGCTGCTCACAGACAGATCAGCCAAGAGAAGACAGTCACACACTTCACTGCCACTAAAAGTGCATGGGCCAGCTATAAAGCAGGGTGCTCCAAGAAGGTGGGCTGGGGATAGACCCTAATTAGAGACACTGTAACAGCTGGTAATCCAAGCTCCAAAGGAGTGACCCCAAAGGACTGCCTAAGAGACAGACAACCTTGGCTGTTCTTTTATTTTGATCCTCCCTCCCCCTTTTCTTTTGTTTGTTTTGTTTGGAGAACACATCCTGCTACAGCCGGGGGAAAGACTTTATAAATAACTCGAAATGGAGTCTTGGGGGGGACACATTATGTAGAAAAAGGTACATTGTTTTTCTGCAACAGAGTGTTTTGTTGTTTTGAAACTACTGTAACTAAGCAGACTTGAGAGCAGAATTTTTAATTAAATAATTATAATTACAGGTACTTTTATTATTCCTGCTAATTAAAAAGAATTACAGTGAGAAAACTTAAATTACACCAGCATGAAAGATTTTATTAGTTTGTGAAATTGAACAGGGAAATTCATTAGAGCAAAATTTCAAACTGGTCAAACGTAAGGATGCTCATTACATTGTTAATAATGGGAAATATTGTTTTTCTCTCTTAACATCTAACATGTTAACTTCTCAGTTTTACATTTGAATGGGTGAGAAGGATCCAGCCTTTTCTTCAGTTCTCTCAATCTTTGAGATAGCTGCACATTCCATTATTTTGTTCTCAAAAGCACACACAATCACCTTACTGTTCTGTTCTACTTCATGGTCTTGAGGGATTTTTTCCCTTTCCAGTGATGAACCTTCTTTACAGTATACAAGAACAAAAATAGTTTGGTTTACCCTTCTGCAATTTGTTTTGCTTTGTAAGATGATGTATTGCTCCATTCCCTCATCCTTGCACTATGGCCCAATGCTCAAGGGGCAGATCCTTAACGTGTGGCCTGATCTACACGACAGATTTCTGCCGGCATAGCTATGTTGTTCAAAGGCGTGAAGAGGCAGGATTCCTGACCAATGCCGCTGTGCTAGCAGAAGTCTCTGTAGATGGGGTTACACTAGGAAAATTATCCTTTTTATTTTACCAGTAGAACGTGTTTCACTCATAGCCCCTATAGCTATGTCCACACTAGAAGCACTTAGTCAGTATACTCTACTGGTTTTCCTATGCCTGTAAAGTGGTCCTAGAACTGTTACTTAGTAAATGATTAAATTCCTTTCCATTTTTGATTCTTTGTGATTGTTCTTAGAGCTATTTCCAAAGGATAAATGCTAGACCTCCAGATTTAAAGGTTAAAACCAAAGTGTTTGACAATTCATGACAAAACATCATATTAAAATTGTATTTTGGGTGAGATTCACTCCTGTGCAAAGGGCCAATACAAGGTCTGAGTACACCTTAAGTCCCTTCGCAAAGCAGGATATAGGTGGGAGTGAAAGGCACAGGCTTTTTCTAGAGGACCTAGACAGGGGAGAATTTTACCCTTACAGGACTTTGTAATTTTCTGCAAAGTTTGTTTTTTTAAATCAGCATGACCTGTGCTTGACCTGGAGTTCATGTATTTCCAAAATATCTGCTTTATTTTTCTTGTAGTGGATTTGATGGCAAGTTCTTGCTAGATTGGAACTGAGAATTAACTATGTCTTGGGAAGATAGAATACACAAGCAATTATTAAAATTTGGGAATAAATGGAGACTGTCTTTAGCTACACTTTTCAAATCACTATCCAAACTTCCTTGGTGTTCAAGGTCTGTTTGGATCTGGGGTTCCATTCAGACTCTTATCAAAAAACAAGGGATAATGGAAACCCTGTCTGAGATGAAAATTGCCAACACTTCTTTGTCATTTCTTTTCCAAACCATTTTATCCAATAACTGTACCCCTTCTGTACCAAGTACCTGCACTTGACATCTGCCATGAGTTTTACTCACTAAACTACAACATTATAACCTAACCCCACTACCCTTCCCCAACAGATCCAAGGCCTGCTGTGGGGAAGGCAAGCCCCCCACCTCAGCCAATGTGGCAGTGAGGGAAAAATTCTTTCCCGGGTCCTCCAGGAAAAGAGTAACTAGGGACCCTGAGGGAACCCAATCCTTTTGCTAAATTCCAGGCTGTTCCCAGTAAAAGAGAGACTCCCTGGGGCTAAGTTCCCCCATTCTTCTGGTTAGTAGGAAGGGCAGTGAAGTGACTTTCTCCTGACCTGGCTCCAAATGCTTCCCGCCTTTTCTGTCTATCCCTTCAAACTTCCCCCTTCTTCCCATCCTTTGTAAGGGATCCCTTAAAGGGTCAGCATCACTCTTTTTCCAGCAAGCCAGAGAAAGACTCCCCATGCCTCTCCTCCACCATGAAGGTTGCAGCTGGCACATGCTATGAGCAAAACATATATGTACAATTCACCGCTTCATCAGTGCTACCGACATATTAATCTCCCCACAATCTACTAGAAGATATTCACAGCTATCTGCTATATTGCCTTAAGAACAATTCAGGTTTGAAGAAATATTTTCAAAAGTGAAGTTTTATTTTTTTCCTTAAGACATTAGTGTTGCTAGGAGGCAAAGTAAAGATCAAAGTTTGCTGCAGGAATGCGGGAGTATGAAAGTAAAGACATGTAGCATTTTGGAAACTCTGACATTGTTAGCAAAAGAACAATATGTTTTTGCAGGTAATGACCGGCTCCTAAGCATGAGGAGGAGAGCAAATGTATTGGTTATTGGGATTAATCTGAGTGTCTTGGAAATGGTTATTTTTATTATTTGGATTGTGGTGGTACCGGGGAGCCCAATCATTGATCAGGACCCCATTGTGTTGGCTGCTGTAGAAACACAGGACAAAAAAGATGGTCTCTGTCCCCAAGAGCTTACAATTTAAATAATACAGCAATGACATTAATAGAGCATATTTTAAAATGTAGTGATTTTTATAAAAGCTCTGATTTGCCACCACTACATGTGTTGAATGATGCTTTGGTCCATGAACAAGGGGACTGCACATGTTGTCAAGTCCTGTTCCACATGACTAAGGATGGCAGAACTGGGCCCACAGTTACCTTGGAAACACCTAGAGAATTCTCTGTAATGGAGAGGACGAAAGTGCCAACACATGGCAACAAAAAGCTAGATGCAGAACCAGGATATCTGAAATATAACTTACTTTTTGCAGAAGAAGCTTGAGGTTATATAGACAGCAAGCAGAATGAGGCTCACATGGAGGATAAGATTGTTCTTTTTAAGAGTTTATATGTTTTGATTAAAAACAACATTTAATAAAATGTTCCATTTTTGTTATAAGCACTATGATATAATCATTCATGTAATAACTTTATAGTGTCTTATGTTCTATTGCAGCGGTCGGCAACCTTGCGGAAGTGGCATGCCAAGTTTTCCGCCCTTCCTCCCCTGCCCCTCTCTCACGTGACATGGGCCCAGCACCCTGGTTAGAAGCCACTTCAGGCACCACCAAAACGTATACAGCCGTGGCGCCAATGGCAATGTGACTGCTGCTCAAAATCATCTTGCGTGCCACATTTGGCACACGTGCCAGAGGTTGCTGACCCCTGTGCTATTATAACAGCTGGTGCAGTATATTCTCTGGTCTTACACTATCTGACTATCACAGTGTGTATTTCCTCTGCCATTTAGTTTTAAAATGTTTGTCAGATTCATTGTTTAATAAGATTGACTGTTCACAGTTCAGGCATTGCATCAGAAGAGTATGTCACTGGCTTGTCAATTCATCAGTGGAGGAGAGATTTTCTTGGGTTGCACTCTGGTGCACAGCCCAGGAATACACAGGCCATCATTTCTTCTCTGAAGGAATTCAACTCAGGAAAGTTCAAATTCTAACTAAGGTCTGTTATTTCTCAAGGAATAAAACTAACAAATAACTGTTCTCCCTCAAGGCCTTGGGTGAGAACAGCATTATCTTCTTTCCCTCCCTTGCATGTAGTATATTTTAAAGAATATTAGTAAGTTTCAAGGCAATGTGCCTATGCTCTGCAAGCCTGTAAATAACAAACATGGGCGTGTATAACTGTATTCATTATATAGTTATTAATATTCATTTTATAGGTGTCAGTATAACCAAATAAGGCTCTATGGGAGTTGCTGGAAATGTATACATTTATATACTGTTATGGATAAAAGAATTGTAAAGTGACCCCCTCGTTGCTCACTCCAGAGTGGAGGTGGAACGAGCAGGCAATAAAGGGTGCCGTCTCCCCAGTCTGCCCCCGGGACAACCTGTTGGATTATGTGTAACAGTTTCTATGTTTTCCCTTTTCCAGTAATCTGGATCCTCACCTGTCCTCCGTAAATTCTTGAAGACAAATGCTAGTAGTTCAGAGATTTCTTCAGCTAATTCTGTAAGTAACATAGGATAAGTATCAGGCCCTGCTGACTTGAATACATCTAACTTATCTAACTATTCTTTAACAAGTTCTTTCCCTATTTTGGCTTGCATTCCTTCTCCCTTATTAAAATTAATTGTGTTGAGAGTCTGGTCACCATTAACCTTCTGACTGACGTAAAATAGGCATTAAATACTACAGACTTATTGATGTTATAAGCTCTCTTTCCTCACTATGAGGAGAACTTCTGCTTTCCTTTATCTTTCTGTAGGTTCTGGTGTATTTAAAGAACCTATTCTTACTAAATTTTATGCCCCGTGTTACATGTAACTCACTGTATGCCTTAGCCTTTTAGATTTGGTCCCTTCATGCTTCAGCTGTTCTTTTGTGCTCCTCCTCAGCAATTAGTAAGTTTCCAGTTTTTGTAGGATTTCTTTCTGATTTTCAGATCATTAAAGAATTCCTGATGGAACCCTGTGGGCCTCTTCCTATATTGTATTTACATCAGAATAGTTGGCAGTTGAGCATTTAATATTGCCTCCTTGAGAAACTTCCAGCTTTCTGCACTGCTTTATCTCTTAGATTTTTGTCCCATGGGACCAATTTTATGACATTTTTGAAGCCTACTTTTTTTCAAATCCATCATCATTCTGCTGGTCTCACTTCTTCCTTTTCTTATGGTCATGAAATCTATCATTTTATGATCATTTTACCTAAATTACCTTCCATCTTCAGAGTTGCTACCAATTCCTCCCTATTGTCAAAATCAAGTCTAAATGGCTGTTGCCCTGATTACTGGCTCAATATTCTGCAGCAAAATGTTGAGCCCAATACATCCCAACAAGCTTATTGGATATTTTGTGTTTTGCTGTATTACTTTTCCAACAGGTGTCTGAGAAGTTATTATCATTAATAACATTAATTTGAGGTAATATGTTTTGGATGTTTCTGTTTGTTCTAGAAATGCCTCATTCACCTCCTCTTCCTGATTTGGTGGTTTACAGTAGATCCTTACCATGATGTCACCCCTATTTTTCTCTCCTTTTATCTTTATCCAGAGAATTTACTTCATCTGCCTCTCACCTCCTTCTGGACCTCAGAACAAGTGAATATATTCTTGTTGTATAACGCAACACCCCTACCTTTTTCCCTGTATACCCTTTCTGAAGAAGCTATGTCACTCTTTACCAATGTTCCAGTTTTGTGGTTTTCCCCACTAAGTCTCTGTGATGCCAATTTAGCTTTTGTACTAATACATCCAGTTCTTTCTGCTTATTCCTTATACTGCTTGCATTTGTCTTTAGGTTTGTCTTTGTCTAGAATGTTGAGTAGATTCCCCAACTGGTTTAACTTTTGTTGCTCCTATGACCCTATTATAAATTTCCATGTCTCCTCCAACATCTAGCTCTCTGTTAAGGTAATTTTTTATGCTTCCCTATGGGCTTTTGTCATCTGACCCCACTGAACCCAGTTCAAAGCTCTTCTCACTAGGTTAGTGAGTCAGTACATGAAGATGTTCTTCCCCTTCTTGGTCAGGTGGACCCCATCTGTTCCTCACAGAGCTTCTTCCTGAATCATCATCCCATGGTTGAGAAAACCAGAGCCCGCCCATTGACACTATCTGCACAGCCATGCATTCATGTCCAGGATGTATGTTTCCCTGCCTTGGCCCTTACCCTCAACTGGGAGGATGGATGAGAATACAATGCATATCCCTGACAATGCAGAGTGGTGGGAAAGGACCTGCCTCTTCCCCACCCCCTTTCCAATGTCCTACTCCCCAAAGGAAGCAAACAGTACCTTTATCCTTTAGAGCAAAAACAACAGAGAGACAGTTATCATGAAGCCTTACAAAGGAGAAAGATAAAGTTTAGTTCTGTGTTTTCTCACAAAAATGGAACTAGTTTTATTTCCCCTTTTTATTTTTATGATTTCTTTCAGCATATCCACCTTTGAAACCTTGTATATAAGCTTTCTAAGCTATGGAAATTGTTTTTTTTTTAAATTGGGCTCTGCTGAAGTTCACCTGCTCTAGTCCTGTGAAAGCAAGGGTTCTTTATCCTGGGCCAATTGTTTTCATAAGGCTGTGGATTATTGTTGTTCAGATTATTGATCACTGGGTTCTGTCTTGTTTGCAGAAATGTATAATTATAATAAAGCACAATACAAGGAAAGTTTTGGAAAATAAAAAAGCAAATGTCAGAGAAAAAACTGGCCAATGTCAGCCATCAGTTAAATGTGGTTGTTCTGGCAAGCAAAACTGTGTGCTCTTAATTTAGTGGGTGTCCTTGAAATTTTTTTCCTAGTGTCTTTGCACTGATCAATAAGTAGAAGTCTTTCCTGTGACAGGTTTTATTTTGTATGTGTGCACCCTTTTGTTTCCCATCAACCCAAGATAGATTTGCTCTGATATGGTTCGCATTGCCACACAATATGATTATTAGAGGGATGCCTGATAAATGAATTATTATAATCACAGCCATAAAACAGTAATTACAGTTTGTGGAATACATTAATAACTCATTGACACTTACAGATTTAGAATGTTTCACAACCCACTTGGACGTCTTAAAGGGGAAAACAGATTTTGACAGCACATTAACATTTATAAAGTAATAGATTTGCTGCAGTATCCTCCAACAGTTGGAATGATAGTTAAGGTATAAGTGATTCCCCCATCCAATTCTTAGAGTTGGGCTTTACAGTTAATCAGTCACTGAGGTTGGAAATACCTCAGAAGGTTGAGTATTTCTTCTAAAAGTCTTCCATAAAGCCAAACAGAGAAATATTTAATTTTTCTTTTGAACTATATAGATTTTCCCCCCCCCTTCTTTTGTTCAAAGGGGCTCCTTTCAGCCTTGAAAGGCAAGTTTTCTAGTCTAACTTGTTAAATGTTCCCACCTTGAAATCACCACGTGACACTGTTGGGACTCAGTGTGATGATATCACAGAAAGGTATGTCATCAGAATTTGCTGAACTTAGAAAGGAACTTCAAGAATGATTGTCTAACTTCAGGAACCATGAAGGAGTGTTTGCAAGGGTATGTATGTATGCATACGGAACATAAAATATATATATTAGCTTGTCTGTAAGATCCAAAAAAAAAAAGCTTTAATGTGTCAGTATTTCAAAAGGCTTTCCTGGAACCAAATCAGGAGGCGTCTTTGGTAGGCTATAAATAATAGCTAAGTGACTCCCTGCAGTGCTGTGATTATAGTTCTGTGGCACAGAAAGAAGTAGTAGAATAGGAAATGACATAGGACCAAGTGGGTGGAACTAGGGCTGTGCTCTCAAAATGCTGTGGCCGGTGCAGAGAAGGAAATAATCTGTTCAGCTAAAGGCTGGTAGAAAACCAGAGAGCCACAGTCTCACCCCAAAGTACTCATCAGGGATTAAAATGGAGTCACTGGCCTACTGATACGAGCAAGGGCTGCAGGCTCAGGCCAGAAAGTAGGCAGCAGACTTTATGCTCGACAAAAGGTAGCAAAACAAGCATTTAGCAAAGTAAGGATAGCCTGCTCACTGACAGCAAAAGCTGTGACACTCCACTATTGCCATTCCATGTGTGGAGAGGGAGCCAACTTTGTCTTTGACAGCCACTTTAGCGAGTGATGCCAACTTCCAGAGTGGGACTGGAAGCCAATCTGTAAGTTTTCTTTCTTGTATTGGATTAATGCAAACATTCAGCTTGAAAGAGACCATAGCTTTTTTTCTAATTGGCTTTCTCATACTTTACTTTCTAATATAGAAATTACAATTGTATTAACTAACAACTAGTTTGCTGTATCTCAAATAAATAACTCCCGCATTAGCATATGTTAACTAAATTCAAGTCCCTAAACATCACTATAATTTTACATTATGACTAGTTGCAAAAGCATGGAAAGATGAAAACAGTCCTCTGAAGGTTTTGTGCTGAATTTCAAGCAAATGTGTCTGCTGTTGAAATAAATGATAAATCACAGAAACGTGACAGAGGAGAATTGTATGGTTAAGGCACAGGAGCAGGTTCTCAGGAGATTTGGGTTCAATTCCCAGCTTTGTCACAGACTTCCTGTATGAATCTGGCCAAGTTAATTAATCTCTGTACCTTAGTCCTCTGGCTGTACAGCAAGTGCAGTAATGTTTCCTTTGTCTGCCTAGAGCTTGATTATCACTTTATCTCATACTCTGAGTAAGGGTCAGAAGTTGTGTTATTCAAGCACCAGATTTTGACTCAATGTGTTCCCCTCTTGCAGCAAGGGAAAAGGAATCTCTGGCATTCCTGTACCTGGAACAGATTACTTCTTCTCTATGCTGGCTCAGCTGCTGTGGTGAGCATGCTGGGGAAGGAGTACAGCCTTGGCATTACCTGTCAACTTGCATGGGAGAGGGAGCAGCAATCCAGTGCAGGGTTCTGTCTCCCCACGCTGGGGCCATCCATAGGGGTAGCCCAGATAATGGAATACAGGGATGTTGTATGCACCCTCCTTTTATAGCTCAACATTTTCATACATCCAGTAGAGGAGCTCAGTTATAATACTGAAACGAAATCCGTTGTTTAAAGCTCTTATTTATGTTGCCTGAAGCAAACTCCAGAGACTAATGCAGCTGAGGGTCACTCTGAAGAAACTTAAGTCTGAAAATGGTGTGCTTCAGTTTTTAAATGACTCATGGTAATGTTTTATTCTGTCTTAAAAAAATCTTTTGCCTGATTGTTGCCTGAAACTGCTCACACTCAGACTGCTCATCTCCATAAATGACGGTGTCAGTGTCTAAAGCGTCAACGTTTCCTTCTGCCTCTACATTGATTTTCTTATCAGGCAGGCTGAGTCTTATTTTGTTCAAGATCTAGAAATGAACCACGAGGCTTTTGAAAGTTCTGAGGAGCCAACTGTACTCTGATCGTGGGCCAGGTAAGATCAGGCTACAGTCTTTGACCACAGATAATGTTCCAACTCAGATGGGTCTGTGCATAGAGAATAAAGATTCAGTGAGAACATGAGATCACAAGCAAATTAATTGGTGAGATCTCCTGAATTCAAATACCAGAAATGCCATAGTCCTTTATTAGTTGTACATAAAAGCAGTCTGAAAGAATTATATCACTGTTGTTTACTACACTGCAGTCAAAAGTTTTACATGATTTCTATTAAGATCCCATTTTTCAGACACTGATAACTAGCTCTGTGTAAAACGCAGAGGCCCAGATTTGCAGGCTACTAGCCTTTTCTAGGTTTCAGTAAGATGGGCTTGCACCTCCTCAGTTTCATGTTCAAGGAAACCCTAAATCTCAAAGTGACTCTCAACATATAAATATCACCTCGAATCATGTCATAACATTAAATCAGCGTCAGCTGGATCAAAGCAGCATCATAGAGAACATTTTGCGGGCCACGGATCAAGTTTGCAGTCAAACACACAAACTTAAGGGGATTTAGATTTCATAGTCAGTTTTGTACAGTTTTAGTTATCAGATAACCTTTCTTTAAAAGCAAACCTAACATCACCCTCTTCAGGATGCACCTTGATATACAAAAACTTCACCACCCTCCACACTTTTTCTCTGAAATTAAAAAAAGTGTGGGTTTAAAAGGTTGATCAATTATGATTTTTCAAATCGGATTCTGTTTATTGATGCAAGAAAATATTTTAATGAATTGACTAGGGTGCGAGGTTACCTTTACAGAGTACCATGTGGCTCCAGGTGGCCCCACATTTGTTACAATGAAAAGAAACTAGTGTCAGCTGAATGGTTTGATTAATGAACCTACTGTGGAATTGGATTGACACCAATTTAATTTTGTCCCACAAACATCACATTATGTTCTCATCCCACTGAGAACATCCCATCCCTAGAACAGAAGAAGATGTGCCAGTCTTTGTGACCAACTCCAGAAGGTGAAATTCCCTGAGTTCTCCCCATCTTATGAAACCTTATGAAAGGGAACCTTATGAAAGGGATCTCACAAAACTGGGTGACTGGGCAACAAAATGGCAGATGAAATTCCGTGTTGATAAATGCAAAGTAATACTCATTGGAAAACATAATCCCAACTATATGTATAAAATGATGGGGTCTAAATTAGCTGTTACCCGCCAAGAAAGATCATAGGGTCATTGTGTATAGTTCTCTGAAAACATCTGCTCGATATGCAGCGGCAGTCAAAAAAGCTAATAAAATATTAGGAATCATTAGGAAAGGGAGAGATAATAAGACAGAAAATATCAGAATGCCACTATATAAACCTGGAATACTGAATTCAATTCTGGATACCTCATCTCAAAAAGATATATTAGAATTGGAAAAGGTACAGAGAAGGGCAACCAAAATGATTAAGGGCATGGAACAAATTCTGCATGAGGAGACATTAAAAAGACTGAGATTTTTCAGCTTGGAAAAGAGATGACAAAGTGTGGATATGATAGCGGTCTATAAAATCATGACAGGTGTGGAGAAAGTGAAGAAGGAAGTGTTATTTACTCTTTCACATAACAAGAATGAGAGATCACCAAATGAAATTAATAGGCAGGAGGTTTAAAACAAAACAAAACTAAACAAAAAAAGGAAGCACTTTTCCCACACCAAGTACTATCAACCTGTGACAGTCATTGATGGGGGATATTGTGAAGGAAAAACTATAACGGGGTTTAAAAAAAGAATTCGATAATTTCCAGGAGGATAGGTCTATCAGTGGCTATTAGCCACGATGATTAGGGGTGCAACCCATGCTTTGGATGTCCCTAGCCTCTGTTTGCCAGAAGCCAGAGTGGACAATAGGACATGGATCACTCGATGGTTACCTGTTCTGTTCATTGTCTCTGAAGCACCTGTCATTGCTCACTGATAGAAGACAGGATACTGGGTTAGATGGACCATTGCGCTGACTCAACATGGCCATTCTTACGTTCTTATGATCAAAGATTTTAAACAAAAATGACCAAAATATTGAATTTGGAAAACACTACTTGCATGTGTGCAATCAATATTAATTAGGAGGTGTAGGAATGGCAAACCAGGTGGGGCACTGAGGGAGAAATCTGTAGATTTAACACTTAGCTTTGGAGCGCCTGAAGAGGTTTGGAGAGGAATACACTATATTGATCGCTCTCATTTTTATTATAGTAGTGCTTAGAGGCCTGATAGGGGACTGTGATAATGCTGGGCACTGTATGCACCTATAATAAAAAACAGTCCTTGTCTTAAGTTACAGCTGTTGCCAATTTCTGAGATGTCTTTATCTTTTCTTTCTATCATATTTCTTTATTTATCAGATTTCACCCCTACCTATGCTGACCAACATTATCGCTAATCCCTTAGTCTTTTACACATTTAAGGCCAAATTCTGGTCTCAGTTAAACTATGCAGTCCCATCGATGTCCATGGATTTAGCTGGTGTAACTGAAGGTACACCTGATCCTTAGGTTGGTCCTTTTTAAGGATTAGGGATTTCTCCCAGGATCCCCACTGGGTTAAATGACAAATCCTCCTACCACTTTGAATATATGTTTTTTTAATTTTGGGGTTGGGAGTTGGAGGAGGGCTGTGGATAATTCCATCTCTACCACTTATCTGGACAGGATCTCTGCTCTTCAGAGAAACTCTTTTGGATTTCTTTGGTTTCCAGTGCTTCCATCAGAGGCAATGACTCAAGCCATTGTTGCTAGGATGGTCACATAAATGTATTAAGCAATGGAAGGGATAGCCTTCTCAGAGGGCTTTAGTCCCCAGATAATCTAGTGCCTTATTCAGGTATGCTTAATATAAATGGAGATCCTGCTCTGCTAGTATTATTCATTAAAAAAAAAAATCAAATAAGCCAAGTCATCCACAGATTCTCATAATGATGTTTGGTTGGGCATTTAGACAGGAATGCTAGAACCTGTGCCTGTAAGAAAAGTAGATAACTTTGTCTAATTAGTATTATAGAAATGGAAAATGCCTCTTGCAGTATAGTAGGTTATATAGTATTGCTCCCTAAGTTCTCTTCCATGAAGGCATATATACACAGTGGGTGTGAATTGACATAGCTTCCCTGAAGTCAATAATATCATGTGGTCATGTTTCTGACCACAAATGGAGAATTAAGATTTGTGGTCTTAAAACAGCCCTGTCTTTCTTTGTCCATGTTGCTCCAACATATCTGTTTGACTGCTGGAGGTGATGTGGATACTGAGTCCCAGTTTTATACATGATGATTCTTCTCTTGGCTCCAAAACTGTGGAAGATTTTGGCTCAAATTGAGAAGCAAGTCATAGCTATTCTATTCCTCGTTATTTTGGGGATTGTGTAGAAATTTCCTCAAAATGACATATTGTGCATATACCTCTTTTGGGGAGCATGAAAAACTAGCCCCAGTTTAGGTTAAATAAATGCACAAAGTGATTGCTAGAAAGTTTCATGGTTTTCCTACATTACACCAGGGACAAATAAGGTGTGGAATAGTTTTTGGGATTACTTTGGCTTGACAGGCTACCGTAGCTTCTCCTCTTGGTAAACTTGAGGCTTTGCCAGGATGTTATGTTCTCTGATGCAGATCACTTGTCATGATGGATTATGTTGTGTAAAAGTTGTATTTTTCCCTTCTCTCTTTAAAATCGTAATAAGAGAAATCATAATGTGGATTCCATGTTATGAAGCATCAGTAATTTAATTCTCTGTATTAAAACTCCTGAATAATTGATGGTTTTCTGTTTTTAGATTGCGTGACAAAAGCTTCTGAGTGTATAGCATTTTATAGAACATTTCATTGCTTCATAAAGAAAATGATATAAAAATAAGATTTTGTTGGAGAAAATGTAATAACATTTTACCTGACGTTAAAGGGATGAACGTAACAGTTCTGAAGCTCTTTCAATCTTTGTGGGACAGACTTTTAGGGACAGATTGTCCCATAATGATACAGGATTATAGTGTGCATTTAGCTGTAGTCCACTACATGGGGCAGTACATCAGTACACCACCCCAGGAGCACCATGTGGAAGGAAGAATGCCTTGGAGTGGAGAGGGAAGGTACGTGCCACTGGCTGATTCCAGATTCATTACCTGCTTGCAACTCTGCCTATTCCGCATCCCTACCCACTTAACTTCCCCCATCGACTTCTGCAGTGGAGTTGTCGGGAGTGACTGTGAAAGGGCATAAGGGATGGACTAATTCTCCCTTACACACATACATGTCCATATAGGGCAAAGTAAGATCTAGAACTTATATGGGACTACTTGTTGAGTAAGGTACTACCTCAATATAAGGGTCACAGAAACAGTTACTTAAGGCCAAACGCTATACAGCAGATATGTGCAATAGGTAGAAAACTTATCGGCTCTACAAGTTCTTGTTCACTAACCAAATTAATCAGAAGAGTATGCCAGTGCTTTTTGAGCCAGTGCAAGGAGGGTACTGTCCATTAATATGGCATAAGAAATACAGTATACAATGAATGGAAGACAAACCCTGGTCCACCCACTACTCCATGTTCCAGCCCAGGGATCTTACCACTAGCAGTCAAAGTCTGCTCCATTCCAAACCTTTCTACTATTTCCTTGGGCTGCTTCCTACTCTGTCACTATCAGGTTTCTGCTCCATCACTCTTCTGGGTAAACCCTTCCTTCAGGGCTAGGATATCAGGGATTCTACTCTTCTCCTAAGCCTCCTTTCCTGCTCAAAGCCCAACGAATGAGTGCACGCTTTGACACCGCAGCCCCTTCTCCTCTCACTTCCTGTCTTTATACAAGATCCTGTTCATCTGAGCTTCATCCTTAATCAGTGCTTGCTAACCAAACCTAACTCTCCTGACATGTGGCCTATCAGGTTATTGAACCCCTCCTGGGCCATATTCACTCTTTCCAGGCTAGTTGGGTGTGAGCACCTCATCACAAATGCCTAGAGCATACCTTATCGCAAAATCATCCAATCTTGATTTAAAAATTGTCAAAGATGGAGAATCCACCACAACCTTTAGTAAATTGTTTGAGTGGTTAATTACGCTATCTTAAAAGTGCATGTCTTATTTCCAGTCTGACAGAAAGCAGAAGCCAGAGACCAGGATACAGAGTTTCTCTTAACCTTACCTCACATTGAGTAGCAATTTACAAGTAGCTCCTTTGAAATAAATGGCACTATCTGTGGAATAAGAGGTAGATTTTCAGCGAGGCTTAAAGGATTTAGGAATACAAAAATCTGTTGCGGTGTATGTGTAAGGGGTGTTGAATCTGGCCCACTAGAACATGATTCAGTTTTGGAAGACAGAAGTAACTAAGTGACAGGAGCGCGCTAACTTATCTAACTGATGCTGTGGCTTCTTTGTCCAGTGTCCATCTGCAGTCTCAGTAAAAGTCCAAGTTCTGTATCTCCGAAATGCTGCCCAGGTATGTAACCAGTGATTGAGGATTCTGAGAAAGAAGTCTGGGAGAAACATTTTCATATGCCACTCCATCAAGTAAAGAATGTTTTAAAACAAACAATGAAAAGGGAAAAGAAAATTAGTGTTTGTTGGTCCATCAGAATGTCCACCAGTGGTGGCAACAGCCATTAAACAGAGAGGAATATAAAAAGTCAATGGCTGAGCTTTTTAGTACAGTCTAGGTAATATAAATTCATCACTTTTAATGGAAATTATGTAATATGAGCCAAACTTCCCTAGATTGCTTTGAAAATTTCAACTAGTATCACTAACTGGAATATAGAATAGTATCAGTTCAGTGAAGTTATGTATTTATGATGACTTTGCAGAATCACTGCAATTAAATTTGAATAATATATTAAATTTAGACAGAGCACTCTTGTGACAAATGATTTTTAAAGAGAGCACTCTTGTGTCAAATGGGTTTTAATGAAAGGGCAACCACAAGAATGCAATCAATTAATAAATACTATAAGTGAAAAATTTCAGCTTTTTCAGTTGCCCAAATTTCCTTCTTCCCCAATCCCAAGTAACTACTTCAGTAATAATCAAATAAAAAACCCATCACTGATCAAATACTGTTACTATTCAGTGCTCTCCACTAGAATAATCACTTCTGAAAATGCAAATGTATACGCTCAGAGAAGTGGACTGGTAGAGTTTCTCTAAAAATGCATTACTTTGAAAACACAGACAAGAACATTTTCAAAAGTGACTGAAGATCTTGGGTGCATATTTTTTTACTGTCACAAACAAGACACCTTAAACTCCTGATTTTTCAGAGAGTGCTTAGCAGTCCCCTTATGAAAAAAAAGGCCCACTTAAGATATCTCTCCAAAGTGGAGCCACTCCAAATCACTGTTCACTTTCTGAAAATCCTGGCCATTCCAGCTGCAGTAAAATTCAGATGAGGTAGGTAGAATATTTTACCATATTTTTGGTAGCAACTGAATTAGTATTATGTTATTTACCACATAGATATAATACAACCTTTCTACACAACAGTATACTATGTGCACATAAAAATAGAATGTAAGTGAGCAAACGTATGTCTAGATTATTGGGGATAGTTTGAATACCAAACACATCTGATTGTCCATTTGGAACTGGGAGAATATCCTTTTTCCACCTTAAAGTACATTTGTGGCTGCACACTATTGCAGTAACAAAATATATATTCTACTTTTCAACGTCCTAAGAGTGGGAAAAATGGTAACATGAGGATACATTTGCCAGTGCTAATTGAGATCATGATGTAATAGAATCAACTTTTGATTCTATGTGGAGTGTTGCCAGATCAATAACAAATGATTTGATGTTGCGTTAAAGTGAATGATATTCCAATGCTTTTCCATCATAATAAATTATGGTTGAATGACAGATTCAACCTCTTTTTATTGATGTTATTGTGATTATATAGTGTCATCTGAAATACAGCCAACAAAAGTGTGACTGGGAATACTTAACCAATGAGCCACAGCTGTATTTCCATTTGACAGGCAGTTGAATGTGTCAAGGAGACATTTGTAGGCATCCTGAGAGTTGAGATGTGAAAAATGAATATGACACAAGAAACAGAATTGGTGTTGAGAGGGTACACGCTGCCAAATGCAACAGACATGAGTGTTAGGGTTTTATCATTATATGAGGCCACCAGATTCAGCTCAACAGTAAAAATCTGTCATTTGTAAAAAGCAGAGATGAAAAGAGCAACCACTGCAGAGCACCAGAGGATAAGGCTTGTGCATACGTCAAGGATGTGGTCCTCTCCACTTTTAATGGGCACATACACAAAGGTAGGCAAGGTGAGGAGTTGGTTTTTCTAGCATATCCAATAATACTGTAGCCATGGAAATGGCCTAGAAAGATTTACCCTTGAAGGCTCTCTGACGTTCTATATGCATCATAGTTGCTTCATTTCTAGTCTGTTAAGAGCACAATAAATTACGCTGTCCAATTATTCAATGTTTGCTCTTTTAATTAGTTCTGAGCTGCTGTGTCCTTGATTACATAATTCAATACACTCTGATATTGAAGGGAGTGATGCCATATAGAACCACTCACATTGGAAAGTTCAATAAAGACTAACATGGAAAAAATTATTTGGCATTGTTCTGCAGGGTGGAAGAGCAGAGTTAGAACTGGCTGATTTTCAGCAAGTTCCTATTAAACTGAGGTTAGAAAAAGTTACCGGATTGGCTGACTAAGTATTTTATCGGGCAACCATTTTCATCAACTGAAGAGTTATACTAGTCACAAAGTGCTCTGATCATAAATAATTCACTAATTTAACAGTTAACTTCCCATGTAATGAGTAGTGAAGGAGAATTAGCATTTGTCTACATAGGGACATCCTAAAAAACAAACCTAAATTAATAAAAAGTGTGATATTGAAGTGGATTAGTTAAACCACATTAAATCCCTGTGTGGATAATGTTATTCAGAATTAAAGCAAGTGTATTAAGTTAATTCACTAATTCAGGCTTCTAATTGTGAATGAGGATTTTTACGCAGGAGTTAAATGTGGCTTAATTA
The DNA here is from genome assembly GCA_007922155.1 of Mesoclemmys tuberculata. Taxonomy (NCBI): domain Eukaryota; kingdom Metazoa; phylum Chordata; order Testudines; family Chelidae; genus Mesoclemmys; species Mesoclemmys tuberculata. Next base: position 25,374,996 of record ML675620.1, on the reverse strand, counting down.
ATCCACTTCAAATTCACCCATTTTGTTAATTTGGATTAGTTTCCTTCTATGTCCCCACATAGACAAGACTGTAGGAACTGATTTTTCAACTTGCGAGAGACTAGAAAAAATGATGCAACCCTCAAAGAATAAGAAAGCTGTCGGGGAGAACCAAAATTAAAGGACTGAGACTGACATGGGACTCTGATGAGTGAGATTTGAATTTGAAAAGTTCATTACACATGAGATGATAGAATTTAGTCAGTAAATATCTGTGAGAGGAGCTTAGTGAAAGAGAAGGCTGCATAATCTACCAGTCACAGTTTATTAATTGAGGATCCATTTTACAAGTACCTGGATTTTGAAGTGGCATGATATGCCACACTAATAAATAATGTCACATGAGTTAGGCTGTTTGAAAGTCAGGCAAATAGAAATCTTTGAGGAAATTGTCTTTCTCTTAATCACAATTAAAAATGGAGAAATTATTTACATTATCAGCAAGCTCACTGGTTACAACACCTTTATTGTAATGAATTAGTGTACACACACACACCCCTTTATTTCTTTCCATTTTTAGTGTGTCTTACTCAATCGTTATCTAACTCTTACAATAGTAAAATTATACACAAGAATTAAAATTCATGTGGTGCTTTATCAACAATCATTAAAAGGAAAAAAGGAAGTCACATAACAATTTCCAGGGGGGGTGACACAATAATGAATTAAGATATAAGATTAGAGCTTTTAGGGGAATTTTGAGTTAATTTTTTTTTCAAAGATTTATTGAAACCAAAACCTTGTTTTGTGAGAGGGAGTCCACATGGATGACTTTGACTCACTCTTTTTTTAATAAAGTATTGTTTAAAATTGTCACAATTCTCCCTTTTGACATTTACTAAATGAAAAATTATGTTCTGTCTGGTTTGAAACTACTTTTTATTTTGATATTTAAGGTAGGTAAAACTAAAATGGTCAAAATCAAATGAAACCTTTCCAAATGATCAAAATGAAACATTCTGATTGCCCACATTTTTTTTTTTATTTTGCTTAATGAAAAATTTCAAGATTTCAAATTTTTGTCCTGATTTGAGAAAGGAAAATATTTTGAAAGCTCGATTTTTTTCCTGGGATGGGAAAACCCTGTACCTCCCTGCTCTTTACAAGACTGACTTTAAACTTGGTTTTCTCACATTGTGCATTGACAATCTCTGCTAACAGACAATAAGCCTAATTATCTCCTTAGAGGCAAGCTCAGCTCTCCTTTAACTGAATGGAATTTAAAGCCCAGGTCCAGAAAAAGCACTTTAGCTTGGTCATAATTTTAAGCATGTGCGAGTCCCCCTGAAGTCATGCTTATATTTTAAACATATACTTAAGTGCATTGAACAACTGAGGATTTGATTGGGCCACAAGACGTGTGTACTTTGTGCCATGAAAACCCAGGCTATTTCTAGAGTTATGATGTTATTATTTCTGTAGCCATAATATATCTGTCCAAGACATGCTCATCTGCATCCATTATTTTTTTTAACATGTGTATGTATATTCATTTGAGCCACACATTACATTTAAATAAATAGTTATAAGCATATCACTAGAAAGTATTATAGATGATTAAAAGGAACTCATTGAGCTATTGGAGTCTGTAACAAAAATAATTTATTAACCCTCCATTAATATAGCTATTGATTATTAAAATTGGAAGTCAAATCCTAGTGAGGGAAATAGAAAGGAGAATAAACTCTGGCAAGTCACATGTCAGAATATAATTAGGCAGGCCAAAAGAGAATTTGAAGAGCCACTAGCACAAGACACAAAACCCAGCAAGTACATCAGAAGCAGGAAGTCTGCTATGCAATCAGTGGGCAAACAAAATGCTATAGGAGTACTCAGAGAAGACAAGGCCACTGCAGATAAACTAAATTAATCCTTTGCATTGGTTTTCACTGTAAAGAACATGAGTGAGATTCCCACACTTGAGCCATTCTTTTTAGGGGGCAAATCTAAGGAATTGTCCTAGGTTGAGGTCTCGATAGAGGAGCTTATGACGATGATATGTGTCCTATTATTTAAATCAGCCTCTGTACCACATGACTGGAGGGTAGCTAATGTAATGCCAGTTTTTAAAAAAGGTTCCAGCGGCAATCCCAGCAATTATAGGCCAATAAGCCTAACTTCAGTACCAGGCAAACTGGTTGAAAGTATAGTAAAGAACATAATGATCAGACATAGAGATGAACACAATTTGTTGGGGAAGAGTCAACATGACTTTTCTAGAGGGAAATCATGCCTCACAAATCTATTAGAATTCTTTGAGGGTGTCAACAAGACCGTGGACAAGGGTGATCCAGTGGATATGGTGTACTTGGACTTTCAGAAAGCCTTTGACAAGGTCCCTCACCAAATGCTCTTAAGCAAAGTAAGCAGCCATAGGATAAGAGGGAAGGTCCTCTTGTGAAACAATAACTAGTTAAAAGATAGAAAAGAAAGAAGAAATAAATGTTCAGTTTTCAAATTGGAGAGCGGTAAATAGCATGGTCCCCCAAAGACCTGTACTGGGGCCAGTGCTATATAACATATTCATAATGGTCTAGAAAAAGGGGTAAACACTGAGGTGGCAAATGATACCAAAGTACTCAAGATAGTTAAGTCCAAAGCAGACTGTGAAGAGTTACAAAGGGATCTCACAAAACTAGATGGCAACAAAATGGCAAATGAAATTCAATGTTGATAAACGCTGAGTAATGCGCATGGAAAACATAACCCCAACTATACATATAAAACGATACTACCGCTCAAAAAACATCTTTGAGGCATTGTGGATAGTTACCTGAAAACATCCACTCAGCAGCAGTCAAAAAAAGCTAAAAATGTTAGAAACCATCAGGAAAGGGAGAGATAATAAGATTGCAAATATCATAATGCTACTATATAAATCTGTGGTACGCCCACAGCTTGAATACTGCATGCAGTCCTTGTTACCCCATCTGAAAAAAATGTATTAGAACTGGAAAAGGTACAGATAAAGGCCACTAAAAGGATTGGGATACAGAATAGTTTCCAGATGAGGAGAAATTGAAAAGAGCTGGACTGTTCAACTTGGAAAAAGAGAAGACTGAGGAGGGATAGAATAGAGATCTATAAAATCATGAGAAAGTGAATAAGGAAGTGTTATTTACTCCATCACATAACACAAGAACCAGGCTCATCCACTGCCATTAATAGGCAGCAGTTTTAAAAAGAAACATAAGAAGTATTTCACACAATGTATAGTCAACCTATGGAACTTCTTGCTAGGGGTTGTTGTGGAGGCCAAAAGTATAACTAGGTTAAAAAAAGAATTAGATAAATCCATGCAGGATAGGTCCATCAACGGCTATTACCCAAGACAGTCAGGAATGCAACCCCATGCTCTGGGTGTCTTAGCTTCTGATTGCCAGAAGCTGGGAGTGGATGACAGGGGATATATCACTAGATAATTGTCCTATTTTATTAATTCCTTCTGAAGTATCTAGCATTGGCCACTGTCAGAAGACAGGATACTGGGCTAGGTGGACCCATTCTCTGACCCAATATGACCTTTCTTATGTATTAGCCTATTACAAAGTATTTATAAATGTACCCTTAAAATAAGAAAGAGCCTTTGAGTGACTTGTCTAATACAAGCTCAGAAAAGATTTACTGAAAAAAACCCTCTTCATGTTGTAAGCAGCTGCAAAAAATAAAATCTTTTACACAACTTGATCCGGCTCTCCCACATAATTTGTATTGGAACCCAGCATACTAATGATAAACTACTTTGCCACTCAAGTGTAAATGTAAGTTTGAAGGCCATTTAAACACTGGGTGGGCTCCTAATGTATCATTAATCCAATTACAGAAACACCTGTGCTAAAAAAGTTTGTGCAGATCCACTGTGAAAACTCGGAACGTTCAGCAGTCTGCAACATCTTCCCTTTCTTACCTGGAGTGGACGGTCAAAGGGTTGTGCAGAAAGTCTGTTACAGACAGTTATTTAGGGCCATATATAAAAAGGGTGGAACATGGTGCACCTACCTTCTTTATTTAGCTGCATTTCACTGAGCACACAAAACAGCTTTTATTATGTGCCAGTGAAATAATTATGTGAACAAATTTGGCTTTTAATCTGAGAATTGTCCCTAACACAGCCAAGATCAGTGCCAGCATGTGACAGATGTACATTAAATGAGCAGGTGAAAAATAACTATGACTGAAGAGCTTGAGGATGTTTGTCTCATTGTGAGGTACATGTGTGCATCTGATTTATATTGGTTTAGTTTTTACAAGCAGTTTTATGTGGATTAGATATGCAAGGGGAAACTCCAAAGGAGAATGTGAGATGATACATAAAAGGTTTGAATTCCTGGAAGTTCACAAATTAACAGCCAGTCACCTGGTAGGACTCTCTCTTCATTCTGAATCTAAAGTAGCTCATTAGAGTAGTGAAAAGAAGTGAATCTAAAAATAAAGTTAAAAAACTGTGCCTTCAAGCTGGTGGGAACAAATGAAGTTAGTGAAATAGTAGAGAGACAAGGTGAGTGAGGTAATATCTTTTATTGGACTAACTTCTGTTGGTGAGAGAGACAAGCTTTTGAGCTTACAGAGAGCTCTTCTTCATGTGAAATAATGTCAGGTAATTCTGAAAAGAAGCGGCTTGTCCAGATCTCATTCTCAGAAATGATCTGAGCTGGCGAGGGATCAGAGAGACTCAGTGAATTTAAGCCCCAAGACAGCCCTGTGAAAGGCCTTGGGTTTTGCTAAGGCTTTAATTTGTTTTACAGTGCAATACTTCCAAGATGAATAAGGAAGACAAAATTTAGTGTATGGAGAATGGGTTGAAGCATTTCTCAAATGCATCTCCAAACATGTAACTTTACATCTGTAATAAAGGAACTGCTCTCTGCAAAGCAAAATGTAATCCCAGCTGCAGCGGCTACACTAGGGAGAATCTGATGTTCCTAACATCACTGGGGAAAGCTGAGATACTGCCACATAAACATTACATCAGAAAAAGAAAATTTAAAAGATCAAAACCCAAAAACTAAGTATAAAACTGAGAAACAAATCTGCACTCATAAAGGCAGCTATATTTTAAGGGGGTATTCTTAATTACTTTGATGTAATGAATTTAATAAGGTATAAAATAGTGATGTCTGGTTTTTGCACTGATTTAGGATAGACATTTTCTATCTATTCTGTGGAGATAGCCACAGAAACCTGTTGCCAACAGAAAACACACACAGTAAATCCTTTAATAAGGGGGGAATAGGTGGTGGGAGAGAATCTTATATGAAGTGAGGAAGAATCCCTATTTTCAGCAAGACGCTTAGCCTAAACTTGATGTTTCTCTGAGTGCCAGATATTACGCCCAATGAAGTCAATGGTTATATGATCAGGCTATGATTGCACAGGCTGCTTCCCTTCAGTCTAGCTCCTTAAGATTCTTCTGCTCCCAGGTGTCTAAAAGTGAGGCAGCTACATTAATTTCCCACAAACATCTAGCATAACTCTCCCTCCCACATGAAGTTCCTCATTACATCAGTAGTGCTCATTAATAAATCCATCCATGAAAGATTCATTATAGAATCTCTATATGCAGCAGGGATAGACCACGAATCGGAAGGTTATAATCAGACTAAAAATAACACTAGCAATTTTCATATTCATAGCACTTTTGAAACATTAGCTATTCGATTAGTAACCCACCTTTCTGTTTTGCTAAACGTAGCATCCCAAGCAGACAAATTCCAGTTGCCCCTCAGCAGATAAACAAACAGTGGAGAGTGAAAGTGTATCGGGAGCTTTTCCCAACCCCATTTTGTGCACTTTTAGCCTCCCAATTCCATTCTGATTCTTCACTGCCTTGAACCTTGTGTAGTTAATGGCAACTGTGCAGAGTAAATGCAACTAGTGTATAAAATGGCCATACTTCTTGGCCAATCATCCCTTCAGATAAAGGTGAAGTAACATCTCTTGGTGTGAGAGGATCATTTAGCTTCCATGTTCATTCCTTAGCTAATCTGCAGAATCTGCCAAATGGGTTCCAGTAGTCAAAGACAAATTACCTATTGAAACTTGACACATAGGGATCTAGGCCTTGAACTCAGCATAGGTCCCCGAATCCAGATATAAGAAGCACTAGATTCCAAGGATCCACCCCGTATTCCTTTCAAAGATAACACTAATAAGAAGTCTGCCTTGACAGTGACTCCTATCCCTAATCATAGAAGATCTCTAATTAATGATTAATTGCTTAGAATCAGGATTTTCCAAAGAACTGCACTAATGCTAGTATTGCAAGTGTTCACCAGCTTAGGCTTTCAGTGTTATTTAATTATCTCCTTCACAAATGTCACCAAAATATTTTCCTTGAGAAAATTATTTTTTCGCTCATGTTTACATAAAAATAATTAAGAAGATGCGGTTTGTTTTTTCCATTTTAGAACAAAAATTGCTGTCTGGGCTAGGAGCCTTTTTGCTAGCTTCCAGCCTCATCACTCAGGGCATGATCCAAAGTCCACTGAAATTAAAGGGAAGGTTCCCGTTGATTTTAGTGTTCAGAAGTTATAGAATCTTGAAAGTGAGATTTAATGTTCATTAGAATTATTTAACACCTTTAATTGTAGCATCTGGACACCAATGTTATAATATTGATTCGGGGTTAATAGGTGGAAATTCTGACATTAAACTTGTTATACATGTTAAATAATTTAATCTTAATGAATTATCATGAAAGTTATTTAAATGCTTCTGTTACTTTACTAATTGCTGAGTAACTTGTTTTAAAACTTGAACTATAATGTATAATGGGGCTTTTTGGTTTCTTTGTTTGTTTTTGGTTTGCAAACTTCTTTTGCTGAAGGGAACAGGTCTTTAGAAGACACATGAAAAGTGATCAAGTCAGAGATGCAGACAAGTGCTGCATGATGCCAGAAAGTGGTCAGAAAGGTAACAGGACAAAAACAAACAAACAAACAAAAAAACCCAAAGGATGAGAGGGGACCAGGAAGAGGGGAGTGATCCATAGTATCAAAGGTAGCAGGAAGCTCAAGGAGGAGCTAGGCCTTCAGACTTGGCCAGGAATTGGTTCAAGCCTTTAGTGAGAGCAGTTTCAGTGGAATGGAAAGGATGAAATACAGATTTGAGTGACTCCATGAGTGAGCAGGAGGGGAGGGAGCTATTAAGTTAGTTATAGACTGTGCATGCAATGAATGTGGAGGTGAAGGATAGGATTATAGAGAGAGGGGTAGGCTCAAGGGAAATTCTTTTTTAAGGATGGGGGATTCAAGGGCACTTTGTACATGGTAAAGAATGAGCCAGAGGAAAAAGGAAAGGTTCATGGTGAGGGTGAGCAATGGGGATGGAGAAGAGGGGAAGGGCAGGTCAAGGTAGGTTAGTACGGTGGCTGGCAGGGATTGGAATCAAGGAGATTAATGGAGAGATTGGCAAGGGTCTGTAAACAATGGAAGGGCTTGAGGCAGAGGTGGTAAATGGGCAATGGTAGGTTGTGGAGTTCTGACTCAATGAGGGCAATGAAGTTGCATGTTGTTCTGAGATTTCCTCCAGGAAATGCAGAAACAGAGGAAGTAGATGTGAGCTGTGATTATTTACTCCAGTGCATATGTTTAATCTTATTGAAAGGAATAGAATTAAATGTTTTCAGGATTGGGTCTTTATGTCATACTGGATTGATGATCCAGTGATTGATGATTGGCTCTGATATACATTAAATTTTTTATAGAAAGTTCCACTAATTTCCTTACAGGTTTGACTTTTACCCTCTTCCTATTACAAACACACTTTTTATTTAAATTATTACTAAACTGCCCTTTTTCACCACTGATTTTTTTCTTCCTATAATATGTCTCAAATACCACATAATACATTTTTGGAAGGAACCAGTAGTTACCATATTTGGGATGGTTGAAAATATTTAGTGAGATTTAAGATCAATAGAAGAAGCTCTAAATTGTTCTTTACAGCAAGCCAAGCAGGTGAAATCCAACTCTTAATACGTGAACTTTTGCAAGCAAATTGGCTGGGATTGCTCAACAGAGTTTATACGCTGGCAGAGAAGTCATGACCACTTTAACTTGAAGTCCAATTTACTTCCTTTCTTGACTTTTTATTTTCATAACTAGCAGTTATAATATTTTATATCTAAATATAAAGACCAAGAATTTGTGTTGCCTAGTAGCAACTGTTTTTATATAAAGTGTCATTTCTCAAATATAGGTCACTAAAGTTCCTCAAACAATTTTACATACATGCCATTTCCTTGTCCCTGCAAATATATTAAATAAAGTAATTCCACACTTGCCAGGTTCCTAACTTTCCTAATTGCATTTGATCACTGACTTCCATGGAATCTTAAAATGGCACTAAAACCCACACACAAACAAGACGCTATCCATGTTGCTGAAACCTCAGTGAGTTAACATAATTCCAAGGCAATTTGTTTCAAGAAACAAAACGAATGAAATTCTATTATAAACCCTAAGATTTGCAAATCTTGCAACCAAAACAAGAGAAATCCATGACTGTAAGTTAATCAGCAGCCAAATGTGTTAGATGTGTCCTATTTATTATTAATGTGACAACATTCTCTGTAACAGCAACAGTGCAGGCAAGAAAGGGGTTGCCATGGAGATAAGTTACTCAAGATGCAGCTAAAAATACTCCCCTCCTCTCTTACTGTAATAAATATTGCATTATATGAAAGCTAACAATGATGATATCAAATGCCATCTCTCAACACATATCCAGCTGTGAGCATTATGGCTATCTAATGGATTGCCTGATGGTCACATTGAATTTGTCATTTGTATATGTGCAACTTTTTTTTTTTCACCAAATGGATTCATTATTAGATGGTGAAATGTTAGAAGACAGCTGTTGACCTTATTAGGACAAAATATTGCTCCCAACTCCTGGGTAAATTTCATACACCATTGTGGCTTTGTGGATTTAAGCTGGTGTCATAAGAGGAAATGATAGCTAAATTGAAAAACAAACAAATGGAAATGTTATAATGACTTCTGAACAAGGTGACTGGGACTTATTAGGTCCTGGCTCCAACAGCTATGATTGTTCATTGTGCCCTATATTTATTGTAAACCCGGTACCTTAAGATTAGGGGAAAATATTAACTCGGGATGTTAATCAGTGTCAGAAACATTCCTAAATATTCTTTTGGAAGATCCTTTTAGTTATTTCTCGGGTTTCAAGTAGCTAAGTCTTTAGCTATTTATCTAAAGAGGAATATACTTTCTAACATACAGATTAGACAAAACAAATATCCTCAAGTTTATTGACTTCAATACAAAATTTTTAAAGCTTGATACTTCATATAAAGTAGAGATTCTTCACCAGATTCAAACAAATTAAGGAGAAAATAACCTTTTTATAAAGATGAACCTTAATCCACTTTAAGATGACCTAGAAATAGATTACTTAATGCAGCAAGGAATACAAACAACCCATCCCCACTTTTGTCTTGCAATCTTGTAACTTTTAGTTACTTCTCTTCTATGACCTCTCAGGGATACTATTGATGGTCACCTCTTAATTCATCTTCTGTGTGAATAAGAATACTTTATAGAATCATCAATGTTAGAGATAGAAAAGGTCTAGTATGTTATCCGATTTATTGCCTTCTATTGAGGATTGTTCTCTAACAGACATTTGCTAGTGATTCCTCCAAAATTACTATTTCACCTTCAGTAATCTGTGTGTGTGACTGGTTAGCAATGCATTTAACCACAGTGTACAAAACTCTCACATTCCAACCAAACTCAATTCAAGTCTCTTTTTCACATTTTATATGGCTATGGGGTGCTTTTTATTGTTTGTATTTTTTTTCAGTTGAATAATAAACCTCTTCTTAGATAATGATATTTACACTTGCAAAACCAAAAAAATGCTCCTAGATAATCAAAGAGGCAGTACTTTGACATTTCTTGAACAACAGTAACATCTCAGTTTGTTTAATACTGCAATGCAAAGTGCAACCAGAAGACCAGCCCATGTAAAGAAACTGATGTTAAGTAACATCTGCAGTTGGTGACAGATGTCTTGACTTCTATATGTCATTGCTACTTCCCTCTGTACAATTATACAGATCTACTCATGTGTATAACATTTCCTCTGCTGTTTGAACTACTAGAATGACTCCTTTTAGCATTGTCAGCCCCTCTTTGTTCTGTTCAAGCAGCATGACATTCTCTTTTTCTACTTTTGTCTATCACCACACCTTCTTCCTCCTTCTCCTCTGACCCAATCTGCTGTAATTTTACCCACTCCTCATCCATAATTTCACTCATGATTTTACAAAAAAAGATACACCACCCAAAATTACATGCTAAACTCCATTGATCATTCGGACCCTAATTCTGGAAAGCATGATTAAGTCTATCCCTATTTAGAACAGCAGATAAGAATGTATTTAAAGTTAGAATTGTGCCTACATGCTTTCCTGAATAGGGATGCTTTTCCTTGGTTAGACTTCACTTGATTTTTGTGGCATCCAACCCTCATTTTTTGTCTGTGTGCTGTTCAATTGGGCCTGACTACATTTACATGAGTGCAAAGATCTGCTTGCCTGGACTCAGTTGGAGGACTCTCAAGCTTAGGATACAAGCTCTTAAGGGCCAGGACCACATTTTCTTATTCTAAATCTATTGCAATGTAATTCCAGTGCATTCTTATATTCCAAAGAACTAACTACACTCTTGGTGCTGTATGAAGACTACTAATACTAACAATTAACACATACTTTAGCTCTTGAAGTCTTTGCTTCTGATTCAGGAAATCCTGAATTTGACTCTCTCCACCATATGTATGCAGTTAGTATGCACAATAAATCTGTGGTCTGTGCGTGAATGAAGCTACAGTCTAGCCCATGTAACACATTGAATAAACTGTTTCTTGGCAGTTTCAAGCTTTGTCCTGTACATATCTTGTCTATTTCAGCTTATCGAGATCTAATTGTTTTCTTATTTTTTAATTTCTCCATTGACTTTATATAAAATTCACTCCAGGCTATGAAGTGCTTATTTCTTTTTAAATTAAAGAGATTGTGCTTGCTGTATGGATTTTTATCAGCAATCCAGCACCATAAAAGTCTATAGTTTTTTCAGAACATTTAGCTTTATGTGGTTCTAAGTATGTACACACCACTCTGTAAATGGAACTGTAGTGACCTCAGATGATACTGCAGCTGGACAACCCTCAAGAGGATTACTTCTGAAGTAGGACTCCCGGCAAGATGTTGTTTTACAACACAGTATGTCAGCCTGAATATAACACAGACTCATTACCTAGAAAAATCACCCTTTCGTTGTTTACACTCATTATAAAAAATTGTAATCATATCCTAATTTGGCTTAAATATATGCAAATAAATGACACTTTTGCTGTTTTGGTCATTTTTCTAGTTTACACGCAAGCTTCTATTTGTTCTACAACTATTTACCATTTAATGACCTGGGGGGGGGAAAACCCATAAGTGAAAATAAACTTTTTTAGCTTTAGTCCCATCCAAGACTATATTAAGATACTCCTTCAAAAAACAAAACAAAAACACTAACTAAGATAGAACGAAGATTGTAACAGATAGGTAGTCATTTAAAGTAATATTATGAGAACTCTGTAGGCATAAAAATGAATAAAGAACCAAATGTCTAAAAGGAAGGAAATTAGACAATGGTGGCTGAAAGCCAGGTTGATTTCAGTGGAACTATCATTACACCTGGTATAGGGCAGTTTAAAAAAAACACCTAAATAACAAGAACTAATCACAGTTTAATTCTGACCTATTACCCTTGCTTTTCCTCCCTTTATTGGAGCTATCTCCACTCACTGTGATCTAAAAGAAAGATACAGCATTGGTGAGCAGATACTGGAATGCTGTGTACAGTTTTAATATTCACAATTTAAAAGAATGTTGAATATTTGGAGAGGGTGCAGAAAAAAAGCTACTAAAATGATCTGATGACTGCAAAAAAAAAAGGCCAAACAGTGAGAGACTTAAAAAACTCAGTTTAATTTATCAAAAAAGATGATTGAGAGGTGAGTTGATCACATTATATAAGGACCTTCATGAGGAGAAAATACCAGATATTAAAGGGTTCTTCAGTTTAACAGAGAGAGGCCTAACAAGGACCTGGCTGAAAACTGAAGCCAGACACATTCAAATTAGAAATTAGGCACAATGTCGTCAGCCATGAATGATTAACCATTGGATCTTAATACCAAGGGAAATGATGGATTCTGCATTTCTTAACGTCTTCAGATCAAGACAGGCGGCCTTTCTGGAAAAGAAAGGTTTGCACTTAAACCCAAACACAAGTTATGCTTTAGTCAAACACAAGTTATTGGGCTCAATACCGGAGTAAAATGTAGACACTGAAATAGTATCAACCTGTATTTCAATGAGTCGGCATTCTCAGTATTTACATTTACTATTAAACTCAACTCTTTAGCAGATATTTTGGTCTGAGAGCAGGCTTACATTACAAGCACTGCATCCGAGCAGGTGCACAGAAGCAGCTGCGCCGGCAGGACTGAGTCTGCTGAAGAGTCTGTCTGGCAACAGCTCTCCCATTGGCACAATTACTCCACCTCTGCAAGAGGCAGAAGCTATGTTGGCGGGACAGCATCTCCGACATAGTGCCAGTATGGACAGCACATAGGTTGCTGTCGCTTGCAGGGAGGTGTCTTTTTCACATGCCTGAGTGACATCAGTTAGATCGACTTAAGCTATAGTACAGATCTGCTCTGAGAGTTAATCATCTCTCTTAAATCACTAGGTAATGGTGTCCTGCCCTAAAGGTATTTTGAGTCCATAAGCATGTTCTGAACATTTCTTTCTTGTATTTCATTGCTTGAGTATATTGTCAACCAGTAGCATATTGGTGGGGAAGGCAGACAATTGTGAGGACTGCAGGAGCCTTCATTTTGCAATTCTGTGGTTGAATTAGTTTTAGAACTTAAAAGCTCTTTTCAAACTCTCTTCCAAACAAACGTTTTCTTCCAACATATAATTTGAATAATTCATTAATAATTATTGTCATTTTCCATTAGAACATATTTAATCATTGCAAAAATTTAAGGATAACTACCAAAACACTTTAATTCCTTATACTACAATGTATTAAGTGAATTGTAGAATATTTCTTTAAAAACAAAAGTATGCATTAATTGGGGGCTGCTCATGAAAGCAAGTGATTATTGAGCTGGTATGAACAGAGATACAAATTTCACTATTGAATAGACAAGATTTACACTGTAACAATAAATTAAAATGTTGGATTTTTAATGGCAAAAGCTTTATTTCTGGCTCATTTTTGTGAGTGGCCCCAATTAACAGGAAGTGTTCTTAAAGAAATATTCCACTGTTCAATTAAAGCACTGAAATATGGGGGGGTTGTTTTTTTTGGGAGGGGTTGGCAATTAGTCTCAATATGACTCAAACTTGTAATATTTTGGATGTAATGTATTTGTCTATATATTTTTAATGCAATTTACACCTAACATTAACAAAATAGTCAAAAAGCTGACATTTACCAACTTAACACACTGTTATTATTCTTATTTAATATGCATATTGCCAAAGCACCTGTGGGCAGCCAACCTAGGGTTCCATTGTGCTACTTGTTGTAACAGATTAAATAACGCAAGAGGGAACTGATTCAAAGCTAAAGATCAATGGGAGTATTTTCATTGACTTCAATGAGCTTTGGGTCAGACCTTTTCTTCTTTTTAGAAAAGGACATAATTTCACCGTCTCAGCCATTGTTATAGCTGTTGATTAGGGTGACCAGATAGCAAGTGTGAAAAATTGGGACAAGAGATGGGGAGTAATAGGCACTCATAAAAAAAAAAGCCCTGAATATCGGGACTCTCCCTATAAAATTGGGACATCTTGTCACCCTATTGTTGATAAACATTGACTTTTAATAGTGACCACTGCAGTACCAGGTAGACCAAATCATTATGTAGAAGGAAGAACATTGCCACACCATAATGTTTTATCAATATATAAGGATGACTTTTGATACTATGTCATCATCTACTGAAGAAATGTCCTAATAATAGCAAAGGCTCACAGTGAAGTATCATAATGTGTTTATTTTCAGGCTCTCTACAATTCCATTTAATGACCACATAGATCTCTATCACCAAGAAGTTGGATACCAGTGATATACAGCAATAAAGTCAAACACACAGGCTTTGGGAACATCTTTCTTGTATTTCTGACAGTGCTTGGATGGTAAATGTAATTACTTCTCGGTGTGATTTTAATCTTATCTACTAGTAAGTTAAAAAAATCCTCTTGCTTGAACTCTTCCAATCAGTACCATGCTTTTTGCATGACACTATGCAACAGCCAATTTTGAATTCACAAGTACACTTTGGGTGAAAGCAGATGTGCTGCCACTAAGAGGAATGATGTATAATTATAGTGCCCCTGCAGTCCACTGCCAGTAAGCTTGGCTGCAGAAGGAGTCTCATTTCATGGTTGGACTAAACTTCTGTTATTACTACTTGTCAAAAGTAGTTATCCCTGTGATTCCCTGGGGAGACATTCTTACTGATCTAAAATGTCTTTACAGCGCGCAACATAATCATCCAGTCTGAAAAAGAACATACAAATCTATTTGCCTTAGGCTATTACATGCTTGCTAACCTGTCATTGCTGCATCTAATGGCATTACCTAAAATGGTATACAGGTGTGCTTGTCACTAACAGTTTCTATTAAAGTAGCAGAGACTCAAAACCCAAAAGAAAATGTAAATACATTTTGAAAAAATGTTTGGAGGACCAAATTGCTGTCAGGACAAAAAATCCTGTGGGTCAGAACCAAACAAGGAGAGAAGTGGGGGTGTGGGGGAGGAGCATGCTGCCACATTGTATCTGAAGGTGCAACTATGATAGTCTTGGGACTGTTCGCATAGCAACCAGAAATGTTCACTACAAATATTAAAAGGTCACAATGGATGAGAACTTAGACCCACTGGTGCTAAAGGCAATACCCTCATTTGATGTCAGTGGAGCTAGGATTTCACCCTTCCTGCGAGTAAACTAATTCACAATCACTACAACCCTGATTCAGCAAAACACTTTGGCATGTGAACAATTGCCCCAGTGACTTCAATGGGACTATTCACCTGCCTAAGGGAGTGCCTGCTGTAGTGCTTTGCTAGATCAGGACCTATGACTGGTGTCAAATGTTCCTTATCTTAATAAAACTCCTTGAGCTGCAGATATATTCACCAGCAATGAAAGAGCTAGAACTCTTGTTGTGAGTTATGAAAATGACAGTAGGCTAAGTTCTGCACCGGTTTACACTCCCTGCAGTTATTATTATTGGGCCAGAGTATCCTCTCCTCCAGGAGAAGGCCCATGGGAAACAAAGAGTTTCCTTGATATTTTTCTACCAGGAACAGGTTTTACCCTTGTGGAAGGAGACATTTTGTGCTCCAGATCTTTCTGATTCCTCAACATCTGCAGGTGGCACAGGATCAGTTGTTCTGAAGTCATGAGAGTCCATTCTGGTGGTGAGACTGCTTGGCTACCCCTCTGGCTCCCTAATAGTGTGACGTAAAGGAAGAGCACTGATGGCCTTTTATGACTGATGGGGGAACCCCTGGAAGGTGAGGGTTCCACAGCAAGAAGGGGGCTCACAGACAGGTGAGGAATGGGGTGGAGTTGATGCATCAGCAGATAACTGACTGAGCATAGAAAATAGCAACTCTTTCTCTAATTCCACAATTGTTGGGTAAAGACAGTTTACCTGTCCCTGTCTTACTGTGTTAACACTTCTTTAAAGGAGATGACTAGTTTTTCTAGGCTTTTTGAAAGAAGGGACCTAAACCAGGAGAGGTATGATGTATCCAGTCCTTTTGAAGTCAATGGAGCTATGGGTCAGTGCAGAATTTGGCTCACTATGTCTAATCTAATCTTCAGGTATGCACAACTGATCTGAAACATCCCTGAGGAAACATTGCAAGAGAAAAGAAAAGAGTCACTAAGCAGAGGATGAGACAGAAACTTGAATTTCAGTGGGAGTTCTGCACTCAGAAATGCATCTCAGGATCTGGCCCCGTGTTTACCAGCTAGGCAAAACACCCATGTACTGCTCTATTTGTCATATTTTCCCTTTTTTGCTGTTTTGTTTTTCTTCTGTGCACATGATACAAAAAGGGGGCTGTTACACAGTTCCTTGTATAAACATGAATAAAGGAATTAGCAACTGTTAGAAACCTCAGAAAATATCTCATAAGGCCCATCCTGTATTCTCAATTAGGCTTCAAAGCAGTTATGCATGTGCCTAACTTCAAGCACAGTAGTGGTACCATCGAACTTCAAGTGAGTAAAGTCCACTAAGGACGACTGAGTGCTTTTCTGAATAGGGATGGACTTAATCATGTGCTTTACAAAGAGTGTATAATTCCTGAATTTGCTCCCTAATCTCAACCAGAAAGAAATAAGAGTCTAGGCAACATGCCATCTGGTATGTTGAAGGTTTTTTTTCATATTCATTTACTGGTGACTGGCCATGTCTGCTGACTTTGTGCAAAACCTGCTGAGTTACCCAGAGACTTCACTTTTACTTCAGTAAGATATGGGTCAGGTCCCTGGAGCATGATTTTAAAATCATCATTTTTATTCTAATTAAAATATTAAACTTTATTTTTGGAATTTTAGTGTGGTAGAAGCTCAGCAGCTTGTAGAATAAGGTCCTCTATTAACATAATGTCACAAATCAAGACTAGCATTTACTATTAAAACATTTCATTCTTATAGAAACAGTACTTCTAGAGTTGGTAGGGAATTTTTCCTGAGAATGATTTTCTGATAGGAAATGCAATTTGCAAAATTTCAATTTTGCTGCATATTTCTGTTTTACTTTCAGAAAAGCACAAACTAAATATTTATTTAGTTTCGGCTTGTTTCAACCTGAATTGGAACTTTTTTTTTTTTTTTTGAACTGACCCAGAACATTTGTTTCATGTCATTTCAGTACTAAGCTGTATTTCCTATTATGGTACATTCCCTCATGGAAGTTGTAACTCTGATCCCCATTCTCTTCTATAGGGTGGGCTTTGTGGAGAACTACATCTCCTACAATTCAATGCAAACTCCCCTATGACCAAGGTAGGTGATGTATCATGATGGGAGATATAGTCCAGCCAGGGAGCCCAGTCCATAGAAGAGAATGGGAGTGGGAGAGATTAAGTTCCTGAACTCTTATTGGGCAATGTACAGGTAGAGGGAAATATAGATTAATGTTGATCTCACTCAAATGAAGCATTTCAGGTCAGTTCAACAAACTGAAGTGACTGATTTCTATTTGGAATGTTGGAAAGCTTTGTTTCGATCAAAAATGTCAAAACTAAATATTTTGATGTTTCTGGATCAGTCCATGAAAAATTAAAATATACCAATGTTTCATCTCTACTTGGGATGAAAAGAAATGTTGAAAATCAGAATTTCCCATGGGACAGAAATTTTGAATTTTCTCAGAACACGTACTTCCAGTCACAGCAGAGAGCAAGCTAAGCACACTAAGGTTGAAATCCTGAACCCATTGCAGTCAATGTGAGCTTTTTCACTGATTTAAATGAGGCCAGGATTTCATTATGTCTTAAATCTAGTAACACTATCTATATTAGCATATAGAATATAATGGAGAAAAATATTGTTTGTGAACCTCTACTGAAAATTTTTTGTTTGGTATCAGTTTTGGGTAGGGAAAGGTTAAAAACTAGACACTGTCACACTTAGGTTCTGAAAGATGTAAACTATAAAGAAGTCAGTCCTGATCAAATGAGAAACATTTATGGCAAGCTGTGCTAATAAACCGAAGTGCTAGAAAGTCTACATATTTTTTTTCAGTGTTCCACATGACCCAGTTGAAAGAGATATAGCAGGACTGCCTCCGAAAGTACTGATCCAAGAAAGCCAGAAAGGGAGATTGTTGTTCATTCTGATATTTTGTTGCCTCTTAGACTTCTAGCTGGAGGCTAGAAAGATCCCTAGGGCCCCACCCACACAAAAACACTCATGAAACTCCATTACAGTTGATATTTTAAATAATGCAAGTCTAACTCTGTTTTTGTATCTTACAGTAATTCAAGCACAACTTCCACTAGAGCCAGTAAAGCTGAATATTGTAAAAGGCAGTTTCTGGAACACTATAGGCCAAATTCAACCCTCCTATAAGCAGATAAACCATCCACTGAAGTAAATGAGAGTTGTACTTGTTTATGCCAATTATGAATTTATATAAACTACTGTAAATTATTAGTCTGACAACACTACATTGGAACTGCAACAATGTGATATCACAGAGGGATATATTGGTTTATGCTGGGTGCTTCCTTAGGCCATGATCCTTTGAAGAGATGACATCAATAAGGCTTTGCCCGGGTACAGCGTTTGCCTGGGTACATCTTACTGAAGGATTTGGGCTATGCATTCTGATTTAGGGGTAGGGGAGTTTGGCAGCAGCCAATGCAGGTCCTCTGACTGGTTGGTTGTGCCACACATGCATGTGGTAGTGATAAATCCCATAAACAACTGGACCTGTTCCCAGTGTTTTCCCCACTTCCACTGGTTTAAGCAACTGAGTAATGGTTCTTCTACAAGCTGCAGAATACGGAGTAGGCTAAAGCTCTATTTCACAATGTTATACTTCTCAGAGAAAGTGCAAACAGATCTATTCCAAATGAATGGCTTTTACTGGAGATCAAGAGAACATCAAACAATGACAGAGAAGGAGTGGCCATTGTGAGATGTCATAGGTGATAGACAAGTCAACGAGTATCATTTTCCTTAATCCTAATCAATTGCAGAAGCTCACAACCTCAGTAGATGTGCAGAGATTCAGGAGTCAACATACTTCACTTCCTACCCTGCCCCTTGACTTTTGTCAAAAGAGAGGAGGGCAAATCATGACCCACTCACCAATGAATGTGATGTCTGTCTCCCCAGATTGTCACATTGTGATGGGGAACAGCAATCTTGGTCATGAGGGCTAAGCTCTCTCTTTGCTCTCAGTGTGCCAATCTGTCCTCCACCATGTTGAGGACTGTAGACAGCTTTCTAGGAAAACTCTCTCAAATATATTTTTGTCATAAAACTTGGGGAATGTTAGTCCTTAGCTTGTCACTACATGTTATGTTTTCATTGCTTTGCACATAAATGTAACCACTCAATTCCACAGAGCACTGGGAAAGTGGATCAGCTAAATCCAGCATATTGCATGGAACATTTGTCACTAAGTACAGTATGCAATTTGCATTTATGCTTACATATTTTTAAGTATTTACAACAATGCAATTATGCCAGAATTCCCAATTCAAAAGACTTCATGAATAAATTGCTTGACTTGCTGCCAAACATATTGTATCTGGTACATCCAGCCATTCTGTAGAATGCACATCTGAGTGGCTGAACATACCAGTACCAGAACAGTGTTGTGATGCTTAGATTTCAATGAAAAATTAGTGTAATAAATCCCTGTTGAAGTGGGAGCTGAGAAAAAGCAAAGAAGTTGGCCACAGTTAAGTTAACACATCACAGTATGTGAGACACCACAATTGATTCCTTTTCCAAATTTAAAAGTGTGGTGGGACAAAAACTATTGTGCAGTAGCTGTTGACAGAGGTTGAGTTCTTAATGGCAACCACTGTAATGAAAGCTTGCCTTCTTGTTCAATTAACAGAATATTTTAAAAAACGTCACTCATTACAAATCTAACCTATCATCTTCCACAACATTTCTTTCACGGAACAATCCACACCTGAATGATTGAAGACAAGGCATCAGTGGCTTCTTCTATGAGCCAGTTATCAGATATATTGAAAATCATCTTTCCATTCTCCTTCCTGGTGGGGTGGGAGCTGGGAAAGTTTAGTCTCCAACTCAGGTCTCTCCTTGTGCCAGAAACACGTTATTAAAAGCATGATAGAGGCTGAATGAATTGCTGGAGGTGATCAGGAAATGCCTCACATCTTCTCATAAAACAGTCAACCTGTGTCCTACCAAAAACCCTCTCAAGATCACCCAACATCAAAGTCTCCTACCACAGGTTGCAATGTCCCTCCCAAATGAGCTTCCCACTGTCCATGGTGACATCCTTGGAAAGATATCCTGACTGTGAGGTCGTTACCACCTTATAAATGATCATTCTGAAATGGAGATGTTTTAAACAGTAGATCTGTGGCACAGTATGGTATAATAACCCATTTATGTAGCTTTCAGAAGGCAATTCAATGACAACTTCAATGAAGATATTTAAAAAGTAAATTCACATTTGCAGTTAAAAATATGTAGGAAAAACAATTTAAATGAAGCCTCTGCATCAATCAAGAGGATTTGCATTTTACAGTTGGTTGTAGGTTTAACAGTAGGAAAAGAGCTAGATATATCTTTAGAAAATTATTTTTTTAATTGTGAGTTCTCAAACCCATCCCCCAAATTTTAAGAAAACCTGGAATCTTGACAATAAAATGAAACCGGGAACCTCAGTGAGAATTTTTAATCAATTATTGGCAATGACAATAATGGTGTTGGGTGATAATCTTTTGGCAGTGGGTAAAGGTCAAAGATGAAGCTCTGGCCCTATCATCTTCAATGGGGCCAGGATTTCATCCTGCATTTGATGCTAATAGAGCTGTCTGACGCTTTCAATACAACTGATTGGGTGATAATCAGATGCTTGTGAGACTAAAAGAAAGTAAGTAGTCATTCTTTTCTCTTAGAGAGATCCCAGAGGATAATTGTGGCCTTTTCACTCTATGGACTCTCATGTATGGTCCACAACATTCCACCTTGGGATCTTGGAAGGGTTAACACGGAGATATGGGCTGAAGAGTTTTCAGTGTGTTCATGACATTCAGCTTTGTCTCAAAAACAAGTAATGACTTGCAGATGGAGGAACGCAAACTGTGTCTAAACCCAGAGAAGTTTGACAGTGTGCTGGTAGATTGGGGAAAGCAATCAACAAATGATGGTCAATTCAGAAAGGCTATTATTCTAATTGACTTTGTAATTTGGGTGCCTTGTGAAACTCCAGCTGCTGCTGGATGATCCTAGGCAGCAGTGTCCAGACTGATCCTTTTTTACTACAATCATCCATGCCTTTGTCATTACCATTCTACTGATTGCTGCACCTAAATCATCCTGGAAACAAGGGGATACAGACAGCAGTGCCTTCACTTAGAGAGGAATCTGTACTGCCTGTAGGATTCTACATAGAGTTCAATGTGATACTTCTGAATTATAAAGCTTTAAATGGCTCGGAAGCTGCCTACCTAAGAGACCACCTCTATCCTCTTGTGATAATGCAACCAATACAGTCAGCACAGGTGCTGAAACTTTCTCGATTTTTTTATCAAGATTTCTTGGCATATGAGAGAGTGAGCTGCTGGCAAATCTTCCTTCAGATGACTTCCAACTTGGGAATTCACTCCGCCTCTTCTTCTGTAATATCCCTAATGTCCCTTTGGATCATGCTGCAAACCTTAAGCATTTGGCAAGATATCTGTTTAGGACTGACCCAGAATTATGGATAGTTGACATATTTTACAAGAAGGGACTAGCAATATAGAGGAACATGGATGGGGAATTTGAATTTTGAGGATGTACTGATGGAACAAAGCTGTTTGTTTTCTGATAGTTCTCTCCCCACCTCTGCCATGAGTTTTGTTGTATTTTAAATCATCTAGTAGGTTACCTAGAATATTGCATATGTTCTTTTTCTATCTCTGTGCTGGAATGGACATAAATAAAATACTTCTTTACCTTTTCTTTGACTGCACAAACAATGCTAGTATCTTCTCTCTGCTACATCTAAACAAGGTAATGCAATTTTCTTTCGGTGATAACATTTAAATTTTTATGTATTGAAACAATTTTGAGAGGAAATTAACATTGCCATTGCACGATGTGATTTTAATTTAACAATTTTGCAAATTTAACACATTGTACTTAAAAGGATTCTATGGTAGCTTTACCTAGTACATTGCCTTAAGTTCTGTCGTAATCACAAAAGAAGCGACAAAAGGTTTGTATATGTGTCAGGTGTTAATGATAACTAACAATATAACATATGGCCCTTAATACTCTTGTTAAACTTTCTGGATTTTAAAAGGAATAGAAGAACAAAATTTATGTCAAGATTTCAGAGTGACACTGCTAGATATGTACTAAATAGAAAACAAATCTTAATATAATGTTTGTAGGACACACAACACTTAACATTGCATCAACATTTATAATATTAGGCCAATGCTCTGATATATGGCAAACATAACATAAAACTCCAAAAAGCAATTGATGCTAATAGCCCATGCGATTTCAAAAGCTATTATCAGCTACATCACAGACTCTTGATTGCAGACACAAATTTTGAGTGTATTTATGCTATTTTAAAAAGTAATGAATGAAATGTAACTTAAGTAGTCACTGGCAGTGGGCTGCTGGCTGATGTGCACAGTCATTTTTGTGTTCAATGAGCTGTCTGCAGTCTCAAGCTCTATTACTCCCTTGTTGTTCATACATGTTTTGCTCTCAGTGACATGCTGTGCAACCCCATTCATGTCAGTGGGGCTGCATGGTGTTAACAGTAGGTAGAACATATTTGTGAACTATTAAGGACAAATCTGTGACTGACACAAGTGCAGCTGTGTTTAAGGAGCTTTCCCTTCAGATTAGCTCAAAATTCACTTAGATTCATAGTCTCTGCACTTGGTAGAGCACAGGGACTTCTCATTTTGTGTACCTTGGAGATCGCCATTATGCCAAAGAGGACAGAGAGGGGTGAAGACATGGCTCCTTCGGCCCAGTCCTCCCCTCAGAATGGACCCCAGACTGTGGCGATCTACTGCTGGATCCAATGAACTTCTAAGCCCCAGGATCTGGATAGTGCTTCCTAGCTCTGGGCCTCTCAGGTACATTCCAAGTTTGGAACCCTTCTGGGACATTCCTCCTGGGCAGTGGGACCTCACACCTTGGCTGTCAGACTCTGAACCAGTGACACACATCAGGGTTCCACCTCAGTGTTGAGCACCTCCATTCATGCCTCCAGGAACAATATCACAGGAAAGCAAACAACACAAGCTTAGGAAAGGAATTTAACTACAAATGCTTTGCTTTTAACAAAGCACACTAGAGAGTTATAAATCTTTGCCCAATAAAACATTCTGAATGCAGCACCCCAGGTCTGTTCTCAACCCTACTGTGAGTCTTGGGTTTGGCGAGCATCCATAGGCTATGCAGACTTTCTTGTCTCCTTATCCTGGTCTACAGGCATGTACCAGTGGTCTCGCTTCTTGCTGAGAGAAGTGCCCCTCTTTTAAAGTTGCTTCTGTCCCAGTTAGTCTTTGCCTCCCCCACCCCCATCATCTCTCCTGTGAAGAGAGCCATGTAATGTAAATGAAAGTAAATGGCCTTATGTAAAGTAAAACCCAAAGTAAAACCCACTGCTCCAGTAGGGAACAGCCATTCAACACTGATAGCTCTTGATTGTTCTGTCCTAGCTTCTCAGACACTGGATTTCCACTAGGTGTGAAATCTCCACCACAAATACAATTGCTGCACTCCACAAAAAGGACCACAACACAACATGAAGGTCACACTCTAAATAAAGGTTATAATAAAAAAATCAAGCCTCTGAAACAAAACAGAGTTCACAATTGAGACAGACATTTCCCCAGTCTATCAAGCAGCTAGGCTGTGAGATGAGTTGTGTTCACCAGGACGAAGCAACCTAAAGGCCAGCATGGCCTGCGCAGTTCCTACTAAGACACTTGGAGAGGTACCCCTGAGGCAGAAGTTCTCCCAAAGCCCCATCCTGGACAGTGCATCTCCTCAGTGCCATCAATGCAGGGCTGTAGCTACATACCACAATTTTAGCTCTAAACAGGCATCTTCTCTCTCCCGTGTATTGCTCTGCTATTTTTCTACTGCTAATCATTCAAGCATTCAATGCACTCAGGCCAATTTGTGCCCTTTGAAGTCAAATGGAGGGGGTATGGTAAGTGTCTCACATGTAAAAGGTGGAGGAATTTAGCGATTTGTGTTTGATACTACATGTCTTTTGCTTGGAGTAAGATGCGTCTCTTTGGGTTCTGATGATGTCACTACTATTTCAGGTTCACATTCATAGGTAATATGATGTCACTGGATCCCCTTGATGTCTGCATAGGCTTACAGTGCAATTACTTGTAGAAGACTTTCTATATACACCATGTTTCAGATCTCAGGTATAATTTTCATACGCACTGGTAATGTGTTTTATCTTCCTTCCTGCTAGGATGTGGTATGCAATTTTTGTATGCCTGGCCAGGGACTGATAGTCAGAGATGTGAAGCATCTACAATTCCATCTGAAATAGAGGGGACCTCTGATATTCATGCTCTAATTATAACCATTATCATCATGGGAAACGATAACAATGGCAGTTGGTAAACTACACAGATTCATTGCAAGTCATTGACATTATTGTAAGTAATGCCAGATGTGTCTATGCCAATGCTTCTACCTTCAGAATTTACAAGATCATCTTTCTGAAATCAGAAAGCACTAATTTATGGCATTCATCTCTTTTGAAGTCAGTAATTTAATCTTTCAGACTAGTCTGTTAGTTCTTTGTGGAATCTTCATATGCACATGTTCTACCTATTTATACTAGGATTGTCTACTGCTTTTGTCATTAGTTAACCTCTGACCAAATCTGGAAGAGGATTTTTGACACCAGTTTAACAAATATTTGGAAACAGCTCAGCTAGCCTGATGGTATTAAAGGTTCTGAAGGACATGTGGTGGTGAATCTCATGAGGGCAAGATTTTAAATAGCAAAACAGAATAAAATTAGTTGCATGTGAGACCAAACAATTAAACAAAACCAAACCTTTTAGAGCTTCTCAGTTTTGCTTATATGTTTTAGGTAAGGGCACTTGCTGCCCTATAGTGTCACAAGTCAAGCCTTTGCATTTTTTTTCTGCCAAATACCAGTCAGGCTACATTCCCTTGTGCCAAGTTGTTATTTTCTGCAATCGTCTTCAACCCATCAGAAAAATCTTCTAGCTAGAGCTGCGTGGAGAAGATCAAATTGCTTTTTTGAAGGTGAGAAATAGCAACACTGTTTGGCAACCTAGAATGATTTGTAAGCCAAAAGGTGAGATCATGCTTGCGTGAGTGTGCAACAGAGAGCTCGGTTTAAAAAGCTCTAAAAGAGACACAGAAGCTTCTAATCAAGTGCCACAAAGATTGCTTTTGGGTCCTGTTTTATTTCACATCTTCATTTCATCACTTGGCACTTTTAAAGCAAGACTAAACACAATGTTAAGAAGCTGATCATACTATCATGATATCAATGGACCCAGACGTCAATGGACAGAGGATGTCAATGCTATATGAAGTCAATGGAAGAAGGATTGGGTCCAATGAATATTTGGCTAAACTATGGCTATGCCATGAACCCTGAAGAAGGAACAGTGAGTTGTGCTGCTCTTGAAGATGAGCAGAAGGCAGATTGTGATTCTCAAATGCTGAGTCATGGGTTCCCCCTGTGCCCGGTCTATAGCTGGCAAAGCATATGTCCCCTGGAGTGCTGGCACAGATATCCTGGGGAGTACGTGGGGCAGGTTGGAAAAAAGTTCTACCCAATCCCACCTCTATGTGTGGGTTTCAGGAAGGAGCAACAGCAGTGCTGTGAAGGTGACATCTCCACTGTGCTCCTACCCAAAGTATGATTAGCTCATGAAGACATGCCAGTGGGTACCTTAGGTCAACATTGCAACATAAGGCTACGGTTAGTGGAACTGAAGTCAGCAGACTCTGGATTAGAGAATCCAGGGCTTGAGCAGCTACACATTGTCAACCCTATGTTAGGAATTATATAACCTGGGCCCAAACCCAGTGCACATACTGCTCCTGAGTCCAACCAAACATTTCCCAGACTTCCTAGCACCCTCTTGAAATGTGGCAACTCTAGTGTGGGGTAATGTGGCAAAACTTGACTGTCCACAGGTCAAAGAAAGTCAGCCCATAGGATTTTGGGTACTTTTGGCTGACTCCCAGAGCATGAATCCAGTGGGGATGCATCTATGCTGCAAAGCAGTAGGGCTTGAACCCTGGATCCCTTGCACCCTCTACCCCGTGGGGTCCTGGATTAATCTAATTTGTATGTAGATAGACTTGAGCCTGAGTTTGAACCATAGGCTTACACTGCGGTGTAGACATACCCGTAATAACATATTAATTATCACACTGCCTAAAGACTAGTTAAGTGTGAGACCCTATTACACTAGGTGCCATACAAGCACTGTATAGACCCAAAAGCTTACAATCTAAATAATGCACCCTTATGCTCAAGCATGGAAGCAGATGCTAGGCCATGATAGCATATAGGACAATTAAGCAAGATAGTGCTGATATGTTGTTCCACCTCCATTGTTATCTCCATTGTCTATCCTTTCCTTGTTGGGCACCTGAACATACACGTTCTGGAAATAAGCCATAAAACTGGATAGGATTCTTTTGGACAGTGGTTATTTTTTTCAAGCAACTAACGAAAGAGTCCTGCTCTAAGGTTTATCTCAAATTTTCCCTTGGGGCTTCCTCCATCTCAGGGCACTAACTTCAGGAGCATCCTTCAATTCCTTCTGAGTCTGTCTCTCTGCTCCATTTTTAAGAACAGTGAAAGGAGTCATGGTCATACAAAGATCACTCAGTGACATTCCCTTAAATATCCCAGGCATATCCCTGCATTAAGGGCAGGTAGGCATATTCTTTTATAGAGAAAAGGGGATAACTTTCCCCACATTTTTCTAGGCCTGGGTTATACTTACTCCAGTACCTATTACAGGTGCTATTCATATAGTTTGTCACCTTTGATTTTTCCATATTCTGGGGCTCTTCAGGGGCCTGCCTGGACCCTGGTAGAAGCAAAGAATAAACTATAATACTATATGCTCTGGCCATACACCCTTTCCACCTTGGTCTTTCCCCTATGCAGGGGACTAGGAGCTTGTGCCTGAGAGCTCATGATGATTGAGAAGGTATCCCTCCCCACGACACTGGATACATATCCACCCCCTCTTGGGGATCCTTTATGCTGCCAGAACATATAGATTGACTTGGTCTGTAGGAATCCATGAAACATTGTGATGACTCAGCCATAGGGGGAGAGAGATATTGTTCAGCTGTAGCACATTGCCTATAGGAAAGAATCAAGACATGAGTGACTGAGAAAAGCAACTGCTATAAGGCACCAGTAGGATAGCTCAGAAGAGTACAGAGGTTAACATTGTTTTTTTCCCCTTTTGAGCCAAAAAACCAAACCAAAAAACCAGAATATGCTTTGTTTCAGGTAACCTAACCCACCCATTTCTATTCAGGTTAAACTAACCATTTTGTTTAATTTTCCTGACAGAAAATTAACACTGAACTTGATCTTTTCCCATGGAAAAATTTTGATTGACTAGGCCCCCTTTTCCCAGTGGGAAAAAGTTTAATTCAACCATTTTTGATCAGTCCTAATTAGTTGATTAATTATTAATCATAACTTAAAATAAACAGCCACATACATCTTAAAATATTCATTAGCTCACAGTTTTGTAAATTAAAGGGCACATATGGAGAACATTTGAAGTTACACAATGCTGTTCAAAGATCTCATCTGTGCTGAAGTCTCTAAAGCTCAAACATTCTTTTCAAATTGTCATCAAAACTAGACTAAAAAGTTCTATATCAACCTCAGTGGAAACATATTGCAAACTAGGTTGCCTCTACCTTGGCATTCCGTCTAATAAATTCTCTAAATTGATCCATTTCTAAGGTGTAAGTATCATTCCTTTGGAATTTCATTTAGCAGTTGATGGGAGACAAAAGTGAAAACTGAGCCCTAAGATTCAATGGTTTTTGTATAAAAAGCAAGACTTAATTACGAGGAGTCTGTGCCAGTTGGAAGATGAGGAAAAATGTGAATATTTTTCCACTATGATGATTGTTTATTTCTGCACTGATGGAACATTGGAGGAAATTGATCTTTATAATCAGAGGGGGGAAGTTAATAGCAGCATCTCATCTGATGTGTGGCCTGATTCAGAGGCCTCTAGAGCTTTACACACAGAATTATCCACATCACCTCATCATTCTCCTCTTTCACTCATATCCACAGCTGGTTTTGTTCTATATTTACCGGGAAAAATGTATTCCAGTTCCAGGAGAGGAGAACTTCCTATTATTTACTTATATCTAGGAGATCTGGTCAGGAATTTTCCAGTGAAACATTTTAATCAGCAAATGTCAATTTGTTGTAAATGAAACCAGTTTACCAGAAATGGGTGGTGTCAGTTAATCTCCTGATTTTTTCAGGGAAAAAGTTTCAAAGTTTTCAACCTGAGAAGTCCTCCCCATCCACATTTAATCTGATTTTTATTTTCTAAAGTTTTGTTCATTTATGCTTAAAAAAAAGAGATTATTTTTCCCAGAAGGGTCAAAATAAAAACAAAACATTTTGAAATTATTGTAATGAAAAGTGTCTAATGACCCAATCTGGAAAAATTTTTAAAGTCTCAGTACAAACATTTTTGAAAGTTTGACTTTCCAACCTAATTCAAGACAGGAAAAAATGTCAAAAATCCTTAAAAACTCTCAGGGGACAGAAAAACTTTTTTCACCCAGCTCTAATATCCAGTAACATAGGAGTTCATAGCATTGTACAGGGTAGTGGAGTTATGATCCCTGCTTTAAGGATCCCATAATCTAGATTAATTTTCTTTTGCAGATATTGTTTTTAAAATGTAATCTCAGAATCATCCCCAGTGCATTTAGGGCACTGTGGGAAACTCAGGTTAATGTCAATGTAATAATTTTCAATATTTTCTTTGTTCCTCATTTGTATGGTATAGCAGATCTACGGGTCTGGTGTACCATAATATTTCAGAACAGTGTCTCAACAATAATAATCAGCTATTCCAAATTGTCCTCTTCATTATCACAGTCTGGCATGTTCCCTCCATAGTTGGATCAATAATTTCCAGGAAAGCCTCCATTAAAGTGCAGTACATGCCTTATCTCATCCCTTTTTACTGACTACCTGCAGGGTGAGAATTATCACCCTCCATCTTACTTTCCCCTTAATCATTTCAGATGCGGTTTGAAAGGGGAGGATACATTTGCCTGTGTAGCACCAAGGGAAGACTTCAAGTAGGGCTAGTTGAAAATTCTCCAGCAAAAAGAGGAATAAAGGACAAAATACTAAAGGGGTAAAACTCATTTTTATTACATTTGATTTGAAGCAGAACAATCATGTTTCATTTTCAATTGTTTGTTCAATCAACAGATTGTTTCAAATCACTGTACTAAAAACATCAGAAATATTGTGAAATTTTTTTAAATTGCACAAAAAAGCTTGACGTTTTTCATAAAAAAGAATTCTTGGGTTTTTGGACCAACCCTAGATTTTAGTAGGCCAATGTAACCTGCTCTGATGGGTAAGTCAGTCAAGGCTTTCTCTTCACTACACTTCCTCTTCCTCTATAGACAAAGAAGATACCTTATGAAATACTATAAACTATGGGTGAAACCCTGGCTCCACAGGAGTTAACAGGTGTGTTTACAGTGATTTCTAGCATCAGGGAAAAGCAGATACATTTTTGTCTTTCCTTCTTGGCCAGTGTGGTAAACCAAATATCCATTCAAACCACCATCTTGTTTCACATCAGCTGTTATGTCTGTAATAGGTTCTTTACTCACCACTGGTTCCTTGTGGCTTATCTGGGGATTAGCTCACCACTGATCAGATATCCCTTTCTGCAGTCATTCAGTCCCTCGTCTCAATCTCACTCTCCAGGACTCAGGATAGCCATCCTTTGTGACTTGGCCCTCCGGTCAGGTAAATTTAGTTCTCCCCTTCTCCAGGTCTGTCAATGTCTCTCCGGACAAGCTGTCCCTCTGCCATTCCAGGAAGCCCTTCATTCTACATCCAAGGCTGTGCTACTTCCCCAGTGGCTGGTGGGGGAAAACCAGGGCCACACTCCACTCCAGATTCCAGCTCAGGGACCCTATGCTCCATAACTATGGAATCCTTCTTCATAGTTGCTACTTTCCTGGGCTCTGTCCTACCTTCTCCTCCTATCCTCTGGCACCTCTGGGTTTAGCGCCTGTCTGAGCTTCCTCCACTCCCCATGGCTACTTCCTCCTGGCTTCTTGCCAGACTCCGTAATCTCAAACAAATCTCTCTCCTGTGATGGAGAGAAGGCTGTTTACCCCTGAATTTCCCTTCTGTTTCCAGCTTCTTAGCTTTGTAGAAGCCTGGCCTGTTCCTTAATTAAGCATTAAGGTGAGGCACCCCTCCAGGTGCAACCTATGCAGTTAACTGGCCTATCCAGCCTATCTTAACCCCTTCAGGAATGGTGCCGAGTGAACACCCTATCACATTGCCTGTTCCTTCTTTGTTCTTTATCAGATTGCTTTCCTAGAGTTTGTTATCATTTTTAAGACATACAGTCTACAGAAACAGCGGTGTTGTGAAATTATGGCATTTGAACTGCTGAGGTCCTGATTTTCTGAATACATCATATATAGAGTAAACAGTTTTCAGTGCTGTTCAGAGTAAATAACAGTGTCAGTGAGAATGAGGAGGAATCAACAGCAATGGACATAAACTCTAGAAATTGCTTCAGCTTATTCATTATACTTTCAAGTCACATTTCTAGCCAGCTACACTTCCATTTAGCATTGGTTGGAGTTGCCTTTTTTCACATTCCTGATGGAATCTGGTTTATTATAGTACTTGACCTCCCTTCCCTTCTCAGGAGATGCTCACTTCTTGATATAAGGCTGGAAATGCTTAGCCACCTGGGACACATGAAACTGACTACGATTACAAGCTGAGATTCATAATATGAGATTTCCTGTTAAGTGGTTTTTCTGATGCAGTGAAACTCTTAAGACAATGTCAATGACAAAATGCCATTTGAACAGCCCTGAGTGAGGAACAAACAGATTTTGTGATCATTTGTTGAATAATTGCAATTGTTCATGAATGCCTTGGCATGTGTTCTTCTGTGGTGAAATCACTATGAAACACACTTGAGCAGCATGGTTTATGTGCCCTAACAAATGGTTTTCTAAATGAGTTTTTTTTTTTTCCAATTTCCTAAGATGGCATCTAATTACACTAAATGTCTCCGTTTATTTACAAGACGCTCATAACAGTGGTTGGATTTCATACTGCTCCCAGTCCAGAAGTCCATTTAAATCATCTAGGGCCAGATTCTGCATGGCACTTGTGCACTGTTGGGGGAAAGGGGCAAAGGAGAAAAAAGCCTTCCCCTCTGTACTCCTCTGAAGGAACAGAGCACCTGAAGGATTGTGGGGAAGAGATAGCACCTTGGCTGTACTCTCCCAATACTCAGAGCAGTGAAATGGCTAGCTGAGCAAGGGGTAATCATTAGCTCACCAGTCAGAGGGGTAGTAATGGGGGCACTAAAATTGCCCCATAGACGAACCCTGTGAGCATGCTTCAACATTCCTGTTATAACAGGATAAAAGCATGTTTGTACAGAACAGTGTATGCCCCGAGGCCATTTTGAGAGAAGTTACAGACCCATGTGTGGGGAACTCAGAGACAGCATAAAGACCTTGACCAAAAGGTTGGCCGAACTGAAGTAAACCCAGTTATCTGAACAAGATGAGACACCTTGCAAGCACAGCGGTTCCAGGCCTGAATATGGAAACTTGCAGTCACTGCAAAATTAGCTTTGCAGGTCGGCAATAGACTTTTGGCTTGGGGGCTTGCTAATAAGATGCTAAAGAAAGTGTCCATAATTGGCTTGGCTGACGTATTAGCCGGAGTAGAGAGAAAAGGGTTGCCAGACAATAGCAAATTGGGGAGCCACGAATCAAGGAGTGCATCAGAATCGCACTGAGCAAAGGGTCTGATCAACCATGTCGCCTCTGTCCAGCACATTGCTCAAAATATTAGAGTAGGGTGTCAGAGCTGATAACCCGTGGGGCTTTGTTCTGTGGATGATAACCTGGATGTGAATACGATAGAGGTTCCACCTGGATGAAAATATAGCATATAATATAGTAAGGAGAACCTGGCCATGGTATGTTTTTTGCTGTAGCTGAGTTCATTCGTATATGTGGTGAGTAGTGAGTGTGAATGTAAAACTAGTAATAATTCTAACTGTTTTGGGTACATGTGTTATTGTAATGAGTTGTTTTTTAAGTTTTATTTGTGTGTTAAGAATTTGTAAAAGAATACGAGAAGATAATTTGTGGTAAGGTAAAAACTCCCAATAAATAGTGGATTTAGATTCGATATAGAATGTGTGTTATTGTGTAAATGAATGATGGATTTATGAACCGTTGACCAGGTCTTGGACTAAGACAGGTTCCAGCCGCCCTCATCTGTCCACAAGTTGGTTAGGTGAATAGCAAGAGGGCCCTGTCTGAACCTAGTGACCCAACGGGCAGGCGGAGTGTGTGGACCGAAAGGTCAATTCCTTTTCCCTCCAAACATGAGCCCCTGCAGCTCCATTGCTTAGTAGAGCTGTGACAGCAGGGGACTAACATCCTATGTGTGTCTGTACCTTTCTACCTCCCCTCCCCTAAATAAGCATTCCGTTATCGGATTCATTCACCTCAGCAGTATTACGAGCTGAAATTGAAATGGTGCGGATTCCTCAGTAAGTCAAGCCTAAATTATATAAATGTGTGCTTGTAAGTGTGTGTTTTAAGAATTAATCCCTTTAGAAAACCCACTGTCTTAAGCAAGAACTAGAAAGTCTCATTTCAAGTTGTAAAACTGACACAGTCATAAATTAGCAAAAGTAGATAAGATAAAAAACAATTTCTCCCTCTCTCCTCCAAGTCTCCCACCCATCTAAGGCATGGAAGATAGACAAACTAAAAAGTTTTTTAACTCTTTGTCACCTCAGTTCCCCCTGAGCTCTGTACAATTTGCCACATGAAAACACATGGAATGGCTACATAATGAAAGGCACCTGTGATATATGAAAGTAAGAAGAGCCTACCTACGGCAGATAGCTAGGGTAAATAAGTACATCCTCTTAAAATCAATACTTATGCCAACTTACACGAGCCAAGGATCTGGCCCTTTGGTTTCAAAAGGCAAGCATTTTGTTTAAAGGGACCCTAAAAATAAATGGACTAAAATAAAAACCCTATTAAAACGTTCCTTACCTGTATTAATTATGCTTAATTAGTCATGCAATTAGAAATAACATTAAGCAGCTACAGCAGAACCTCTGAGGTATGAACACCAGAGTTACGAACTGCAGGGCCAGCCAAACACCATGTGGTACCGGAAGTAAGCAATCAGGCAGCAGTGGAGGGGAAAAAATAAAGCAAGCAAATACTATATTGTGCCTGTATTGCATCTTAAAGGTCGGCATGACGAACAGAAACAGTCCAGGGTCTGCATTATTCCTGTAAAATAAGGGCGCTGTTTCACCCCTCTCATCCCACCCCGCCCCACTGGGAGGGAGAAGCTGTTTTCACCAAGACCCCTGTCAGGAGGGGGACAAGCTTGCAAGTTCAGTCCCAGCTGAGCCTGGGAAAGAAGCTGCTGCTGCAGTTGCAGCCAAGGCCTGGCCTGGAGCTGGAGTGGGAGCCAGAGTCTGAGCTGCTGCCTACAGGCTGTGCTCTGGACGAGTTTTAAAGGGCCACAGCCTGTGCACCGATATGACCCAAGCTTTGCCCATCGCTGCACTCCTGGGTCCTGCCAGCACCTCTGGGAGTGCCAAGGGCAGCAGACAGAGGGGCGCTGGCAGTGGGCTGGCACCAACCCACTGCCACGTGCTGGAGCACAGCGAGCAGTGCACAGAGCAGCGCAAGCCCTGGGGAGAGGTGGAGGAGGGCCGGGGCTTGTCGTGTCAAAGACGCAGGGCAGGCCCCCACATTTCAGCCCAAATGCAAGAAACAGGAATAGGCCAGGGAGCTGCTTGCATACCAGGTGCCACCTTTGCAGAGATCTCTCCCAAGCCTCAGCTGGAAGACACGGACTGCAAGGTACTGCACCGTAATATTTTGTTCAGAGTTACGAACGACTTCCATTCCTGAGGTGTTCTCATCTCTGGGGTTCTACTGTATTTACTTTATATCCATTGATACTGGCTGCCTCCATTTTGCATTGCATAAAGCTTACAGAATGAAATTAGACTGATCAGTTCCACTTAAGTTTTTAGTAAGTTTCTACAATCCAGTTCTTACTCAATATCATTGTATGGTATCCACAGCAATGCCTAGTAATGTTTAAGCCAAATACAGGGTAAACTGACAAAGTCTATTTAATTTGTACCCATTACAATAAAAGTAAGGTATTGGTTTGAAAATAACCTTTGCAAAATATGTATTATCTCATAGGAACTATCCTTAAAAAAGGAGCTTAATTCTTAGTTCATTCACAAATAGCCAAAATTTAAAAGAATTTGCCTCTCATTGATCTCGCTGGCAGCTTATTTAAGAAACCCTAACATTATTAGGTAGATATTATATTATTATGATTATAAAGTGCCTTATCTGTGTTTTTTCTGGTTTTCAATCTCCCCCAAATTAATAAATCTTCTGGCTCTTTGATATTCTCCTCTGAGCCTTTTGGTTTGGGATGTCCCAGCTTTTCCTTCTACATACACAGGCATTTATATAGTGTCTACTTCAAAATATGGTTGGGCTTGAGATCTGAGCAGGGTGGTGCTTACCCAGCTCAGTCAGATCAGCAGTTGACATTATTTCCTTTTGATTAAGAGACAGACCAGAGATGCTATTTGCCATAAAAAAACATTTAAGAGGAACTTGCTTACTGTCAGCCTTCATTAGATTTCCAATGACTTTATTAAAGCACCCTATTCTGCACAGAAATATTTTTACTTGCAGGAATTTACAGAGAACCACCTTCTCTACATTAGATTCTTACAGTTTAAATTTCTTTTATTCTCTCCTGGAGTACATTAAATTGACACTTGGTGCCTCATAAATGAAAGAGATATTTCCAAATTCTGTATATACTGGTCTGATCTGACTTATACTTGTGTAAATCCAGAGCAACTTCATGGAATTTGGCCTAAGATAATTGCAGTGGGCACACTGGTGTCCTTACTTTGCAAATGTCACTAGATATGCCTACAAATTTGGAGCAGAATCAAGGAAAAGATTACATTTCAGCTGTCCTCTTTGGGCCTATGGTACAATGACTTTCCTGCTCTTCTCCTGCCTGCTGTATGTTTGCTTGCAATAATAAAAATAAATAATACTGCCTATTCGAGCTGGGGAAATTAGTCCTGATGAGAATAGCTCTGTTTTGGTTAATGAACTGTCTGAACATTAATGGGGCATTGTGCTTGGTAGAGTAGATGGGAGCAGGGTAGCATTGTCCCCTGGCTCTTGCCCTGCCTGCTCTGAGTTAAGCTAGCTGGCAATTCTCTCCAGAGCAAAGTCCACCAGCTGAAAACTGGCAGTGCAGAGCAGCACTCTAGACATGCCCTTTGTCACCCATGAGCATGCTGCTGTGCCAGATTTGGGGAGTGGTGTGGGCTACAGCAGATGGGGAGAATTCTCAGCTGGCCAGATGCAGCCAGTAGCCAGACAACCCCTT
Organism: Mesoclemmys tuberculata; assembly: GCA_007922155.1. Classification (NCBI taxonomy): domain Eukaryota; kingdom Metazoa; phylum Chordata; order Testudines; family Chelidae; genus Mesoclemmys; species Mesoclemmys tuberculata. The sequence goes on along the minus strand of ML675620.1, from coordinate 25,339,348 downwards.
TGCACCTCCTGGGTAGCACAGTGGGGCTAGGTTGGGGAAGAGAATCACTTCCAAGGTGTAAAGAGAGGAGAGATGCAGTTAAGACAATCAGCTGAGTACAGATCAGTGTAGCCAAAACACCAATGAAAAGGGGAAGGGAAGAAGGAAACAGTGTAAAAAAATCCCCAAACAAAACACAATTCTACTGCAGCTGAGCTGGAAAGGCCCTGAGGAGAGAGGCAGCAATAATGAAAGCTGTTCTTTTGCTTGCAATAGAAAGCCATGCCTCCTATTTAGAATGCAGGGCATTATTCTCAGTTCTAAGGATCAGCGAGTGAACCCATAGAGTTAACTGACTGAGCCTTCAAATGACAAACCTGCTACAACAGAAACATCATTTCTTTCCTCGTTAGTGAGATGAAGATGTGATTGGACACGGCATGCTGACCCTGGATAAGAAACATTCCCAGAACCTCTCATCCAAAATAAAAATTGTGTATTATTTTTTAGGACTGATTTGAAAAAGGGCAAAGACAAGTGGAAACATATGTTTAAATATGCCAGATGTGTAGAATACTCCTGAGTATCTTATTTTTCATGCATACCGTACATGCGGTTTGTTGTTTCATTTTTTAAAAGGATAATTAACTTACTAAATCTCTCAATTCACTAGTCACACAGGGTGATATAGTACAGAAAGGAAGCCTGTAGCTAGTGAGCCAAACTCAGCACTAGTTTAACACAGTTGACTTCAAAGGAAGGTGAATTTGGCCCATCATATGCTAAAAACGTTCATACAAGGAGTAGCCAGCTAAGAACTGAAGGGGAACTCCCCAGTAAAACTATTTGAAGATTATATTTGCCCTGTGTCACATCTCTAGCTGCCCCCCCCCATTTTTTGGCCACCCACTGGACTGCTGTGACAGGAATTCCAGGTTTTGTGTTCCTGGCTGCCTGGGTGTTTTAGGCTGAGAGCTTGAATGAACTCCAGCCACTTCCCCAATCTTGGGTTCCTTAGGCACACACTTGTGGTGCAGACCTATCTGGCATCCCCTTCTCAGAGCTGGAGCCCACTGTCCAGCCACCTAGACCCTGGCTGCAGTGCTGACCCTCTGGTACTTAAACACTTCTCCCAGAACTCCCCCCCACAGGGGTGAAGCTTTTGGTATAACTCCCTCCAATAGCTATAAGTCATTTGATGTGTAACGAGGCACTTTGTCCAGAGAGTTTAACACATTTGCTCTTCTCCTGAATTATATATAGCACAAGAAAGTACAGAACATATAAAACAATAAACATCAAACTGCAGTGTCCTCCCCTAGCTCACCCTTCCCTTGTTAGTCCTTGGAGGACCATTTGTATGTCCAATCGGGAAGGCAGGCTCCCTTGCCTCAGGAGGTGCTACATGCTGAATTGCTTTCCCTCCATGGACTAGAGAAAATGGCCAAAGACCCCACAAAAATCAGCTACTCTCCATTCATAACTTTTAGCTCCCTCTGTCGGGTGGCAGCCTTGCTAGCCTCTCAGGTGAGCACACACCCCTGCCAAGTGACTTCATTGCCAAGACAACCTCTCCCCTGACAAGCCAGTTCCCTTCGGTAGGAGCTAGTCTATTGTCTAGAGCAATTACATTTCAGTAGAGGGCTATTCCCCAGCTAAAGCCCTGTATTACTTTGCCTTGGCATTTCTGTCCAATATGGAGGCAGAATCAGTCATGTAGTGCTAAAGAGAAGTGGATAAACTAACCTAAATTAACCTCACTATTCTTCAGCTGAAAAGTGGATTTATGTGCATTTACCCTTGGCTACACTACAGGACAACACCACACCAGAGAATTCAATGAGCTCCATATTCAAAATGGAGTTTTCAGCCTACACAGATTCAGAGTCCACAATATCAAATATCATACATTTCTACAAATTCCCAAATCACACCCTGGTATTTGTGGAGTTGGTTGTGCAAATTAATGCAGCAGAAGTCCTTATGAAAGTCAATGAAAATGATGGTCCCAAAAATCAATCAATCAATCATCAATCAATTTGAAAATCCAACCCCTTGAAGACATCTTGGCTCCATTCAAGTCAATGTGAGTTTTGCCATTCTCTTGAATGTGGCCAGAATTAAACCCCTAGTCTCTGTGACAAGAGTTACATCCTTTTTATTCCCATAGATACCTTGAATGAAAAACACCAAGGTCTCCTATTTCTGACTGCTTCTGATTGTCCTTCTCCAGATATGCATAGTTGCCATATTGATCAAATGGAGAAAAGTGTCAAGACCAAATTTTATCCAGTTGGAAAAAATATTTAAATTGAGACTAGTATCTGAGGCTGGCTGGGGAAAAAGGGCTCTTTATCTTGCTGTATTGCTTTAAAGAATGTGAATTTCAGAGAAAAGATATGGATTGATTTGACAGATGTGAGCAGCAGCTGAAGAGAGCTTTGGTCATAATGAACTGTTTCCATTGTTTCACTAGAAATATGCAAAACGTAATATTACACAAGACAAAGAAGTGGTGCAAGGAAATGATTCATGTAATCTTCAGAATGTAAGAAAGAATTTTAGAAAATGTAAGTTCTTATATTTAGGAGATCCAATATAAATTATTTAGAGATGAGCCTGAATCAATCCCAGGAACATCAGCCCGCCACCACGCCACTACTCAGCCTCAGTGGCTTGGCCACAGAAGGGGGTATGGAGGTCACATGGCTTCAAAGCAGCTCCAACTACAGCATGCACATTCCTCACTCCCCTCCCCTCCAACCTCGTGTGACTGATCATCACACCCTACCCCCTGCCCCCAGCCCAGACCTCTCCCCAGTCTCACCATCCCTGCACGGGGCATCCTCAGGCTCCCCTGCACAGATAATTATGGATTTATTTTTGCAGGCCCCCCCGCCCGTAGCCCAAGGTCCTGGGCTGCAGCCTTTAAAGACCCAGCATTAATCCAGCCCTATGGGTTGGTGTAATCTAGGGAAAGGAAGCAGCCTCTGGGAAAAAGAGTTGGCTTTAATCCTGAGTGACCCAGTAATTTCCTTTACTAGAATGTTCTTGGGGCTAATGACTAGAACTTTCAGGACAGGCTTCCTTTTAGATTTAGCATAAGTAAGAGAAAAGGGTTGTCCCATTTAAAATACATCTTCCCCATAATTATTGGGGGAATTAGCAGGAAAAGTGGAAAAGGGGAAGTACTTCCTTGAATCAGAGATTGAGATTTTGGCCTTGGACTTTTTGGACTATTTCTTTAAAGCTCAAGTAGCAAACCTCCTGGGACAGGAAGGTGAGACTGTTCCTCTTCATTGGTCAGTATTGAAAGACTATAACATATATACTTGTACATTGTAGAGAGAACCTCTTTTCCTCTTATTTTAGCTGTGATTCCTTTTGGATGGCAAAAGGATTAAATCCCTGCCTCTGATTTGATTTTGTATAAACAGCAGCCCAGGCAGGTGTATCATTTTGGGAAGAACTGTTGGTAGGAATTGGGTAGACTGGTCATCATGCTGAATTACTTACTTGGATGAATTGAAAGGCTTGCTGGGTTATCTTAGTAGTTCAAAAATAACTTGCCAGTGAGTGGCTACACTCCACCAGTTTCTCTGGGAGATTATCTTTTTAAGAGAAGCAAGAGTTTATCAATATTATGGCCACACTCTTGAAGTCTTCATTGTTAGGTCTGAGTTGAATTTTGCAAGAATATATCTGAACATGATAGTCAGCTTTGTTAGGCAGCCAGTTTAGTAAAAGGACACTCGAGTATGACCTGTTAGTATCAACTGACTGACAGCCATTTTGTTTTAGTTTGCAGGAAAGGAGCTGAAAAGAAAACTCATTCTTTCCAGGGCAACATATTGAAGGATGGCTTGAGGTAAACTGGAGTCAACTCCCCAGGCTGAACAGCCTGAAGTAAAATGGACCGTCTGAAAGTCTACATTTCATATATGTGACAGAGGACACATCTCCTGAGTTCCTCTTCTAGGCTGGGTGTGGTCCTGCAATATTTTCTTCCTGCTCCCAGCACTCCCAGTAGGTTGGCAACCTCATTAGGCAGGTTTTCAGTGGCTGCGCCCTCCAGCCAAGTCATACAGTCAGGATGAATTAACCCCTTCCAGGATATGCAAGTCCAAAATAAATATAACAGAAGTCATTCAATCCCAGCCTCAACTTGGACTCAGTCCCTTCTTCCGGAGGGTGCCTTCACTTGTCAGCCCCTCCTGGAATCGTCTAAATCCAGCCCTTTCCTCAGGCTTCTGAAGGAAACTTTCTTCCTTCCCAGGACTTAGGCCACTTTGCTAGTGGCCAGTGGGGGAGCCCAGGCCCACCCACTTCTATGAGTCCCAACCATGCATCATCTGAACCACAGCCATGTTCTGCTTTCTCTGTTTTGCTGCTGCTATTCCATGGGCCTTTTCCCACATATCCCCCTTCCTTTCATCCATTACCTTATGATTACACTTCTCAGGTCTTTTCTCCCAGGTTCAGTAAAAGCAGCCAATCAAGCTCCTTTGACCAGAGCACCCTTCCCCTCTGGTCCTAGAGAAGAACTGAGCTGCTCAGGCCCATCAGCTCCTTTTATCTGATATGGCTGGGCTCTGATTGGCTGCTTCAATGCAGCCTTTCTGGGCTAGTCTGGAGGACCCACCTTCATTGTTTCTTTCCTGGGGTAAGATGTGGTAGGACCATAGGGTCTCCAGCAGGGGGCCAGGTAACACCCCATCACAATATATATGTATAAAGAGGGGAAGGGTATGGTTTTGTCAGACCCTTCACTCTGGTTCAGGGAAAGGTAAGGTCAGGCTTGTAAAAGGCCTACCCACTGTTCTATATTAGTATTAAGAAAATAAGGGCTTAAAGTAATCCTCTTCCTCTTTTTTCCTTCAGTGGCTGGGATAGAGGGAAGGACCTGGGGTCCTGTACTTATGGCTGTCATTATTATCTGAGGTAAAGAGTTAAGTATCTGGACAGTCCCCATGTCAGATCAGATATGGGGTGTTGGGATGCCCTGTAAAGATGTCTTTCTACTCAACTTTCCAATAACTCAGTTCTACTCCAGACTTTGTCACGCGGGTATTTTTATTTGGCACACAGCCAACACTTACACTGATTTGATCAGACTCAGATGCAAGGGGTGGAGGCAGGACATATCGCAGATCCAAAGTTACACAGAAATCTTCCTGAATACACATTTACACATCTCATTACATGTACTACTCATTGCATCACACATTTTGGGATTGGCCTGGTTATTTTGTAGGAATCAATCCCTGTACAGCACGCTATGTCCACACACTGTCCATGTTTGACCTTCTTTTTACCTCATCTGTACAGACCCACTTTATTTTGTCCATTTTATCTTTTATTTATAAATGGTTCCCTAGGTGTTCCCTCCCCTTATTTTAGCTAGTTCAGACATTCAATCCCTTAGCTCACTGACCCATTTACCTATTTTAGCACAAATATTCTGTTTCTAGCCTGCTGATCTATTGCCTCCCTAATCCTGTCTTCCAAGAAATGAGCCTCTCCATGTTTAATTTCTTATGTCAAGCCAGACCTACATTCCACCGCCTTTGCTTTTCTTTTTTTATATTTGTATTTGTTTCATTTGCATTATATTTTGGGTTTTTTTTTCTTTTTTAAAAAAGTTTATTATTTAGCAATACATTTATAAGATTATTGTAGTTGTAATTATTTGAATTACTATTACTATTAGGCTTACCATATGAGCTAGGGATTGCAAGCTTCCTTTTTAAGTGCTGCCTATAAAGGTGTTTCCAATGCCTGTACTGTCCCCAGTTTCCTGCTGCTTGGCTACTAGTTGAGCAATGGGCACCAATTGTTCTATTTTCCGTTGTACTAAATTAGTGGTGTTAATGAATAAGGGAGGCCTGGGTGCAAAGAGATTGGTCACCAGTGACTCCCATTCAGAGTTGTCTGTCACTTCCCATGGGCATGGGTCACAATCTGACTCTTTATCTATCAGAATGTGGAGTTCAGGCAAAATCAATCCAGGCTTCCCTGGTACAGTGTTGTCCCACTAAAACTTTGTGGTATGCCAGAGCACATACTGTTCTTTCGTTCTTCTTTAACGACTAGTCAGGCCCAAACTCCCTCGCCTGTGGTCAGGTTTATTTGTGCCGAGAACTCTCAGAACTAGCTGTGTTTGATTTGTTCAACAGCAGGCTGTGTTTATTTCATTTCTTCTTTGTATTGATATTTTTACACTGGGATAATGCTGTTTATAGAGTCCATTCTTTCTTGTACTCGTGCTGTTAATATATACTAATTGTTCTAGGAGTTTCTGTTTATTAAGGAATAGCCAATTATAACTGGCACAGGCCCACAGAAGCTGCTTAGGCATTTGCTATTTTAGGGCAACTTTGTGGTTTATTGAAAACTGTTAAAATTGTGATCTATCACTTCAAATTGCCAGGGATTTCTCTGCTTGTAGGGAAGCACGCATTCAGAGCCAACCAGGCTAGAACAGGTTGGAATGAGTGTGCCTCTCCGTTTTTGGGAATAGCCTGCTTTCTCTCTCTCTGTTTGGGTTCTTTTGTGTTATTAATTATTTATTCTCATAGTGCAAAGTACCATAGAGTCCTATCACAATGAACAATAAACACAACACAAGGGAATCGTTGGCCAGGAATCTTCTTCCACCTTTTGCGGTGTTCAGAAAGCCTTACGAAAAGTGCCATATCACATTCCATCTAGTCAGGTGAATCATCGAACCACACTCACTCTGCGTGCCCCCTGCCCCTAGCACCACTACCTGTAATGCTTGTTTCAGCAATTTTCCTCTGCTCATCTGACATCCGTCCCACAAACTCAAATGTTCTTTGTCTGATTACCTTGATGCTATCAGGCATCACTCTTGCAGTGTATTTTGTGTCCTGCCTAGCTTTTTGTAGCTTGTCTTGTGTGTCCTGCCTAGCTTGTTGCCATAGCAACAGAGGTAGACTATTATGGGATAGCTCAGCCAGTTCTAGCTGGTCTAGCTGGTTGAATAAAGAATCTGTGTCTGTTTACTTCTCTCTGTGTTCCTGCCTGCTGGTTTCTCTCTGAATGTGGGTAACTTCCAAAGATCCAAACATTACTCTGACTGTGTTGCAAATTTGGGTAAATACCTTTGTTATGTGTGTGCGAGGTACAGTTAAAACACAGCGATCACCTGCACCATATCAATTCAAAGGCAGATAGCCTTATTATTATGAATTAAATAAAGTAGTGCATGTTGCAACCTTTCAGGAAGTGTATTTTATGTTATTATCTAACTTTGCCGTTATAGGCTGTGAAACAACAAATGTGACTCCGTATTAAAGGTGTTTTTTGTTATTGCTAAGAAGTCTATAAGAATCTTTGATGGTTTGGCATGTGCTCCACTGTTTGTTTGAGGGCTATAAATACATTTGGTTTCATAGAAGCTCTCTGTCCCTGGGAACTCTAATTCTTGTCAGTGTCACTTTGCCAAGTAACCAGGGTTTCAAACATGGTTGGTGCAGTATCACAACCTACAGGAAAAATGTAAAACATTGAGTCCAGAGCCAAATCCTCTTTCCTGCTGCAGTTTGAATTGAAATCCAAATAAGCAACCTCTGAGAGAAGTGCTAACAATAAACATGGCTGCAGTAAGCTGTTCATCAGAGATTCAGCATCTAGCAAATCAGCTCCCATAGGGCTACAGAAAATCACTGGCTTACCCTTCCATTCATTCTTAGTTTCTCATTCAATTTGCTTATATCTTGCTGTTACTTTGCACAGTACTGATTCTCTCCCTGATGCTGTGACTAGCCTAAGATCCTACTTCAATGCTATGTTGAAAGTTTTTGTGCTTCTTGGGGAGTGGAAAGAACCTGGTGGGACAAAATCCAGTGCTTCTTAATACATTCTCCAAGTTCCCACAGTTAGTTTCAGGAAGGCTGAGCAGGACCCCATGTCATGCTGGAGCAGGCATTGCTGAATGTAAGAATAGCAACTTTAATTTATCTTTCCTTTGCCGATTCCCTTTGCCACACCTGTACAACAGCAGATGGGGAAGATGGTCCATCAAAGATAGTGTAATTGGTAGGAGGGGGAAAATGGGGAGTCAGGTATTTCTCCCTCTTTATTAACTACGGTATTATGCAACCTACAGTAGCTACATATTCCTTTAACTCAGATGGTGGGAATGCTGAAAAATGGGGATCCAGGCTAAACCGGTGATTCATACGTAACTCCATCCATGGGAAGGGGTGTACTAGGATTCAGGATTTTTGTTTGATCCTTCTTCTCTGAGCCTGATCCAAAGCTTGCTGAAGTCAATAGAAAGTGCCCCACTGTATTCATTGGGCTTTGGGTCAAATCGTTATAATCAGTACTCTCAAAAAAATAAGTTCCTCCTGTTTAAGGGCCTGATTCACAGCCCGTTGAAATCAAAGTGCGTTCTGGATCAGGCCCTTAAATCTGGAGAGCAATTTCTGAGAGCATAATGGTTACTACCTTTGCCTGTATCAGCCTCCTAACATCAGCATCACACAAATTACTTTGTAAAGTGCTTTGCAGTGCCACCAGAATGAAAGCTGAGCTACAAAACCAAATTATGTTCCAAATGTCCAGCCAGAACATCATTCACATAAAACATAGGCATGATGACATGAGTGTTTCATGTATTTATTTATATCGTTACAAAGGTAGCTCAATTTAGCTGATGGCAATTTAAAATGTGGTTCAATCCAGAAGATTCTATACGCTTGCCATTTTTTATTACGCCAGCCAAGGTTGCATGCATACACAGACATAAATATTGTGGCAAGTAAAACCTGCAGATACAGGAAAGGAATATTTCAAAAAAGATCCTATCTGTCTATAACTTAGAAATGTTTGATTTCTCCCCTACCTCCTCTCCACCCACCCGAAAGGGACAAAGATGATTTTAAAACAGTAGTCAGCACTTATCTGATTAGTGTAAGTACAGTTTATTGTTCCAAGGCTGAAGGAATTAATAATTTGTCATGTTACAAATCTTTGCAACTAACAATGTTTTTTCTTTTATTTTCAGAGTGTCATCTGCTATCCTAATCAATGGACATCTGAGGTAAACAGTAATTTTGTCTTTTAAATAACTTGCTTGTACAGATTGTAATGACAAGGTAATACGCATGTCAGAGAGCCAAGTAACTAGTGAGCCTGGCAATTCCACTGAAAAGCTTTTGATTTGATTCACCTGTTTTGAGGAGGGTACATCTAGCATATGGAGACAATACGTTTTATTGAAGTATGGGAAAATATCAAACAGACTCAAAGCTTTTCCTCCATCATTGTTCTCATGTGTGCCTTGGAATATTTTTCTTTTATTCTGCACATTATTTTTGGTATTTATATAAGAATTCAATTAGCAGCTGTAAACCTGCTTCATCCTAACTGTTATAGTGACTAAATACAAAGGATGAAGTGAAAAGAGATTCAGATTTAATCTCTCTCTCTCTCTGTTGTATTTTAATATGCACTGGCACGTATTACTGGTATACTAGAGAATTCACTGGCATACCAGAAAAATTCATGATTGCGTTTATGCATATAAGCACAATATCTGATAATCCTTGCCATCCTGGCAAGGGAATCCTAAAATCAAAAAATTCTTGTTAGAACGCAACCCCAATTTCTACTTCTCTTCAGAGTTATCCACAGACTGTATGTATAGCTGAAATTTCAAAGCAAAGTACTGATTATTGCTACTCAGTCAGTAGGACAATCTTCTAATGATTGATCTTAGATTACATTCAGTGGATTTGTGCTCAAATCTGGTCAGAATTACACTGATTAAAAATACATCTGCACTAGTTTTTTGTCTCTAATCTTTAATATTTCATTCCAATCCATTTTTCCACTCTCAAAATTTGGGCCTGCATTAAGACATTTGAGCTTTTTAAAATGCGATTGTGGCAGGTAAATGGGATATATCTAGAGAACAATATGTTTCACATTTCAAAAAAATACCACTGTTTTCTTCTTCATATGGTACTTTAATAGATCTTCTGAGAAGGACAATGAACTGTATCTCAGAGACTGTAATGCTATTTCAGTTTGACATCTGTTCTAAGGTAATGGTATCCATCATTAGCAATGCCATTAGTGACCACTTTCAGTCTATTGTTCTCCGTTTTTAAGCTGGCCATATAGATCTCATTTTAAACACTTAGCTCCACACATATACCCTTTTAGCTATGTACTCAGAAAGAGAGAAAAAGCTTTATTACCAATCATATTTCAATCATCCATTTCCATTTGGAAAGTACAGCATGTGGGATCGCAAATGTGAGAAAAGCTGAGAAATGACAAGCTCCTTTGACTACTCATTGTTATAATATTCGGCATCCTCTAATTAAGTTGTGGAAGCAAAGGCATTAGACCCGCAAAGCTCGAAATCAAAGAAAACAGTTGCAAAATGCATGCTGTGTTAAGTAAACTCAGGGTATTTTCAGCAAAAATGTAGTGTGGTTTAACTGATGTTAAAGTGTGTACTGCACTCTTTTAAATAGTTGCAAAAAGGAGTGGGCTTGAAAGAATGCTAGAGAGATAGATAAAGCACAAAAAAAGGCAGGAAATGGAAAAGTAAGACAAACTTTACCCTTCTTTTTACAGATCATTGTTCTAATGTTTCTTAATAACCTAAGAATGATACTATGTCATTCTATACAGTTTTGCATTAAAAAAAAGCATTTACTAATGTCAGTGAGTCCCTATATCACACCTGTGATTTAAAACAGTTTCACTGTCCTGATGTTACACATGGGGAAACTGAGGAACACGAAGGCTCAAGGCAATGTTTTGAAACTTTTGACCTAAAGTTTGGAACCTTGATTCACATCTAGGCATGTGGGAGTGGTCTGATTTTCAAAGACGCTAAAGTACCCTCGCTGCCATTGGCTTCACTGGGAATTATGGACGCTCACCAACTCTCTACGTCAGGCCACTTTCATTTTCTTGCCTCCATATAGATTTAGATGCCTGGCTTAAAATGCCTAGTATGGGATTTTGAAAGTGACTTGGTGTTGCCTTAACTCTGCTCCTGCTGAACTCAATGGGGATTTTACTCTTTATGTCAATAAGAGCAGTGAAGCCAACAAAGAGCGCTATTGACGATTACATTCCTACTTTCAAAATTTTGGACTAAGTTACTTGACCAGCTCCTCAAAGATATGTAAGTGCCTAACACCCATTAATTTTTATAAGAGTTAGTCATCTAAATGCCTCTGAGCATTTGGGCCTAATACCTCATTGATGGAAGATCCAGGAGTCAAACCTAACTCTTCTGACTCTAAGTCCTGTATTTTAGCTACAACATCACCCTTTTTCTCCTTGACTATATGCTGCCAGATTCTGCCCTCACTTACACTGATGCAATGACACTGAAGGTAATTGGCCCAATTAATCACTTGTGTAATTTTGCCAAGTTTGGTGAACTTGCATAAGGAGTGAATTTAGGCTAATCAGCCTGGTAGTTCCAGTGGAAAATTTGGCTCATCAGCTTTTATCATTTGAGAAACACAGTGTTTCTGCTACAGCTCTGGATTTCTTTGCTTTTCTGTACATAAGGTCAGGCTCTTTGTATTATTTTAATTTTTTTTGTTTGTTTAAACATTTTATATCAGTGAAAAAAGGATTTTTTTAAATCTCTTTTTGGAAGTGTACAAGTTGTTCAGCCAAATTTTAAATAGAGGATGAATGAGACAGATTATGTGACATCTATAAGAATAAATGAGATATCAGCTGGAAAGCATTAAGCTAACAGAATTTTTGATATTGCAGAGCCAAATCAAACACTTTGTATATTTTTATTTTGACAGAGAGAATTTGCTAGAGTTACAAAGGCTAATGAAAATAACAGAGGGGATATCGTATAAGCCTATTTATTTCCCTAAGACAGCTGGAAAACTTGGGTTATTCTTAGGTAAAAACAGCTGCATTGCTTGAATTAAAGTTTATATCTAACCTAAAATGTAACAACACCACTAAATATTACAATCTGATGATATTTGAGTGTCAGCTGTGTGTCATGTTCGTGGTAGTCAATACTGAAAGGAATTCTATGAGAATTTTGCTATTCTCTTCAGTGGGACCCCGCTTTCACCCTGAGATTATAACATGAAAATTACTGTAATATTAGAAAACCTTTAGTAAGTTTTCCTGGGTCTGCGTGGGTGGGTGTTTCTCCATGCTAGCTGGTAGTGGGCTTCACATTCTGTTTCATCCATTCTTGAAAGCTATTATGATGTATCCTACCAGTGTTTATGAAGAGCAGAATTCACTCCATTTATGGTTTGATTAAAATGACAGGGTCTGATCCAGAGTTCACTGAAGTATAATGAAGCTCTTGCTGTTGGACTTTGAATGCAACTAGATTAATTGTATATTGCAGTTGCAGACTTTTTCTAATTGTGTAATTGTCATCCAAAACCAATCAGTTACCAACAACGGGTCTACAGACATCCCAACACATTTGGTGTGTGGGAACGGTATTCACTGTTTTCCCAAATGACTATATGCAACAACACACATTGGGACTGGTTGTCTTCTCACACAGGTTTGACACCACTGTATCTCTTTTGACTTCAGTGGGATGGCAACTGGTTTAAATCAGTGTAAGTAAGAAAAGGAACGGGGCTCTGGTTTCCTCAGCATTAGTATCACTACTGCCATAATATAAAGAAAAACACCCCCAGTAAGACGATGGATGTAAGAAGCTATTAATGAGAAGTAAAATAATAATCCTGTTACCTTCTCTGTGCTGTTTTTCATTTCCCACTTTGTTTCTTTGGATTTAATCAAGTAAATCAGTTTATTAACATGACTAGTCACCACATATCGATGAAGCAAATTTTGAAAATAGGAAATCTGGGAAAAGCAGTGAGGGAATTTATCCTCGGCTGAAATCCGTAGGTACCGGAGTCAGATCAAACCACACTAGGGCACTTTGGGCCATCATTTGTGCATGCGTTGTGTGGGCTTCTAAGTATTTGTATAGGTCACATATGCCTACACCTGCGAGTGTTGCTCTTGCTTTTTTTCTGGTCCACCTGGAAGAAAGAAATTGTGATTATTTCAAAAGAGCATGAGGTTTCTAGATTAGTTGTATGGTCTCAAAGTTTGGCTAGACTAGATAATGCTACTGATATGTTTGGCTGCTTACTCAATCTTCTGGCTGGTTATCCAAGTTGTTCCTCTGAACTTGGGCTGGCTAAGTACTGCAAAACAGTGTTTGCAAACATTCTTTTGCATTCCAAAAAGCTGTTCAGTTCATTCACGTTTTGCTGGTGGTTTTCATTTACTGTTCGTGAACATCTGGATTATCATCATTCTGTTTGCATGAATGTTCGGGGAATTGCTGTAATATATACAAATATCTATATGCACTTGCTAAAGAGATGTGCATTCATATAGAAATAAAATAATCTTATTTATTTATCCAATTGAATGCTTGACTCCTTTATTACTCTCTGATTTCAAATGTTTTATTTATCATTTGTTGTCATTTGTTCTCTGATTTGAAATGTTGTATTTATCCAATCAGGAATCAGACACAACATGTGCTTCAGATAAGAAAACACACACTCCAAAAACAAATTCAAATTGAATGGTTCATGAGTGACTCAAAGGCTAAAATTTATTTGCATAAACTGTTCAAGAAATAATAAAAATTACATTTGTAAAATATAATACTATTTCCTGATGATTTGCAAACAAAAAAAAAAAAGGGGCTAAATTCTTTGGTGAATTTATTCATACAAAATAATTCTAACAAGTCTACTCTGACACTTTTGAAGGGCTGCCTACCACTAACTAAACCTGTGAATTTACTTTGGATTTCTTTGATGTACTGAATATATTCCCTTAGGATTTATTTACATTTCTTGCCAGGGTTTATGTCCTGACCAGTACCAGATGACGAATTCCTCTGCACATGGTAGGTACTTTGAGAATTTGTTGTCTCTTACTACTTCCTTCTTTCAGAATCACTGGTTTCCATTCTCAGTTCTAAGCAGCTGTCACATTTTCTGTCCAGTTTTGTAAACAGTGAGCATGAATGTGGGTGATTTTATCATATTATTCAGGTTCTCCCACTTAGCACCTGCAATTTCCTTACTACTTTTTAAATTTTCTTTTTACAACAGTTTTTGCACTGTCTCCAGGTTCTAGGAAGAAGGGGAACAAAAACACATCTTTAAAGTATGAGTTTTAATTTGAAATCATACTTGATCTGTGTGGGAAATTCCTGCTACAACTAGTATAAGCTCATCCAGGTTTCAAAGGAAAAGGTGGCAGGACTCCAGGCAGTGAAGAATGGTACCATATGGAAACTTAAATCGGGTTCAGTTACTACTTAACCACTGAACTTTCCTTGCCTGGTCCTTGGTCTGCACTGGGCCTTTTGCTTCCAGGTAACTGCTACAACTAACTGAGTCAGGCAGTAGTGTTGCCATCTTTGATGCTTTTATCATGATATCGCAATATTTGGTATTGTTCTTAAATGATCAACTGCTAGAATCCTGTGATGATGAGGGAAGTTCGGATTTCATTTTAAGTTTCCAGACCTCATGATTGCACAGATAAACTTGAAAATGTGAAGCCAAAAGGCTAAAAAAGCAGAAGTCACAAAAGTAACCAAACATTTATTATTATTAAAATAATGACTTTTAAGTTAATCTCTTTACTTTGGGGAGGGAGAAAGGGTCGTCACTTATGATTTTTGAATGCTTGAGGTTAACAATAATATCATTTCATAGGACAGTTAAAGACATACAAGCATGGCAATCGTTTTAGAGGAGCAGGGAGTATCCCTCTTGCCCCCACCCGAAACTGCAAGACTTGGGCATGCATGGAATTGCCTCTCTACTCATGCGACCCCATTGACCTGACCGGAGATGTCCCCCCCAAATATACAAATCCAACTATGCCCATGCATATAACAAGATCTTAATCTGTGGGATAATTTAGCGTGAGTTTAACAGGATCGCCATATGAATATCAGGAGAGGACCTTAGCTTGGACCTTTACACTTATCGTCTCAAACTTTGACGTTGAATTTGGGAATCCAGGGAGGCTAAATCAAAAATGGTGTTTGTGCAGTCTGCTAATTCCAGATATAAGGCACCCTCTGATCAGCCTGATTGTCTAGTGGAAGTAGGGCCTGGAGGCATTTTCAGCTCTAGAACTTCCTCCGAGTATCTGCACATACAGTCCTCCAAGACTTAGAGATGGCAGTAAATCCGTAAAACATGAGGACTACTGGTTATCTTTTTTGTGTTAAGTATTACTGGTAAAGTTAAAGTTAAAAGTTATTGCCAGAATCATTTCTAATATAATACTCTACTGAGAGTTTTGTCATGCTGCCCAGAAGCATGGCAACCGGATACTTTTGTGTGCAGTGAAAGAATTTGCATATACAATTAGACACACAAATCTTGCTTGCATTGCTGCATACAGTCATTGACTTCAGCTTTTTAAAAATCACGTCTTGAAATTACTATCGGAAGGTCCGTATTTTCATAAGAAGCTCTCTAATATAGTTCTAGCTGTGAGCCTGGAACACATGATGGTGTTGAATTACCAAAGGTATGAAATTTAGAACTAGCAGACTTATCTGTATTGGAATAATTATACAGTGCTAGAGCTATAGCGGTAGAGACAGAGATTCTTCTTGGAGTTCAGATTCGCTCCGGAACTCAGTTATGTGCAATATCATTTGAAAGTGTTACTCTTTATTACTTTGAAAAATATATATAGTTGCTGACTTTAGATAATAGTAATGATAAAAAAATTAAAGAAATGTTAAGTATGTGCATATTTTAATATACTAATCTTCTTAGAGCCTCATACATCGTAGGTTTTTTACTTTGATTATTCATTTGACATTTTCTCAGATCTGAAATTGTTAACAGATTTAGTGTAAGCTTATTTATTTATTACATATGATTACTGTATTATAATATATTTGTTAATTTATTATAGATAATTACAGAGGTTGTAAAGATATAGTAGAAAAATCTGAGTCAAGCATTCAATTTCAAAATGATCTGCATAGCGAATATTCAGTGATTCTGAGACTTGTTTTCAGTAGAAAACATATTCGAATAAAAAGAGCCAAGAGTCATCTTGGATAAAAAGTGATTAGTAGTGTTAGAGAATGTCTAATGATTGCCACAATAGTGACAATGGGAGCTAAAAATAGCCTTATTTAAAAAAAAAAACACAATCCGCTATTAAGACCTATTAATTACACCGTGTTTTTCTATATTTATTTTTCACTTCATCTGCAGCATTTGGGTTGAAATTAGTTGTAGGTATGTGATGGATTCTAGAAAATGTCTTACTGATCTGATCTGTTTTATCTCCCAAATAAACTATATATCAATTGCCTAAAATGACAGATTTCTCTTACACTTTATTTACTCTTAAATAGAGTCATTTCAAAACAGTTCAATGTATTTCAAAAGACTAACCAGATATGTTGTCTTGTTATCCAATTAGTCCTGTTTTATAACTAAGAAATATGAAATCGATCAAAGTGCCAGAAATAACTAATGCTTTTATTTTCAACTAATGAGTGTAGGCTTTTTTGTAATTAAAATGCTTTTTGTTATTTTAACTATGATAGCTTGCAAGATAAAGTTAAATTTAATGTTGACATTATTTTGCTGTCTATTCAAAGCTAATGAAATTGCTAATCAAATCCATTTTTAAGCATGCCTCATTAATATTTATGATGTTAGTTTAGAAAGCAAATATTGTCTTCAGAAATAGGTCTACATACAGTGCACAACCATAAGAAAAAGAAGAATAATGGACTTTGTAGTCCAGGATGGCATTTAAAAAAAAATGTGGTTTGCATTTTACATGCTTAGTATACTGTGTAGCCCAAAATGCAAGTTGATGAATTCAGCAACTCAGCACTGTGGAAAAAATTAAAACTAAGACAGTAAGTGATCAAATGGAGAAGTCTCACAGAACGATGAGAAGTGGGGATCCATATCAGACTAGATGAAGAAAACAGTTGAAAATCCTCAATCTGAGCATAGTAAATTTTCCAATTCTATTTAGGAGCAAGATGCTTAAGGCTCAATCGCTCTGCCATAGAAGTCAACAGCAAAATTCACACTTACCTGAAGAGAAACAGGGAACAGAACCTTAATCTTTCTACAGCATTAGGACAGCATTTTTCATTAAGGCATTATATCTCAAGGCTCTTACTCAGGTTGTATGCATTTCCTACTCAGGCAAACTCACATTAAATCATTGAAGCAAAATGTCTGCAGAAGTAAGCAGGTCCTGTATAGTTTCATTTCTGATGTAGTGGAAGAAATATTCTGTAATACTATCCATGTGCCATAATTTGCTCACTTATATCTTGTGACGCCCTTAGCTTCAATGGGATTTTGCAAGAATAAGTGAGGGGAGAATTTGGCTTCATGTTTTTATATACATGTTTTCATGCCTTTCCATTTATCCCCAGAATCTTTTAATGTTGTTCAATTTTAATGCAAAAGTGTGAGTGCGTGTGTTGGTGGGGAGAGGGAGTCCTCTGATTGGAAATATTTCTCTTAAGAACATTTGTGTTTTAGATTAGGTTTTGGCCATGCAGTACTGTTCTGCGATCCCACAAAGTAAGCATAGACTCACAGAAACTATAGATGGAAAAGACCTATCATGTGTCTTCTATCCACCTGACCCCAATGCAGTATTGTTCCTTATAATTGATTTGCTATGACTTTTTCCAGACTATTTTTGAAAGACACAAATAGCTATTTAAAATATCTTCCATTACTTCATTTGCAAGATGCTTTCATGCTTTATTAGCTTTCACTGTCAGACAGTTCTTTCTGATATCCAGTTTAACTTATTTCTTTCTTAATTTCATGTCATTCATCATCATAGAAACATAGGGATGGAAGGGACCTTGAAAGGTCATCTAGTCCAGTCCCCTGCACTCATGGCAGGACTAAATAATATCTAGGCCATCCCTGACAGGTGTTTGTCTAACTTGCTCTTAGAAATCTCTAATGATGGAGATTTCACAACCTCCTTAGGCAATTTATCCCAGTGATTAACCATCCTGACAGTTAAGAAGGTTTTCCTAATGTCCAACCTAAACCTCCCTTGCTGCATCATCAAAGAAAATCCCAAAGAGATGTAGCCTCCCTGCAGATTACCTAGATCATGCTTTCTAGCTGGGTTCTTAAAATAGTCTGTTCATTCTGTGTCCATCACCAGTTATCCTATCATACCACTAAAACTTCCGGTGACCACTTGGTAGCTGACTATGTAGCAGAATTCCTTGGTAATTTGTAGGTTTTCCATCCTAATAATAAGAATTTATCCCATTACTGTTCCTTTTACCATACTGTACCTTAAATAATTACTCTTGTTGATGTTGAGAGTATATTTTTCAAACACAGTACTTGTAGATGGCTATGATGCCCACTTTTGCTGCAATGTAGCTACATTACACTATACATATTTTGGTTACTTCATCTATCATTATAAATCAACCCCTCCATCCCCACAAATAATTTTTGTTGCTCGTCTTTCAATCTTCTCCACTTTATCATTAGAAGAACTGGTTAAAAAATTATGACTGAATTTTTTGATAGAAAACTGTTCTATGGAATCAGCATTGAGGGATTTGTGGGAAAGTGGTGATTTTTATTAAATTTTTAATGGAAAAATATCAATACATCTTGTTTCAACTGGAAAAAATTCAAATCTTCTTTTTCAGCTGTTCTTCTCTCACTCGTGCTGTGAGACATCTCCACCTACCATTCAGGCTCAAGCTGCATTGGCTTCTTCTGCTGCAATATTGCCATGAAATATATATAATTTTGTTATCTGCTATTACTTTCAGACTTTATTTTAGCAAGGACCTCAGGATTTGGCCCACTGCATTTAGTAAATATGACCAAGATGATAAAGTGTAAATGAAAATTCAGCTGAACTCTAGGATTTCCTTATTGATCATTCATTAAATATTGTATCACTTTTGGTTAATAAAACTCGAGTTTGGTAGGACCAGGTGACTAATTTGTTCTTTAGCCTCATTGGCTTAAAAACAGAAGAAAACCAATGATGCAGTCAGTTGAGATTTCTCAGTTTGTACATGTTCACCCAAGGCAGTGGACATCTGTTTATGACAGATCATGCTGAAAAGTAGCCTAGAGAGTGTCATCTTTCATCCTAACAAGTACTGGAAATACTAATTAACATTCTTGATTTAAGAATTTTGTCTTTGCTCTCCTTGGAATATTTTGTCAGCTATTATTTTCTTTTCCTACATTTTTTCCACAAATTGGCTTGTGAAATCCACTCATTTTTCAGTTTAACAAATTTGAAATTTCTTTGGCAATTGTAGCTGATAGAGACAGGATTAGGAAGGATAAAGCAAAATACTGACAGCTCTAGTGTGAACAGTTTGTTTACTGAAGAAAAAGCAGCCACTGTGAACACAATCCCTCATTCCTTACTCAGGAAAACTCTTCAGGATGCCAGTGAGCCCTCATTGGCATTTTCTTGATGATTTCCTGGCCCGTGCCACTGCCCTTCTAAGAAAGGGTAAACAACTGTCAATAAACAATGTATCTAGTGAGCCCTGCCCTGATCCAGTTCAGGGATCGTCCATTATCAGACTGCACTTTTCATGGATTTATTCGTTTTATGAGATGCTATTTTTGGTGAAGATATTTCAGAATATGAGTGGCTCATGAACGGTTCACTACTAGTATTCCTCAGACTAATCAATATCAGAGATCTCTAACTGGTCACCTTAAGCAAGAAGGCATTGTTTCTATTCTTTGAAGGGATAGGATCATTTTTATAAACTACTCATTTATAAAGTGAATTTTTCCCCATCACTTTGGTGATTAAAATAATTATAGCAATGGGCCCCAAATTCACTTTCCATGATCACTGTTATGAAACAAACTTTGCTCTCATAAGTGTTCAGAAAAATGAATAAAATGGGGTGTGAATATGTTCAAAATCTCTAAAAAGTTCACAATTTTTTTTTCATATTATTCTCCTATCTTGAGCCCTCCCTAAGAGCTCTGCAGCTTCCTGCATTCATCTGAGATTTCCCTCAGGAATAAATAGCACATGACTTTAATAGTGGAAAGATGAACAAATCAGGTTTTGCTCCCTGAGTTTGTCTTAACTATCCTGGCTATATGACATTATGATCATAAACAATTTTTTTGTTGAATGTTTAAAAGGAAAAGTATCTTTTTACTATAAAATGGTAAATACAAACTAAATTGAGGATTCATAATTTGTTTTGATATGCTTAATAACCTGAGTATAGTCAAGTAGTAGAAGACACTTTGTATGCTAAACATCCCACAGTGTACACCGAGGATTTGACTCTACACGAGTGTTGCAGCTCAATTATTTCAATAGAAAACCCACTAAGATAATAACAATGTTATTTACTAAACCTAATTCAAGAGCCAGATTTTTTTTTTATTGATTTCCAGTCTGCCTTTTTGGAATTAGTGAAAGTACAATTTTCAATCTATTTACTCCTAGATGTGTTCGGTTAATCACTATGAAATTTCACAAGAAGCTAAGTTGATAATGGGAACCGAAATACCTATGGAAGCCTTGCATACTTGTAAATGAACGTGACTGAAGAAACTCAGAATTAGGTCTCTATGTTCATAGTGAATGTACTCAACAAAATCCTGGCCCCATTCAAACTAGTGGCAAAACTCCTATTGGCTTCAATAGGTCCAGGATTCCACCTTGTTTACTTATGTTTGTGTCACAATTCATCTTTTTGTTGCAAGTGCTTGAGTTTTAACAAAAACAACACAGAGACCCTAATTTCATTAAGAAAAATACTTTACATTTACAAACAAAATTCTTTTTGGAGTATTTCGTAGCTAACTAGCTAATACATGATACGTTATGTTTATAACATAAAAAGGACAACAATTTTACTCATAACTATGTGGCTATTTTTAAAAATTTATTGATAGACCTCACACCTAATTTTATTTTGAGCATTAAGATAATAATAATCAGATAAGATAATAATAGTCAGATTTTACTTCAGGTAATGAGATCTTTCTTAAATGTATTTAGCTAATAATGACAGATGAGAAGATGGTGGCTTTGGGCTTCCATTAGTTTCACAATCATAAGAAAAATGTTAATGAGTTTACACTGTATTTACACACACACACACACACACCCGCCCACCCCTTTTGGGAAGCATCTGTTTCCAGTAGATATTGTATGTATGCAATATCCTCTTAGTAAAAAACACATTTCCAAACCTTAAAAGTTGTATTAAAAAGGATTACAGTGGTTCTGAATATTACAACCGATTCCGACATGGCTCTGAAAGTACATCGGCATTTGCAACATGCCAATGAGCACTTGAGCAAAATGCCACGTGAAGCTTTCCTCTTTCTCCCCCTTCTTTATACATGGAAGCAGAATCATACTTGATATAATTTTGATTTAACTGCGCAAGTTTAGAAAGATCAATGATGTTAACACATGGGAAAGGGTTCTCAGAGGCAAACTGACAAATGCCTTACAATAAAGTGATTTTAAATTGAAACAAGATTTTTGTGCTGGACTGAATTCTGCTAACAAGCACTTATGGACTCTGGCTCTGACAGCTGCGTAACCTTCTATGCTAGTATACTTTTGTCTTGTGATGACTGTGCCTAAAAGAGATATGAACATTCTTCTGTGTTCTCATCTTTACATATGCCCTGCTCAGTGAGGGGTGGTATTCAGACAGATATATTAGTTTCACAGACTATTTCTTTTGCCTTTTCTCCATGCAAAAAAGACATCGTACACCCTGTGGTCGACCAGGTGGGGTTAAGCCTCATTGGCACGTTGCTACCTAATTTGGGGCAAAGGTGTGCTTAATAATTGTGTGATATAGAATTGCCTTCACACCAAGTGCCTGCAGGCAGCTCTTTCCTTTTGGATATAGTTCAACACCTTCATTTCCAAGGCACCTGCTGGAATAAAAGCTACCTTGTTAGAAAGTAGAATTCACACAGAAAAAATAGATACAGCAGTGGATTTCTTGCAACACAAGCCGTTGCTCTCCACTGGGAGCAGTTAGAGCTGTTCTGCTTCAGGGCAACCAACTAAGGTTGTTGCCATTTTCCCCACTTACCTGTAACCCTTTCCCACAAAGAAGTGATGTTTCTGCCCTGAAAAATAAAAAGAGAAAACCCAGAAAGGTTTTAAGAAGTAAAACATAAAGCACCTACTATGTCATGCACCTTAAACGTATTTATTTCTCAAATGCAAAGAAGGCACACGTGGTCCAAAGGGAACACCTTTTTTATAGTAAAACTTAATAAATGAGTCCCCAGCCTGCTAACCAGTTAGGATCCCACACTTTTATATCTACTGTTAGATACTGCTATAATTATGTCAACTTCTTGTAGTTTCAGGACCTCGTGTCTTACAGAATTCCAACCAAGCTGATCCAAATGTGCTAAAAGCTCATCTGACAGATGTCAAGCAACATGAACAGGAGTGGAAGTTGTAAAAAAAATGGCAGAATTCTGAATGCAACCATTCTGTCTTCCATACGTTTGCTTTTGTCCACCATTCCATTATTTTGTTCCATTTTGATTTTTCGAGAGCTTCTCTGATTGACACAGCTGAGGGTCAGACCCCTGGTCTTTAATCAATTCACTGTTAAACGTAACTTGTTTTCAGATAAACTTCACATTCAAATTTCTGATTTTGGCCAAATATTACAATAATACTGTGGGTTTCTCCATTACGTTAGTGCAATACCATAGAAACCATTTTTTGTGATTGAATAATTGCGCCTACCGGCATCAGTCTGGAAAGCAGTGACACGTGTAACTTTAGGAACTCAAGTAGTACCACTGAATTTAAGGAGATTACTCATGTGCATAAGTATTTACAGAAGCCTGAAATACTACAAATGAAACAGAATAAGAGAGTGAAAAGTTCAGGAAGAGGAAGAGCAATATGTGTTAGCTAAAGTTTCTGTGACATGGAAGGAAATGATACAAATTACTAAACTTTCCCAGCTAAGGTGACCGGATCACAAGTGTGAAAAATTGGGTCAGGGAGTGGGGGGTAATAGGCACCTATATAAGAAAAATCTTGAATATCAGGACTGTCCCTATATAAGCACCCTACTCCCATCAAAAATCCCAAATATAGTTTCTGAATTCACAAGCAAAAGGTGTGTAAATGTAGTGATAAATGTATTAAATGGTTTGCTTGTCAGCTCCAGAAGGATCAGGCATTCTAGAAAGTAGATGAGAGAATATAAAAGCCTACAATATTCCAAGGATTTTAAAGATTTTCATAGCTAATAATCTAGGAATTGAAAAAGATCTTCAAAATATGATTTTATCATTCCTTTCAGATGCTAAATGTTGTATGTGAAACAGACACATTGAGAAAGAGAACACCTTCCAGCATCAACAGCCTTGAAAGAAGTAAAATTATCCATACCACATGGTTTGAAATGGAGAATTTTTTTTAAGCTTTAATGAAAAAAATCCATGTCTGATTTAGGCTTTCAATTTGTTGTTAAATGGTGGATTTCCAACTAATTATTTTAATTTTGCAGTTTTTTTTTTTAATGCAAGCAAATACAGATATGATTGCAAATCACAAGGTCTAATCTCACTTGTTAATCATGTTTATATGCATTTTGTTAAAGATATAAAAAATGAAGAAAGTAACATTACATCAGGTTCATCCAGATCAAACAGAAACTTTTATTTTGAGGTATTTATGCATGCTATTAAACCATGGTTCTTGGATAAATCAAAATAACTCTGTATTACCCAAACATTGACTTCAGTGGGAGCAGAGTTAGGCCCAGGTTAAGTGATTTTGAAAATCCCATACCCCAGGTACTAGGGCCAAATCCTACAAACACTCACCCATACAACTTGCCTCACACAAGAAGAACCATTGGTTCAAGCTGGAAACTCTTTACGTAGCTCACTGTTGTTGGCTTGAAGATAAACTTTTGTTAAACTATTTGGTTGATAACCCTTACCATGATTTTAACACGTTGCTTGTGGAAGTCTAGGCTTGAAGGAATGATTACTGATCAGGTGACATGCCTGATGAGAGATCTTAGCATATTGTCAGGTATATTTGTCATTTAATACCAATATATAACCATGCTCACTTAAACCCCCAATCATGCAAACACATGTGTGTACATGAGGAGTCCTACTGAACTCAATGAGACTCTCAAGTAAGTAAAGTTAATAAATTCCAATGCTGAAAGGGACCTCTGTAATGATGTAATATGCCCTCCCACGTAACACAGACCATAAAAATTCCCTCCAGAAAGTTCTGTTTCATAGTTACATATGTGCATACCTTTCTGTATGACTGGGACCTTAATTTGAAGTGAATACATCCTCTAATGGTAAAACAAAAACAAAGAACTCTGATAATAAATTAAAAGGGATGTATGAAAAGATGTAATATTTCCTTTTCCCCTGATTTGTATGTGGGCATAGTAGTTACAGGACTGGTGGATGTTCCTTTCAAAAATATAGAACATTGTCTTGCCTTATTCCCTTTTATGCCTCTGCTGCTCTAGGACCTTCACAAAAGGGAACATGAGCTTGCAAATACCTGTACGTTTCTCAGCAGTTTTGGCTCTGGAATGTTGCTTTTTCTCTGCAATGCCATAGAATTATAGAAAAGTAGGTCTGGAAGGGACCTCGAGATGACAAGTCCAGTCCCTTGTGCTGAGGCAGAACTAAGTAAACATAGACCATCCTTAATATGTGTTTGTCCAACCTGTTCTTAAAAATATCTATTGAGGGGATTCCACAACCACCATTGGAAGCCTATTCAAGTGCCTTCCTATGCTTGTAGTTAGAAAGCTTTTCCTAATATCATAACTAAATCCTTTGCTATAGATTAAACCCATTACTTCTTGCCCTGCCTTCAGTGGACATGGAGAACAATTGATTTGCATCTGCTTTATAACAGCCCTATATATATTCGAGAATGTTATCAGGTCCTCCCTTAGTCTTCTTTTCTCAAAACTAAATTTGACCTTTTTTTTTTAAACCTTGTCAGGTTTTCTGAACCTTTTATTGTTTTTGTTGCTCCCCTTTGGATGCTATTCAGAGAAAGTCCTGTGGCATCAGTGGATTTATCCATTGATCCACACCCAAATGCATTACAATGGCAATACAAAGTAGAGTCATTGCTAATAGTCCTCGCTACTAGGCCTTTTAGGTAATATCATACAAAATAGATTAATTATCTTGGTATGATATATATTGTACCTCTCTATTGATATAACATTCAGCAGCTTTAAGCTAATTCCTATAAGGTTCCAAGGGCCAGAAGTCATTCTGTATCCTACAGCATCAGGTTCTAAGTGAAGAAGGCTTGCAGCAGGGGGGTTCACTTACATGGACATCACAGTAACTGAAAGGACAGCATGAAATATGAAGCAAATCGAAGCAAGATTTAAGGTTAAATATATACGTGCAGCAGGAGATCATTTTAGGGCTGATTGGCCAAACTGAAGAAAACTGAAACACACAATGAGAAGTGCTGGACTTATATGAAAGGAAGTGGAAAAAATACTACCTGTTATGGCCATGTCCTAACATGCATTCCATCTGGGAAGAAATAGGAAATAAAGGTGACCTCCCCTTGCCCCTGGGCTGTGTCATTCCCAGGGAGCCAAATAATGTAATATTGGCAGATATGAGGGATCTTGTACATTTAAATAGAGCCTGGGGGGGAGGAGGAGGGAATCCTTTTAAGAGGCACCAAATCAGGAAGGAGGTTGATGAGGCATTTTTAAAACAAACAGGTAACTAAACACAACATTTCAGAATGGGGGACTTGAACTACCCAGATATCTGCTGCAAAAGCAATATAGCAAAGCACAAAATGTTCGATAAGTTCTTAGAATGTATTGGGAACAACTATTTGTTTCAGAAAATGGTGGAAATACGGGGGGGGAGAGAGGAGTAGCCATTTTAGACTTGATTCTGAGGAATTGGTAGCAAACCTGAAGGTGGAAAGCAATTTGTGTGAAAATGATCATGAAATGATGATTTCATGATTCTAAGGCAGGGAAGAAGTCCTTAGATATTCTTGCTCCCCTCTGGGGGGATGGGAAGGGTGTAATCGGCAATGCCCTTTTATGGCAAGCAGATTATTGGGCCCTTTACCTATCCAGCTAAACCAGTTTAATTTTGAACCTGTTTTAAAAACTGGGTTGTCTGAAATGGCTACATTCGGTAAAGAGTGAGTTGAATCAGAGTAGTTTACTGTTCAAATATTCCTGGCATGCCCATGGCAGGAGCTGAGGGTATTGGTATTTTTAATTATTATTATCGTTATTGCTGCTACTGTTATAGCACTGACTGTTCAGTTTTGGCAGAGAAAGAAGATTAGCTTAATAAAATGCATTCTTCTGTTTATTTCTCAGCAATTTCACAGTGATATTGTGACTATAATCAAGATACCAGCTCAAGAGAAAAAAAAATGACTTCCCCCCCATCATTATACTATCAAAGTCATGTATATGTATATGCAAAGTAATATAGAATGATTACACAGCTATTTCTTAATTTAGTCTGCCAGGTTTCTTCCTTCATGCCTTTAAGAGAATCCAACTCTTCATATATTTATTATTTTATTTGGATCTGTTCTCTAGGTCTATGGTATTTCCCTTTCTTGCCTTCCTTTTTTTTCCATATTTATTTTATGCCACTTTATCATCTTCCTGATGTTTATCCTCCAAATCTTCTTTCCTGCTCTCGTTATTCTTACCATCAAATTTTATAGTTGGTTGAAATACTGGTTGTAAATAAGTTTTCTGAGGGTAAAAAAGCCCTTTTTTTTCTGTTTGTGAATAACGAGCCCTGATTTCCACGAACATATTTATTCTAAGTATTCACAAAATAAGAAATGTGAACAAATTTCAGCCTATGGGTTACTTTAATTCAATGAGAATTAAGCATATGTTGAAGAGCTTTGCTGAATGGGAATGGACTAAACACATGCAGAAAGTTAATTGTGTGCTTAATTGCTTTTATATTGAGGGGGCTTCAGTTTTAGCATTTCTGCTCTGCAATGTGTCAGTAAAGCAGAGAGAAAATTGCTCGTGGTGTCAGAGGGCTCACTAACAGAAAATTTTTCATCCAGCAATACAGCTCATCATACTGTAGCAAAATCTACACTGTGCCATATACATTTACATTAAAATCTAAAACACATTTAGAAAAAAACAAAACCCAACAGATTTACATTAGTCACCTGTGGGAAAACTGAATGCACATCGGAATTCCAACCAGATAGAATAAATTACTCACTTAATTTATTCTGTTTTACTAAACATCAATAATTACTCAATATGTATTTTAGATTAACTTTTCTTTTATATTTATATAATCTCTCCTGCCTGCATGTCTCGTTCTCTCTGGAATTGGAAAATGTTATCACAAGCTGTGTGGGCAATAGCAAGAGTTTATATCACCCAAACAGCAAGTGAAAGGTCTTTACTAGTAAAGAGACAGGCAAGAGAACCCTTGTATACATACATTACTAAATAATCAAATAGATATAAAAATACAAAATTAGCAGTTACAGATTCTGGTTGGAAAAAATTGTTTGTGTTAAGTGTTTGGACGTTTGAGAAGCAACACTTATTGCATATGTAAGTTATATAGCATAAGGATAAGAGTTTGATGGGCCAGTCAGACTGGAACTCTGCGTGAGCACACTCACCCACTCTTTAAAATCCTTTCCCTTGCGAAAGACCTTTCATTATTTGTGGATAAAGAGGAGAAGGAAGGAGTTGTTTTGGTTACTTTGGATTAAGTGGGACAAGGAAAGAGATATTTATAGGATAGAGGCTGTATTCCTTTGGCAAGTTAGGCTATCCATGAGTCTCTTTATTGTCTCTGGTGTATGTGTGAGCAATCTAAGCAGTTAATGAGGGCTAGTTTGGGACTGATTAAAACTCAATTATTGGCTCAATTCAACCCTCATTAAAGTCAATAGAAAGACTCCGTGGGAGTTTGAGATGGCCCTATAGCAGGAAGCCTTCTTTAACTCCCTCGGTCATTTCTTACCAGTCATAGTTCTCAGCTCTCTGGATGGTAATAGGTATCATATTCCAGTATATATATATATACTTATATAGTTACACACACACACAATTAAAGAGACTGTATTTATCATCACATGGTGAAGAGAAGAATTCATGACACCATGGAAAGTGCAGAGGTAGTATGGCTGGCTGCTGCTACTGAACTCAAGATTTATGGAAAATCCTGGCTTCAGTGCTTCATTTCTCAAGGAATCAGTGCAGAGTGCCTGATTCTCTCAGTCATGTCCTGATCTGCATTCCTCATTAGCAGCACAGTATATTATTTGATAGTGTTGACCCCCGGTCCACATCTGTGCATTATATACTCCTCTAAAAGCAATAGAAACCACAGAACCTTCAATGCTGCAAAGAGCATTATTTAGACATACAATATTTTCTGCAATAAAATCCATGGATTTGGTATAGTAATAAATACCCCAGAGTGGTTGCTTGCCAGCTGCACCCTCCCCCCCCCACACGTATATACATCTGTTAGAAATGGACCAGAGCTCCAACTGCATATTTTTCATAAAGATGGGCTGCCAGTGACTCAAAGGATAGGGAAGTTTGTTTCTCAGCTGCTTCCCACACCTAACTCCAGTTTTAGATTTAAAAGGGAAAAAGGAACATGATGCTTGTTCATTACTTTAACATAACAAATATGAGAAAATTCACAGAATGGAGCAGAGAGAAGTTGAAGAATAGGATTACAAGGTAACATTGTTTTTTGAGCTCAGCAAATTATGGTGCCTTTGGCCACCAACAGAATATTTCATACAAACAGTTGATTAACTCATCCTAGGAGCAAAGGATTACTTTAGTTGCCATCCCTACTTGTCAAGAGGCATTGCAATTCTCACAAGGCATTTAATGAATTCTCCAATGCTACCCATTCAATTTTCATCCTCTGTTTTTAAGCTGCAGTGATTCTAGCAGCAATGTCCAGGGAACCATTTTGCTAAAAAAAACTCTAATGAGGAAAGAGTGTTATCTTTTACTAGGGTGATGTTTAATTAACATTAAGTAATAGCCAAATCCTGAAAAAAACCCATACCTTTACCATCTATGAGACAACTGCTCAGAATGGAAAATGTTGATGATGACAGCTAGATATTTTTCTCAGTTTAAAACCAGACATATTTAGAGCATACTAAAAACAAATAAGAGAGAAATGTGCTGTTGCTTAATAAAAAGTAAATATTTTCATGCATGGAAGAGACACTTTATGATCCTAAACTACTCCCAATTCCAATATTTTTTAAATACCTATACTCAAAAGTGAGAGAGAGATGGAAAGGATCTATTAAATTCTCCAGTCCCTGACAATTCAGGAGTTTTCCTTCTAACTGTACATTTGTAGTTCTTGGCCCAGTTTAATTTTATGAACCCACCTGAAATGTCTGATGCTCACAAATGGTAAAGATGAAGTATGAAGGCTTTATCATTTTTATTTTTCCTCACTTCTGTTTACTACTCTGAACACTTCATGACATAAAACTGGGAATAAATCCTCTAGTTTAATCTTAGCCTCTGATTTTTATATTTCTTTTAGCTCTGTTATTGAGTGCTAAACAAACTAACGTTCAACATATTGTAAATTAAGATAAAACCGTAGTCAAAAATGACATCTGGAACTGTAAGAAATAGTGATAAATGATGTTAACCACAGTTTAACAGATATATTAAGTTCTTAAAAGACAAGGGCTACAAATAATTTATATGTGGACTCTATTCATGCCAAATTGCTGATTGCACATCTTCTGGTAAATCGGATTATTCCAATTTAGGTGTTTTGGCTTCATACATTAGTATCTGTTTGAAGGTGGACTCTCACTTTCTCCTTGAACTGCTCTACTGTACAGGAGGACATTGGGCTATATTCTGGTTGTCTTATGATACCACATGCGAGTATAAAGGAGGAGTAAAACTCTGCTGCCACACACACATTCCCTGGTAGAGCCTTCCTATGTTGTTGCTTCAGGTACTAGGAGAAGAGCAAGCTCTGCTGAATCACTGTTGTCCCATGCAAAGGATCAGGGAACAATGCCATGTTCTCTTTGCTACAGAAACATATTTGTTTTGAGAATATTATTCACCACTCTATAGCACTGGTCAGACTCCTAAAGGGAGGAAACACAGCTGACCAGACAAACCTGTATGATAATAAATGGTTGGTGTAGATTAGAGTGTTGTACAAAGATCGCAATCTAAGAGTGGGAGAACTGTGAAATTCCACAGCAAGACACGAAGACTGATACTTCAAGCACTGCCCTAAGAGATCAGAAAGGAGATACTGTGCAAGTGACCCTGTAACCATAATACCCACAGGTAAATGTGTGTGTGTATCTAGGATTAACATCTCTTAAATCATGAAGAGTGCTATGGGATCTTTAATGACCTAAAGTAGCCAGGTTGATTTATATCCCATCTTGGAGATTGAATCTTCAGCAGCAGTAGGCTGGGGCAAAGATTCAGTATTAATTCAGACAGAAGAGTGACGTGTCATTTAATGAATCGCAAGCATCACCTTCTATGAGATGTGTGTTCCTGGAATGGGGAGTGGCTTCCCTACCAAGTACTGGCCTAATCGGTCATTTCTTAGCTTCTGAGATCCACTGAAAGTCACAGCACGGGGGGGAAATGGGTACAAAATAAGAAATTGAGCACGTTTTAGTTTACTAGGTACTCATTTCATTATGGGATACAAATCATGATACTAAAAGACATTATGGTAGAAATTTACTGCAGAATGTACTCTATAACTGGAGTATTGTCTTGGAGCATTTCCACTATAACTGGAGTAGTGACTTGGTTGTCACTAAATAATTTGGACAAATTTCATCCCTAGCGTAAACTAGCTGAAATCAATGGAGTTATGCCAGGCCCATTGTTTGTTTGTTTTACTCTGGCCTACAGATACAGGCAATTTTGTTAAATACCCTAAGATTTGGACACCATATTTAACCTAGCACTTAATGGAAATAATGAATTGCTATCCATTTCTGGGCAAAGAACTGCAATGGAATTAGCACCCTAATGTCCTATTCTTGCTTTCCACAATAGGAGTGTTCTAAAGTCAGAGTCCACTCTCATTGCTTTTTTAATGAATCTTAAATCACCCATCTCTAATTCAGTCTTTTCAGAGATAGAAGCATTAACCTGCTTCTTCTGAATTACCACTCACTAAGTAACTGAATACCAGTTAGGAACTGTGCCTCTTGGGCCCATCAAAGTGTTCAAAATCCCTTTGATGGTCTTGTCTCTTTAGCCCACACCTTATTAGCAAAGTTTTCAGAGAGCATAACGTCTGCTACCACAATGTAAAATGCGTTAGTCCACTGCGACATTCTTAAGCAGTTAATTACATTGGCGAAGGCAACCTCTGGGTTCTCCTATCAGAGTTAAATTTAGGATGTGAATACGTTTTACTTTTGTTCTGTTTATCTGACTAACCCTGACTGCTCCCTTAGAGACTTGTGAGATGCCTTCCATCCTTCTCTCTTCCTTTGATCTCAGGCGGTCAGAATTTCACTTTGTTTACATTTCAGACCCACTGATTAAAACCAGGTCCTTTGGGTTATGAAGTATTGGTGGATGACAGAACTAAGACACTGTGTTCTAACTTCCTCCTCTCTTGTATTACCACAAGATTCTTATAAACACTTTATGCTTCTGCTGTTCGCAGGACTGTTTTGGGAAGGTGATTTCTTGCTGCAAATGTACTGACAACCTTTCCTGTTTTAGGACAATACAAAACGTCTGGTTCTACGAATATCATTACAGTTAAGTATATTCTTAAGGGTTGAATATGTCCTGCCACCTGTTGGGAGTGTTCTTCTTTTTCAAATGTTATTCTGTATATAGAACAGCACATGTCTTTGTGAGGGCCCGTGTGCAAGTGGGAGATATTCATGATGGCATTCAGAAAGAAGCAGCTCTCTGCAGCTGCCAAAAACAATTTCTTCCTTTCTGGGCAAAACCAGCCAGTGAAAATAGTTATTTATTTTTCCTGGTGATGAGGCTCATTGAATGAGTGTATTGTCACTTAATAGCCTCTTGAAATTCTGACTGAAACCCATAATTTACTTTCCACTTATGGAATTTAGTTAAACTCTTATTCAGCTTATCTGTGTCTCTTTTCTTTACTTCTGGATTATTACATTGGCTAAAATACAATAGTCTGTGTTTTGCTTTGTTGTTTTTGGTTTCTTCTTGTAATGGAACAAGAGTTTTCCACAAGAATCTTACTGGTTCTCTGGCTTTGACAACAGATGTATCTAAGTGAAAGCACCAAGATGGGAAAAATACATAACTGCGGTTGTTCTTACAGACTTGGCAGATCAATTGTAGAGGCAGGTGTTTGAGTAGCATTTAATAGAAATACTTAAAAAAGCTTTTGCTGCCATTACCTATAGTGCTAGGCATTGTGATTTTGCTTTTAAAACTATCACATACCTTTTGGGAGGTCACTGAGGCCTATGGTACATGAATCCTGTATTTCTTCGGCCTCTACCTCACTTTTAAGGTTAGTGTTGCTAGTAAAATTACATATTCTCTATTGACTTTTATGAAAATTTATCAAGGATAAAAATGTATAAAGCAAAATGAAAATCAGACATCCCCATTACTACTATGGGGTGGTTCTCCTGCATTGATCAATGATTTTCTTTTATTCCTTAATAATCTCGCTGTCTTCTTACAAGTATTTCTGTAGCCTATGTCCTAATTACCAATATGATGCTATTGAAATGTGATTTTCACACTTAGTCATAGGGAGTAATATTGTAGGTATATTTTAAACATTTCTAGTTGTATTTTTTCACTTTTACGCTCCTGATAAAGTGGTGGATAATTATAGAACTTCCATTAGTTTATTAAGTATATACATTTTCACATGTGCTGACCAATATATTTAGAGATGATTAAGGTTCTCCGTAATACACAGAAATAAATGCAGGAAGAGGGAAATGAGTATGACTTGCTTAACTTCATAATTTTAGTTATTTGCGTTAAAGTCAATACATCTTTCCTATGCTAGTGTCTTTGGAAGTGCACTTTCCATAAAAATTTTGGACACAGAATAGATTTTTTTTCCTCTTCATTTTATTAGTGAAATTTACTTAAGTTCCTTCTTGCATTCATTTGTCCTGCGTCAAGGATAAGAAAGTGAACTTGTATGATTTGGAAGTTTTCAGCACTTGAAGGATAAATTCACTTACATTCTTCCCAGAGCCAGAATGGCTCCTGGTTTAGGCTCAATCCATTTAAAATGGAAGAGCTGCTGATAAGTGAAGACAAGTACCTGGAAATGCTGACAAAGATAAAGATCTAGATCATAGAGAGCCGCTGTAGGGTTCCTATTTACTCCCTTTCTTAGTCCCTGTTAGAGGGGACAGCCAAGGAAAAGGAAAGGGCATCTCTGTGCCCTGAGGCCTGCTAGCATTCAGCTGAGAAGTCTTGAGACTACTTTCACCCAAGATCAGCTCAAACCTCAGCAAGCTCCAGAATTCCAGGGCCGTAATGATTATTGAAAAGCCACGTGTCCTCTCCTCCTCCACTTCTATCAGTCTTGGACTAAGCACAGCTCAGCTGGACCCAGGTATCTGACACAGCAGATGCTTGCTCACTATCTGACGAAGTGGGCTACAACCCACGAAGCTTATGCCTGCAGAAAGTAAATTTGTTAGTCTTTAAAGTGCTACAGGACTCTCGTTGTTTTTGCCATATATAGACTAACATGGCTACCCTTCTGGAAGTATTGTCAAAGTGGTACTCTTTCCCAGATAGCAGCTGTTGCCAGGAATGCCTTCTTTCAACTGTTATTTGCCAGAAATTTACAATCATCCCTCTTATATTTGATGCAGAAAACAATGATTTAGCAGTAAATAATAATTATGGATCCATCACAACACACTCAACATTTGAGAAGGGGGTAAGTGCACTCTTTCTATGGCAATGGACATATTTGTGTTCTATGTAGTCAGATTACATTAAGTACTTAATTTCCTAAAGTGTATGTGTATATATACACAGAACAATCTATGCACAATTACATGTGAACATAATTACCATTACTGCATGCTCAAGTGATAGTTTTGTGCCAACAAGGTGTGGAAATTTGGTGCATGGGTATAGGTTTGCTGTTTAAAAGTTCAGGCTCCAAACAAGTGATTTTATTCTTGAAATACTCAGCAATTAAACCAAGGATTGAATATGCTTGAAGGCTGCCCACTCACTCGGCCTTAGCACTATAGGCACTCTAGAACTATCTGGTGAGAAAACTGGTGCTGCCGTCAGTGTGATTTACAAGTTACAGGGCTCAATAAATGACTGTTTCAGTGCTCTGATTCCAACACCTTTTTTGAATGTTAATTTTATTAATACTCCTTAATTATCATTAGGAGCTATTCTTGGCTTTCAATTTTTGTAATAGGTATTTATTAGGAAAGATGATAGATCACTTGTATGACTGAAAAAGAGTGAATTTATTCACAGGGAACTACAGAACATGGAAGTTGAGTGCAATATTGCAGAAAAAAATTATCCATTGGAATTTATAGATTAGGCCATTATGTGAGTCTGAGGTAAATATTTTTCCATTAGGAGCTTGCTCTGTATCTTAGTATGTATAAACCTACAGTAGAAGGTTATTGATTCTGGCATATTGCCAGTCAATTTCATTCAAAGTAGGTGTACAATTAAAATGATGTTTTGTATTCAGCAACACATAGTGCAATTAATACACTAAAATGATGTTACTCATCTTCGCTTGTGACCCTTATCATGCCTTTCAAAGCTGTCATTTCAAAGGACAACTATTAAAACCTAGGGTAGTCACTTGAGGCCAAGTCATTTTGCAATACAATATGCGGAATGTTAGCGGTTGAAAAGGGTGATGGACCCATAAGACCAACTGAAGAAATCTTTTGGTTCCCACTTCTTTGAGGAATTATTTCCTGCTGCTGTTGAAGCTTTATAAGTTTTACTTTTGCTTTAAAAATAGTGGTTTCAAGCAGGTAATTGTGCCAGATACCAGATGAACAGTATGAGACTAAAGTCCTCAGGCAGTCTCAGTGCAAACACTATTAGTGATAGACCATGTCACATAAGCTTTTCCAAACAGAAACCTAGGTTTTAGAGTTTTAAAGATACTTGCAAGGAATTAGCATTCACCACCACCCTGTATATCTGAGAAAAATATCCGCTTTTCTTTTTGAATTCCTAAAACTTCATTTTACTGTCATTTCAAAAGCTGGTTTGAGTATTAATGAGGCTAAAAAAAAAGTTTTAAAACTATAGAAAAGCTTCAGAATGAATTCTAAAACAATTTCTTCCATGTTCTCAGCTGTATTTTTATCAGATACAGTGACCATAGGTAGAACATTCAAAGTTAAGGATGACATTCCTGCCATATTTGGACGTTATATGTTGCTACTGATTCCAGAAAACAGGGACAGAACACAGACAATAATCTGAGACAAATATTGATTCAATTAAACAAGATCTTTAACTTGGAGTTTCCTTACTTTATTGGCATGTCAAACTTTACATTACTTACTACTTTGTATGTCTATTAGTCTTTGCTTTTAATAGCAGCATTGGAAGAACCTGGAGGTCATTCTTACAAGGAATGGGCTAAGTGTCATGTACAAATATGGTCGTTTGTTTGTTGTTCTCCGTTTAATGCCTTGTGATTGTTTTTAGCTTATTTTCTTGCTCGGTCTTTTGTGTTCAAGATGAAGTTTTTTTTACTTATTATAACTGAGCCATAATGATAATGTTGCCACATATCTATATTGTTTGGTGTAAAACTATGGGATTTCAAAGTAAAATATGAACTTCAGGCAAGTCACAATGAAAATTAATGGATAACTTATTTTGAAGATAATATTGCAAAGTAATAGATATAAAACTACATATTAGCATTTGAGAAAATGTATATGTAACCTATAGTTTTTGAGTTTTGTCTTCAGTTGGAATTCTCTCTTTAAGACTCTGTGGTTTTAACATAACAGTCTCCACCAAATACGATGAATGGATAAAATGATAAAAATCTATGTACTAAGCCTAGCACTATTATAGGGTTATAGAACAAGATTCAAAAAGTTAAAAAGGCAACTTGAAACAGGCATAAAAAATGAACAGTAACACAAGAGCTAGCATTTATTTACAAATACAGGAATACAATTGTATTTCCATATAAGATTATATCAACCCCACTTCTCCTCGGGGGATTTGAAAATGGCACCCCTCTCTAGCCCATTCAATTAACCGCACAGCTTGCCCTAATCTTTGCTCTGTGGGATATAAACATAACTCTGTTAGGCTAGATACTCATCTCTTCAGTCTACTGATTAGAGAAGGAGAAGTTTGGAATTTTGCTTTTGCACTCAGTGAAGGTTGCGCCAAAACTATGTTTAACCTCTCTCTCTCTTTCATTCTCCTCAAGAGAGCTCCTAGAAACTTCATCTTAAGTTTCCTTGGCAACAGGCAGGATAAGGTTATCCAGCACCTATCCCTTTAACTCTACAAAAATTAAGGACATTGCAAATAAAATCAATGATGCCACAATGGGAAACTGAAAATTTTAAAAAAAGTATTAATGGATGCATTCAGCCAATCTTGTCTAGTCATATACTAATTATTTGTCCCATGACGATGTGTAAATACCTCACTAAAAATTCATTACCAAACATGATTAACAGGGAATGGAAACACCTCTAACAGTTCATTGGACTGATAGTTATATAAAGGTTATCATAACAATTACACTTCTCTTCTTTCTGCACAAATAAATGATGCATATCTATAGAAAGTTGTGCCAGATGAAAGTCTAGGATGAGCAAAGCTAGGATTTATAAAATCTGTTTTAGCAAAACCTTTAACCAGTCAAAGATGTTTTGCAGGTGAAAGGATAATGGAACATATGGGGATAAAGAGGATTGTTTCCAACTCTACATTTATGAAGATTTTCATATTATTATTATTATGTATTTGTATTGTTGTAGGGTCCAGAGACTCCAGTCAGGACCATGGTGCTCGGTGCTGCACATATATATGTCTCTTTGTCTAAGACATAATCTAATCCTACTAACTTCAAAATCCCAAATCAGATACCCTATTTATTGCAATGGTTTACTTTGTGAGTGCCCCATTCACTTGAAATTGGACTAGATCAGTATAACAAGGATTCATGACTTGATATTTGAGACAGCTGTTGGTAGAAGATGGAAATTGCTTTGCTGAAAGTGAAGAAGGTCATAATCTACCATTCTGAGCATTCTGAGAAGAAGTAGGAAGGTATTTATCTCTTCCATGGCTATCTGAAAATTGTATAAATGTCTTTAATATTAATGTTCTTATCCTACCTTTAGTATTTGTGGGAGTGCTTAATAGCAGAAGTCATCTTCTCTGCCTCCGTAATGAAATGTTCTGTAAATCTAAGGGTTTTTTCCATTCCTGTAGTCAGAATGCAGAACACAGTAGAGCTGGTAGAACAGAACAAGCCTCATCTGACCCTAATTCTCTAAGATTCTTTTTTAATCAAGCAAACAAAAAAGCCCACCTGAATATAAACACAGGTGCCTCTGTAGTTCTGTCAGGCCACCTGTAATGAGGTTCAAAGGGATTAGTTTACTACTAAGTAGTTTGAATGTTATAAGCTAAAATATTTACAGATACAAATGAGTGCGGGTTCAGGTTCTAATTCAGAATATTTTAAATATTTAGATTCTGATCCTAAAATGAGATGCAAATAAGCAGATACCTGTGCCTACACAAAGCCCTAATGAAGTCAATTTCTACATTCATTATTGCAGGAGTGAGGCCTTAAATATTGCAACAAACTCAATACAGATTAAAGAAAACTTCAGATTTCCTTTTATTTGTAATATGAACAAATTTTAAAAAGTATGTTAGGAAACAAAGCCCTGAAATTTTTGCCAGGTGTAAAAACTAATCAGTAAGAAGTTTCTTGTTAAAGCAGATTCTCCTTTTCAAAAAAGGGTCAATAGTTACTATTTAGTTTTGTGCCAGTGACATTATTTAAATGGTCAGACATCTATGGGTAAATTTGAATTTCTGCAGGATTTCCTCTTTTTTCTACATTCATAATTCATGAGGTGGCCTGTGGTGTATTCAACTTTACACAATCAGCAGCATTTTTTTCATTACTGTCCTACTTTTTCTGGCTCATATTATTCTTTAACTTCAAAAATTACATTACCTTCTTTTCAATGCCATTCTTAACCATGAAGACAGAATGCTTTAAACTGTTTAATGTTAGGATACTTATCTCAAAGAGGAGTTATTTTCCCAAATACATCAATAAAGCATGTATTCTCGCAAAGAAGATAGAAAGGAAAATGATATGAGTTTGACTTAACTTTGCCTTCTGGTCTATGCACAGACTTTCCTTTTCCTGTTCCTGAATGTTTCCCATTGAAAACAAGAGAGAGTATTTAAGAATATAAGAAATACAGGATCAGATCATTTAAAAGCTTGTGATCATTCAAACATGATGATTTCAAACATGGGTTTATAAGTTTATAGGTTGGGCCTAGCTTGAATGACACACACAGATGGAATTTACTCATCAAAAACCAATTAAAAATGTTTTCAGGTTACAAAAATATATTCACGGGCACACTACAGGTGAAATGCTAAAAGTGCATGATTTTCTAGGATCCTGATTCTGAAGACTGTGAAACACTCTGAACACTCAGTGGGACTATTCATGTGCTTAATGCGAGGCATGTGATTAAATGCTGTGCTGACTTGTCGCCATAATTACATATGCTATGATTGTAGCCATTTGATGCAGCAGTTTTTAATCACACCATCTGCACTTTGTACACTAATTCAAGTCCCCTGGGATTTTCTAACATTCCAAAGCTCAGAGCAGCTTCAAATACACCTTTTTATGCCCTGCTGTTGGTTATTATTTTTGTATTACAGTAGCAGCTAGGAGGACCAACCAAGATAGATTCTCAGGGTGCTAGCTCCATTACAATTACAATGGCTGCAACTCTACCTTTGCACCTTCTCATCTTGTAATTCACATTCATGCAGCTGTTGATTTACACCCCATTCATTTTTTTCCTCAATTGTATACATCCTTTCATTTTCAAATGGAACATAATAAATGAAAAGGTTTAGTCTAAATTTGATTGAAGTTTCCCGATTTTGACCTTAATCTGTGCAGAAATGGAAAGTAATATCTGCAGTCAGTATTGATTTCTATTGCAGTCCAGTAAACATTTTGCAAAGATTACTATTTTATGTTCTCCTGTACTAGACTTTTCAAAGAGAAAGGCATTTATCTATGGTTTTGTACTATGTAGATGACGACAGATGTGCTAGTTAATGACTGATACGCTTGCTTATCACAGATATACCGGAAGGCTATCGTCCTTCCCTTCACTCTGTTATTAATGACCTTATTAAGAATGCAAATCAATGTCCACTATGTAAAATGAAAAACACAGAAATCAATGCAAGTTCTGTTATGGATGGTTTAGATCAGTGGTTTCCAAAGTGGAGGTCGCAACCCCAGCTGGAGTTGCACACTCAGCAGAGGGGGTGGTGGCGATCCCTCCTGTGCAGAGGGCATCGTTTTTCTTGCAGAGCATGACTTTGAATGCGCGAAGCATGTGAGGTCATGATACATGGAGAACACCATTATGCTCTACTCACTGACATTCTCTGCATAGCCTGAACTCGCACACACCATACGTATGAGTCACACTGTGCAGAAGACCCCATTTTGTAGAGCAAAATGGTATCCTCCATGTGCTGTGACCTCACACAAAATATAAAGTCAGACTGTGAGGAGGAGGACATATTGCTCTTCAAAGTGAGCATTCTCCATGCTGTCTGGAGTCCTGGCAGGAAAGACTTCAAAATGGGGTCATACTGGCAGGGAGTTTGGGAACCCCTGGTTTAGATTAAGATTATTTCTAAGTGTCACAGATTCAAACCACACCTTGAGTAGTAAATTAACTTTAGTTAGTATAATTATATTTTATAACTCTCCAATATAATTTTATATTTTAATTGATCATTTTAAAGATAGACTGGTAAAAGGATTGGCTTAAACAATAAGCTCAATAAACCACCAAAATAGAGAAACAAATGTAAGCCACTGTATTATACTAGTAAAAATCTCAGTCATGGTATTGCTGATTGAATACATTACACATTCCCTATTCCAGATAGGCAAACCCATTGTTTTAGAGTCTGTAATGGGGCTGGCACTCAGCATTCTGGTGCCTCCTGCTGGCCATTTTAGGGATTATCTCCACAGGGCAGTGCATTCTCTCTTGGTGGTACCTTGTCTGCCATCATTTCTGCTTCTGGACCCACTTCACTCCAAGGACATGATGTCCTCTTCATGACACAGCCCTCTAGCCATGTCAGAATCCGTGCTCCCTCCTTCCAGGGGTTAGTGCTGCAGTCCATCTGTCCTACCATTTCCCCAGAGGCAACTGAGAGATAGGGTGGTGGGCAAGATCCAGGCCTACCCCCTATTCTGGGTCCTGGACTAAGGATCCTGTAGATGGCAGCCATGTGCTGTGTGCCATCTAACTTCTCAGTACATTTCCCCAGGCCATTTCCCCACAGCCGTAGCACCTTCTTTGCCCTTACCTCAGGGCCTCAGCCTGACAATTCCAGCAGCCAGCCAGGAGCTTGCTCTAGCTCCCTCAGTCTCTGCTAGTAGCACTGCTTTGTCCAGGGTGCTAGCTGTTTCCTCCTGCCTGTCTCCCAGGTACCCAATCCTCCCTCCTTGAGCTGCAGAGTGTAACTGGCCCTGCAAATCCTTTTATATAGGCCTGCCTGTCCCCGATTGGCTGAAAGCGTTAGTCTCCGCAGGATTCTATTAACTCAGTAGAGGCCAGTGTGGGACCAACACCCCAACACAGAGTCCAGTATATTCTAAACCTAGGTTTTATACATTTGAAATCAGGATCAGAATCACTAGTCTCCTCAAATGTTTCTTTATTTCCTCCTATAATTTTTGTTGTTTACAGATGCTCTTGGTGATCTTTAAAATTGTAAGTAAAACAGTGAGTGCCCATTTCATACACTGTAAATGACAGTACATTTTTATAGGTGGCAGTCATGTGATAAACGTATAGTGATAAAGATAATCTCAGGGAACTTACCGACCTGGTCTCTTCAGTTAAACTAGTGGCTAAATTCTAGACCTCGTTTGCTGAAAGTTGTTCAGCTAACAGCAGTTTTAATAACACCTCCCATCTTTCAGCTCTGACATCAAGGTGTAGTCTACCCAATGGAAATCAATCTTCCTGCACTTGAGAAGAATACTAGTTACTTATGCCAGCACTTCTCAACCTTGGGTGGGGCATCAAAGATTCCAGGGGGTCCATGAGGCTTTAGTAATATTAAGGTCATGTAGCCCCAAGCTCTGCACTGGGTGGAGTGGAGGAGCAGGCCCCTCCCCAGCTCCGCACTGGCCAGGCACCCAGCCAGAGAGGAGCAGCCCTGGCCAACCCATCAGAGCCCGCCTTCATTACCCTCAGTCCAGAAGGGATGGGAAGAGGCGGGACCACACAGGGCATGTGGTGGCAGCCGTGCCAGGAAAGGCTTAGCTTCTTACTCAGCTAAGAGTAATTCATTATGTAATTTAGTGTTACCATATGTGTTTATAGGGGTACATGTGTTTATGGTTGGTGAGGGGTTGGGATGGGGGGGCGCATGTGTTAACTAGTGGGGCTTTCACTGAAAAAGGTTAGGAAGGACTGTCTTATTATGTCATTCACCGTGCTATTTGGACAAGAAATATGTAAATTAGTGAGGATACAAGAAGAAAAGACCTGAATCTTATCCTAAAACTCTAACTGAATGAAAAAACTAGCTTTTGAGTTTCAAAAGAGGAAGCATAACATCTTGCACACTATTATTCATTCTCCTATGCCTATTGGTTATGGTTGGAATTAGAAAATATGAGAAGGGCTGTTTTCATCAGCCCAAATGAAAGCATGAAAATATTAGAGATTGAGATAGCTTGGATAAGATTCAGATAATGCCTCGCAATGTAATCTGCTTTTCAAAAAAAACCCCACTATGACTGATTTGAGGTTTGCCCATTTTAAATGTGAACTCTTGTAACACGGATCAGTTCAGAACTATCATTATCTAATGTTTGTTGGTCCGACAGTGGTGACATTAGAACATTCATATCTCTTCTTTGTGAATACATTGCGGTCCAGAAGTTATGGACTGAAATAGAATAATGTTTGCCTATCTGTAGCACCTCGTGACAGAGTGCACTCAACTTTCATGAGTGTCTGCTGTCATCTGGGTGCAATCCTGCATTCTATCTGCTCCCATTGCCACCTGCCCGTTGTTGCCCTCATCAGGTGGTTCAACCCTGTGGCTAAGTCATATGAACCCCTTCCAGGATGACAAGTGTCAAACTAGGACTATCACCACGCCCCTGTTATCTGCAGCTCTGCCTCTGGGCTCAGTTCTCGGCCCTTTCTCTATTAGCTTTGTCTGTCCCTGCCTTGTTAGAGAGCACTGCCCTCAGGACTTTCTTCCTGGACACTCTGTCCTCAGAAATTCTCTGGTGTCCCAGATTTCTAGCCATGTTATTCCTTAACTTCAGCCCCTTTCAGGGTAAGAAAGTCCAGCAGATTCTTCCACACACCGCTTCTTACTTCTCTCCTTGTTTACTTTTCCTATAGTTCATTAGGAGTCAATGAAATTATTGTACTATTAATCTTTCACTTGTGGCAAATTTGTCGTATGTTGGTGATTTGTGCTTGTGTATTTTTAATTTTTATTGGGTTCTTTTAATTCACATAAACATCTGAAAATATAACGATGCTCCAACAACAAAGAGAAAATTTCACTCGTAGCCACTGGGTATTTGGGGCCTGGTGGGACTGTCACTTAACATTTTTCACTAGTGTAATTCCACTGATTTAGTGAAGCTACTTCTAATACTCAACTGCGTGAGAGGACAATCAGACCCTTTGTCTGTAATCTCAGTTCCTCAGATTTAACACTCAGGTGAGACACATAAATTGTTTAATGTATTGCAACACAACCCCTTTATTTCGTTGACTCTAAAGCCCATGAAATACAGAGGTTCATGGGCTATGAAATAAAGGCTCAGAAAAGTGTCATGAAATGTGTAATTATCTGTCATGGTGGCCTTTGAAACATCCCCAGAGTGAAATGAACTGGGATAGCTCGTCAATTTAAAATGAAATCAGAATTCTTCAAAGATCATGTTGATAGCACATAAGGATGAAAAGATACATAATACAAAAAACTGCAGGAGCCTGAATTTAGCAAACCAACCAACTGCACATAAAATACCGTGCAACTAGTTGGCAAAAAGTAGCGCTTTCAAATCTTTCTAATAGCTCAGTGCCAATGACACCATAAACAGGTTTAATTAAGGAAAATTACTTCTACCAAACATCTCATAATGGATATTTGTCATTTCCAGCACTCCTTAATTTTCTCCCCAAAACTAAATGAGAATATTCCTTGGAAGATGTGAATTAATCATGTGAACTGTAAGATTATTCTTCCCTCTCCCACCCTCAAATATAGATTTATCATCAGAGTGCACTCAAAGGGGTGGGAGGAGTCATTTGTTGAGATTTAATCTTATTTTGTGTTACCCAGCCATCTAATTTTAGGGTGTTTTTTGGGGGGGGTGTTTTGTTTTTTTGCACTACCATTCAATTACAAGTTGGACTAAAACTAGTGAAGTGGTATTTTAATGACTTCAGCTTCTGAACACAGTTTCCCTTTCTTTCTTATCCTCAACACACTTGCATCTTCTTATAACTCTTCTGCCTTAACTGTCAACTGAATATTTCCCTGAAGACATAACCGTCTGGAAGCTCATCTTCTTTTATCTATCACTATAGAGCTGTCTGTCAGCATCTGTCTTCACACTTTATCTGTTTCTAAATTTCTTTTAAAAATATGGTCTAGCCAAACTTCTCTTCTCTTAACATTTTACTTGACACTATGCTGTCTCTCGCATCAAGGACATTTGCAATTCAGCCAATAGCTGTAGATGAATTTTTGTGGATTTTAAACAAAGTTTCCATCTTTCTTCATAGCTTTAATTATATTCATAT
The DNA here is from genome assembly GCA_007922155.1 of Mesoclemmys tuberculata. Taxonomy (NCBI): domain Eukaryota; kingdom Metazoa; phylum Chordata; order Testudines; family Chelidae; genus Mesoclemmys; species Mesoclemmys tuberculata. Next base: position 25,295,104 of record ML675620.1, on the reverse strand, counting down.
AAAATAATATTGATAAAAGCTTGATTGCACAATTTGTATTATATCTGACTGGTAGTATTGAAAAGGCAGCTTAGCTCAGTTCAAGTGAAGAACATTTTGAGTTAAATAGGTGGTGGGGGTCATTTTTCTTTGACTGCAGGGCATTTTGGAGAAAAAAATCATTAACGGCCTGTTCCAAAGCCTATTGAAATCAATGGGAATTTGCCCATTGACTCCAATGGGCTTTGAATCCCCTGAATTTAAAATTTTTAATTTTTAATTTAATTTAATGTAATTTAATTTTTAATTTTTTTAATTTTTTAATTTAAATGTTTAATTTAAAATTTTTAATTTAAAATTTAATGTAATATAATTTAATTTTTATTTTTTTAATTTTTTAATTTAAATTTTAATTTAAAATTTTTAATTTTTAATTTAATGTAATATAATTTAATTTTTAATTTTTTCAAAAATTTTTAAAATTAAAATTTCACTTGATATGATGAAACAGAAGGAACTGTAATCCAAAAGCACAGTCATCAATACATAAAGGTTACATTGCACGGTGCTGATGTTTAGTTTCATGCTGGCATAGGAGTAAAATAACACTATTAAAACAAAACTATGCATGTGTGAACACACACGTGATACATACATGTGTAGGAACAAATAATCTTAATTTAACTCCTTCCCGTAGGAAATAGAAGCATATTCTAGATTAGTGGCAATCAGTTTTAAAAGAAAATAACCTAGCACATCCCATCATTTCAGTTCCTCTCCAAAGGATCAGAACATTGTTTGCATTATTTTGAACTACAGCCTGACTGGATTACTAATGAAGGATGGCAAAATGAATGAGTTTATCAATAGCTAATGGTCTCTGTGAAGCAGCTGGGCAACTAGTTTTAAACTGGACTGTAAAATATATTTAGAGATAAATGTCTTACTACAGAGATGGGCCAGATGGTTCCACAGATATTGGAAAATGAAAGTAGTATTAACTAATCATCCAAGAAACCAGAAAACTTTCAGTGGGTGGTGCAGTCTTTATTTTAAAAAAAAGTGTTGTTTATTATAATTTAACACTTCTTGACATATCATATCTAGATTTTCATGGTGATGCATAATTTTAGAACATTAGAGAGGATTGTATCTGACATATTAGTGACATATTCTACAAGACCCAAAGTTGAAAACTTAAAAAATAATTAGTATTCATTTCCTGTGAACAAACTGATTTGGATATTTTTACCCAAGGAATATTTACATGGTTATTTATTAACTTCCAAAGGTAGTGAAATTCTGTAACAGAAATCTCTTCAGTTTCTAGAATGACTTCAGATTCTCTCCCTTGATAATTTACACTTCATGGCTGCAACTAGGCTGAGACTATCACCTGACTGGACACCTTTTTATATACAGTTGTGATATGGTGATACTAGCCAGCCCCTTACTTTTCTTTTGTATGTATCTAACCTCTACTAGCTCTTCTCAGAGGATGTTTGCCTTCTTATAGGTTTTTTTTCCAGCATGTCTTTCAAAGGCTGGTCCTTCAAATATGGCAGAACCAAGCAGCTGACACCGGGAAGTAACCATTTTGTAACTGTCTGCTGCTTGTTACATCTTTCTCCGTTCCATTTGGCAATATTAACTCCTATCATGAGTCTCTCCCTCCTCCCATTTTATGTCTTTTTTCCCGAGGAATAGCATATTCTCCTAGCATACACAACGAAGAGCATATTACACTTGTTTAGCTAACAAATTAATTCATCTTGCAAAATGTTATGCCAAAGAAGCTCAGAATGAATAAGACCCATTCACTTTTGTGAACAAGACAATCAGATAGCAAAATGACTCATTAAGTCACTTCTAATCATACTGGGGAAATTCTCAAATCCCTCTCAAACCCTGCTTATCAGGCTTTATTTTGCATTTCTGGGTAGAGTTTGGAGGAGTTAAAATCTACACTCCTCCCCGTCCAGTTACAGGCTACAGGGCTATGATGCAGTTTCCTTGAAGCTGCCATTTCAGCCTACATTTTATAGATGCTTATATAAACATTTATTACAACCAGAGCATGGGACGGAATCTATAGAGGACAGCCTAATCTGGCAATTAACTGATTTTTTACTATTAGCAGTACATATGCCCAGTGGCCTGTGATGGGATGTTAGATGGTGTTGGTCCTGTGTTACTACAGAGAATTCTTTCCGGGTGTCCGGCTTGTGAGTCTCACCCACATGCTCAGGGTTTAGTTGATTGCCATATATGAGGTTGTGAAGGAATTTCCCCCCACAACAGATTGGCAGAGGCCCTTAGGATTTTTCTGTCTTCCTCTGGAGCATGGGACACAGGTCACTTGCTGGTGGATTCTCTGTATCTTGAAGTCTTTCAACCATGATTTGAGGCCTTCAATAACTCAGTCATAAGTTAGTCTATTACAGGAGTGGGTGTGAGAGGTTTGTGGCCTGCGTTGATCGTAATGGTCCCTTCTTATCTTAATGTCTATGAGCTGATTATTTTCACCGATTGCTAGAAAGTGATAAAGTGGCGCATGTGCAAGTGCATGCACATTTTAAGATCTTTCAGCAGCTTCTGATACCATCACAAGGCTGTTGAGCTTAGCCAATGTATCTTCTGAGTTGAGAGGACTCATGGGCTGGTGCTGTAATTCCACACAGAGTCCCCTGCCAATAAATTTGTGCACCATCTCCTTGTTGCAATTCACAGTGGGACCATCGGATGGGAGGAATTAATATTGCATTGAAAATGCTATAGAGAAGGAAAACCTTGCCACCTGCATCTTAGTCTGGCTAGTATAGCCCTAAAATGTCCTACATTAGGATCCACCATGCCACAAAAAAGCAAGATACCTCTTTCTAATTCCCATGCTACATCTGAAATAGCGGCCTCATATGTACGCTGTTTTTAAATATCCACATATCCACCATTCCAAGGTTCTTCTTCTGTTGCCAGATGATATCTGCTAATTAGTGAACAATTCTTTTAAAAAGGCTAGCAGATTAACCAGCTACTTACAGAAACAGTGAAAGATTTGAATACCATGCTAGCTACTATAAATGCTCTCTAACCTGTCAACACTAGTTACAGAAGTCAGTTTGGGAGTGCGTGCTGTACGTTACCTAGCATTCTGTCCCACAGGCTGTTACAATAAATACTGTCTAAGATTTTTGCTGTTTCACTCTTTTTAAGATTATATCCTTTTTTTTTTTTTTTTTAATTTTATGACTTAATATTTTCCTGCAGCCTCTATTTAACTGAGTTCAGGTTTAATTTGTGTGCATTGAATTTGGTTTTATTACAATTTTTTCTACATTTGAATTCTCTCAACCTCACCACTTTTGGCATTTGTCTATTTTTTTCTTTTTTGTGGGATAGCCCTTGTTTTCTGTGTAATACTTTTAAATATTCTTGGTTAAACAAGTTCCCTGCTCCAGCTGGGTTTCAGAAACTCTGTACCACGCAGAAATGTATTATAAAGGTACTAAGGAAAAAGAACAAATGCATAACAGGGAGTGGATATCTGTAAGTGAACTTGTGAGGAACTCGGCTTGGAGACTCAGAGCTGCGTTGAAGAGTGAAATCCTACTGTGAGGCAGAGTTCTCAGTCATCTAGAGTTGAGTGTTACGCAGAAGCAATGGATGGGTCCTTTACAATGGGTACAAATGCCAGATTCCTGATTAAGACTTTTTAACCTATATCCAAAATACTAGGACTTATTGTTTTCATCTATAATATAGAAAATCTATGTTCACACACTTCATTTTGATCACATTTAGAAGATGATTTGTCACAGGAATTGTCAGGATTTTTATTTTATTTTTAATTATTTTACCTCCTTTTTCCAAGTTGCTTTCCAGCATTGGGATGTTTTCTCTCCCTTCCAGTTTCCAGACATATCAAGTCTAGATTTGCTATTTGAAATACACAGCATATTAAGATGCTAAAGAGGACATGGATAATGCATCCTCATTAGAGCAGGGTGAATAGTGGAAAAATGCTACACATGATCATTGATTTTCATTTTGAAATTAATTCCGACTTATTGTTCCTTTTTGTGTTCTCTTTTCATTAATATTCTAGCAAAGGAATATACTGGCAGGAAGGCATGCCTATAAGTATTTATAATCTATGATCACAGGTAGTGAAAGCCTGATTATTTATGCTCATGTAATCAGGAAATAAACTTTGTGCCTGATTGTCTAGCTTATTTATAGCCAATTTCTGCCACCCGGATGATGCAGAGGCCTATAAAGCAGTTCCAAATATCCAATACAGAATTTCCCTTTTGGAGGGGGAACTTCTAACTGGTGAATGTGCATCACAGCCAAACCTTGTGCTTTCCTTTTATATCCCGTTTGTCTTTTCCTGTTTTGAGCAAAAGTGATAACCTAGATACCCGGCCAAAACAATTCTAATTTCACATTGCAAATACAAAATATCAGTACTTGTATTGAACAGTTTGTGAAATCTAATTGGTGAAGTAGTTTGTGTAACCCATTGGTTCAATGTGTGCTGTGTCCTCCACTCTAGTGGCCGGTTCACATAAAAAGATGAGAGCGTAATACTGCTACTATATAATGGAGTTACTCCTTTGGCTCAGGTGGTAGTAGCCCATGACTTAGCTCAGGCCCATGTTAGTTCCTGAACGTCAGATTTTATGTAGGAAATGCACACAATTTCCAGGGAATCAAACATCTGTATGCCTTATGCCAAGCTGGACAAGCAAGAAAAGGAGTGTGTATACTGCAGAAGTTACAAGTGAACTAGGTAGTTTGTATGCATCTTGTCTGCATTTTAATATTGCCTTCTTAGATTAAGCATGAAGCTAATGAGTAATGCTGTAAAAAATGTCAGTCTCAGGCACATGAACATTGACTTAATTATTGTTCTCAGCACTGTACAAGATTTAAAGGATGACATCTCCTGGCCCAAGAAGCAGTCAGCAAAAGGGATAGAAAGATCAGTGCTTAAAAATAATAAGCAAAAATATTGTGCAGCCATGGGACTTGAGGAGGTCACTAATGTTCTTTATTTTGCAGTAGATGTTGAGAGTGGCAAAACAAACACCAACAAGGGGGTTCCAACAAACAGATCTCTCCTGAAGCGAACTCAAGCCATTCTGCACGTATCACACTGGGATACAAACACTTATCTTCCTATGATAGGCCACTGCTATTCTCTTGAAGCCGTAGTCCTCTATAGCCATAACTAAATTTGCAGATTCTTACATGTGATCCAAAATCCTTGCCCCCATTCCTTCCATGCAGTCACGTCCTTAATTCACAGCTGGAAGAGCAGAGCCTGGGCTATAAAGTATAATGGAATATTGAGAGGGTCTGTCCCATGGAATGCTGAGCCCCGTGAACAACAGTGAAGATTCTCCTCATTTTAACCTATTTAAAATATTTTCTGATGATCACTTCAGAGACAGGAAGAAGTCAGTAAGTATTGGATGGTTTAGAGATGTGCAGACGGTTTGCAACCGAATTGGACAAACTTGGTCCAGGCCCACTGAAAGGTACAAAAGTTGGACAGAGTTTTAGGGTAAGTCTGCCTTAAACAACCTTGGCTTCCCAAAGGTGCTCCCTTCCAACAACAAAGTTTCTTATATTTGGAATTTTTGTGGGGCCTGGGCCCTGTTTGTTCATTCCTGAAGCTCCTGGCTACCAGGTGGTCTGTTCCCCTTACCTTCTGGGATTTTCAAGGGGTGCTGAATGACTCCCTTATCTTTTAACTTGGTTCATCACCCCAGCTCTGAAGGTGGGCTCTTTAGGGATCTAGTGATCCCCTCCTCTCAGTGACTGAATAAGTCTGAGACCCATGCAAAAAAAAAGTCTCTAGTATCCATAAAATCCCTGTCCATGACTTTGGACTGCATGCCCACTTAGAGTCTTTTATGCTTGAGGGAGGAATAAGGCAAGAGCAGAGCCTGCAAGGAGCCGCTGAAGATTGGTAAGGGCAGAGGAACACTACAACTTGTTGGTTTAAAAAAAATTGTATCCCAGACAGCCCCCATGGTGTCCTATGCCAATTAAGGTCAGATAAGCAGCTGTGGACAGGAATGTGACTAGAAGGGTTGGTTTTGACATTTTATGTCTCTGTGAACTCCAGATACCAAGGGAACAGGAATGGTTGATGCCCTGCAAAACTGTATTAACTAAAACCTCTGGTTTAGGGTCACATAAGAATTTGTGTCAGTCTTAACAAGGTTCCTTTTCTCTATGCGTTGTTGTCACTGATTTTAATTAAACTGGTTCTAACTTGCAGATTTGTATGTTCTTTATCTCAGAAAAAGGAGATGGGCTTTCAAGCTGTACAAAATGGGACAAGTCTGCCTTCAAATACTTGAAAACAACTTCCATTTAAGTCAAGGGGCATTCTACCTTTGTAGTTCAGGGCAAAATTGGGTCTGCTGAATATGTTTACATAAACTGTTTATTTAATTAGTAAAAAGACAAATTTATAATTAATTCATATGCATAGAGGCATATAATTCAAATGAATACAGCACACTTCTGTGAGCCAAAGACAAGTGTAGTCATTCAGATTTCAATAAAATATGTATTTATTATTCCTAATTAGTCCATTTAATCATTGTTCAGTATATAACATGTCCTTTACTTTAAAGTAAAATCTTATTCATTGAAATTGAAAGGGAAATGAGCAGGAAACATTATCTGCTGTGATTTCTCTCATAATTAATACACTTATTCATTGTGAAGTACAGTTATGTTGCCCATTATTTTAAAGTAAAGCTTAATTCATTGGAATTTAAAGATATTGGACTATTACCTAAAACAAAATATTTCTAGGAAACAAGAAAGGCTTTAGCTTGTCCAGTAGAGGTGTGTGCCTGGGTAAAGAAATTTTTGGGACAAAATACACATTTATTCAAGAGCAGAAAATCAAATATATTTCAGACTTTACAAGTTCCAAACTTCTCTCCTCACTGCACACAGGTAAAGAGAATGGATGCATAAAATGACAAGTATATCCATCTCTACAAGATGCTTTCAAGCGCAATTACATCTTGCCGCTTGTTTTAAACAGTTTATCATCTTTTTATGATTGGAGTCCTTGTTTTGTAATGGGCCTCCAACATGCCTGATTTAATGCCCTGTCGTAGTTGGTGCATCTGACCTGTTTTATTTTCTCATTCTTTTTCCTGTCCTGTTTATTTCACTTTTTCCTTTCTGTATATAGTTTTCTGTTTTTGTTTCTCATATTTCACTCTTTCCTGTGCGGCCTTCCATTCTCTCCTCTGCTTTCCCCTCTTTTTTGTTGTAAAAATAATCAGATCTCTTTCCTTCCCCTGTCTATAATGCTATTTTCCCAGGAAAGCTTTGCCTGGTCTCTATCCTCATGATGTAACCCTATTTCTTTTTCTCTCCCTGCTCACAACCCCTCTAGTGTAGTTCCCTCCCAATGCTGGTTTCCCATCCTACATTGCGCTCTCTCACTCAGTTTCTTCTGCCCCAAGTATTGTCTATCTCAGCTCAGCCATTCTAGGGTCCAGAGCTGATCAAATTTTCATTGAGAAGAATTTGTGATGAATTAAGCCTTTTTTCTGTTCATGAATTATCCACTACCAAGACCGAACTTCTTTGAATGCATTTGTTCTACTAAGGCCATGTTCAGGAATTGGCCACTGAGTATTCATTGTTTACAGTTCCTGCAATATGATGAGTCAGCTAAATGAAGTGGTATTATTTCAACACCCTGATTGATAATCTATGTTTTTTAAAAAGGATGTGCCCCTTCTGTTCGTATATTATCTGTAGATACTTATTTAATGATAAAATCCATGATACTTGTGAGCATTATTTGGGAAAACAAAAACTTGTTCTCCGGTATTCACAAACAAGGAAACAAAAGCAGTCATGGACTCTACGAGAGTAAACTGGCAGGTATTTTCAAGATGTGTCTGAATACTTTTTACTCAGAATCAGTCAGATCAGCATGGGGTGAGAATATACAGTGGCTATCTTTAAATTACTTCATGTGTGTTTAATATTAGATAATAGGCAGGATTAACGGTACGGCAAGTATTCTCCATTCTAAGTATAGAATGGGTAAAAAAGGAGGGGAACAACAAAAGTTTAATTTTCTGATTTTGTCAAAAATTTAAATTGATTAAAAGTGTGTCCACTTCAAAATCTGAAAGATATCCACTAGTCTTGAGAAAATACCATATCCTACTTTAATACTTTCATACCTTGGATAGAGTAAGAGGGGTGGGTTTTTTGTTTTTTTAAGTGTCCTGAGTGTGGGAATAAAAGACTGACCTCGCCCTTATTCCACTGTAAACAGAGCCAGAATTTGGCTCATAGTCATATGTATTTTCATAACTTAAATGGCCAGTTACTCTCCTGTATCAAAATTCTATTATATATCCTGAAGCCAGTTAGGGATTTTTTAATCTGGGGGCCATCCCCATTCTTGATACTATTTAGAGCTGTTGTTGTAAATTGTGCCACTGATGTAGTGTCCTTAATCAACTCCTGTGCCAATGGAGGAGAGATATAATGAAGATCCATAATGCCCTCTCTCTCCCCTAATACGTCCCCTACTTTGGGGGGGGGAAACAATAAATGCAGTGTAATTAGACATAGGACAAAGATTCTTTATGCAAGGGAAATTTGATGAGGAATTTGCAGCAAGATTATGGCCACTTTATACCACCTGAGTGGTGCAAAGAGCCATGTCCCACCAGATAATCTGGTTCCAAATTTTAAATCTCTCAGTCTGGAAACTAGCATTCTCTCTGAAGAGGAAAATGCTGGATACCCTCCATTTTTAAATGTTTATTGAAAAATACCATTTATTGCAAAGAAAATTCCACTATTAACATTACAGCCTAATGTGGAAGATAGATTGTGTCTATGAGAAGCATTCACTGTATGCTGGAGCCTAGGATTCTATGCAATTTTAAGAAAAGTTGTTGAGTAAAGAGTATGGGAGAAAGTTTAAATTCTGCTATAACAATTAATTAGTCCCTCCAGCTACAAAATGTCTGTTTCCATATCAGCATCCGTTCCACATGACTGTTAATAGAGACAGGCATTGTAGCTTATATACTTACAGAACCCCCAACCCCTCAGCTCACCATGAGTCCATAGCAAAGCAGAAAAATACATGAGTAGCTAAAGAAGTTATAAATAGAGCTATCTCATCATGACATTTATAAGTTCAGCAGGCACTTCAACCGCCAGCATTTTTTCTTATGATATTCTGTTTCATCTCCAGCTCAAACACTGCTAATAATATACAGTTATACCATTTATGAGTCCAATGCTAGAATGGTAAAATATTCTATTTAACTGCTTTTTCCATTTAAAAAACTCAGATTTGTGTAATTATGATTTCTTAGATTGTTTAGTAGGAAAAAAGGAAAGGCTATTTCCAATACCATACATTGTACTGGGTTCTATGTGCATCAGATGTGAATTGAGAGTTTAGGGGTCAGAGTGGCTGTGGATCTAGATGTTGAGATGAGCGATTCAGGCACCTAAAGCAGCCGAGTCTTTTAGTACCCATAAATTAAATATAAATCTATAGAGAAACCTCTTGGAACTGGAAAATTCAAGGGGTTAATAATGGGAAATTATGCTGTTCACCTTTAGGACACTCTCATTCAAACATAACCCAGGTCAATAGTGACCAGTATTTGCTGCTGCCTGTTGGCTGACATGAGTTGATGCACTCAGCCCAGTCCTTAGTGAAATCATCAGAAAAATCAATTAGCATCGTCAGCCATTTTAGCAGAAAGGCCAAAATTAGGACAAGTATGAAGAGCGAGCTACATCTTTATACCTCAGGAACGTTCATCCGAGTCAGGGAGGAGAAACAAAGTAGATCCAGACCTTGGCTTTGACTGAAGAAGGTGCAAGGGAAGTAGAGCGTCGCAGAAGTATGCTTGGGAATCCCCATTCCTCATTTGGTGGTGGTGCCATGTCTTTCTACAACTTGGGGGGGGGAGAGGAAGAATGTCCACATTTCTGCCAGAAATTGTGTTGTCCACAGATCTTTACAATCTGGGATCCACTAAAGGTGCAAAGCATCAAGCAATAAATTATCTGAAGTTATTTAAGAGACAGCTGGAGAGACTTAAAAAAGTAGCCGATCATTATTAATTCAGATGGTATTCATTAGTATGCTATTAAATAATGGTGGGTTCATTTGGCATTATTTGATGTAGTATTTGTCTATCACAATTTATCTGAATTTAAGTATATTTTAAGAATATTTATTGTAGGTCTTCCAGTAACCTCTGTTAGCACAGATTATTTTACCCTAACATGGAACACCTACAGTTTGTCAAAGATATTATGACTATTCCACACTGGCATTCTATGCTTTCTTTGTCTCTTCTTTGACACATAAAGATAGACTGCAGCTATAAACTGGTCCCTGATCCAAGGACATTCCCAACTGCTACATCGCAAGCTGAAGATTTGGTACATAAAACTTTGAGAAGTAAACACCCCTTCTGTTCCAGCTCATAAACATTTTGGATGCTGACATCTAACATGTCAACAAAATTCCACAGGCAAGCAAATGGAAATCCTATGAGAATCCTCAGGCTGCAGATGTCTACAATAAAAAGGTACTGTTAGCATACTGCACAATACACTTTCAGCATTAACTCCACATCCCAGGCCTTTGTGGGATTTTTATGTATCCTTGACATTTTGTTCACCATTTTAACAATTCACTTTTTCCACAGCCCACAAACATATGTTTGTGATGTAAGCTTCATTCCCCTGTCGCTCTTCAACAGTGGTTTTTAGTTAATAAAGTTGAATTGAAGAACTTAATATTCTAACTAATATAAACCAGGTTTTTTTAAAACCTTAAAAGAATCTACAGCACTGTGTTCTGTATATAATTAAACATTACAAGCTGATAGAAGTGTATGTTCAAATATAATCTGAATGCAATTCCCTGCTCTCGGGCCTGATCAGGTGATGTACTCAGCCTGAATGAGAGTTGAAGATATTCAGAATCGTGAAGGACCAGGGCCCTATTTATACTTGCCTATCAACATCTGTATTTGCTTTCCCCTTGTCACCAGCAGTTGTGGGAGAATCAAAAAACTAAGGCTTGGAATGTAAAAAGCATCTTTAACACTGAGTTACTCAGGTCCACATCTTTGCAAAGGGATCCCTAGGGAGGAAAATTACAGGAAACTGAGGACAACCTCACAATTTCTTCTGTCAAAGACACATCCTCATATGAAATACAAAAGGGGGCTCAGTCCCTAAGTCCCACCTATGGATACTCAGAGATCCTGGGTATCTGTACAGTGGGTCTGTCCATCTACTCTGTGGCCTCCTGCATCACTTTGGCTTCCTAGGAGTTGAATGGCCAGACATTCTTGGATCCATAGCTGCCCTTACAGTCCTCCCATCTTCATACACAGAGGTATTTTTCACAGTGCTCACAATTACCTGCTGTTCAGGTAATAGAACTCCCCACAGCTTTCTTCTCATGCATGAATTGATTCCTTAGAACTGTAGGACCTTTGTGACAAAGTCCATTTCACACCCAGGGACAGCTGGGCACCCAGAAGATTGCCTTTTTGCATGTTTCAGCAGGGCAAAATCTAGAATTTTGTCCATCTATGTAGTAGAGTATTTGCCTTTTTATAAAATGGAGGTGGGGGCTAGAGATACTGTTACACATTAAATATCTTTTCTTTACCCCGGATTTTAGTGGCTGCAATTATATGCACTGCAAAGCAAGTAAACTGATCTCTGGGAACTGGGACAAGGGTTTGCTAATGAAATTCAATTAATAAAGGGAGAAAAAAAAACCCTCACTTTAAATTGAGCTCTGTGGTAAATGAACCTTGCAACACCAGACATGAAATACCACTACCATTTAAATAAAATTCAGCGTAGGTATTTATAATCAAGTAGTTTTAATTTTATTAGAATTAGGTTTTCCAATTTCTTCTTTTGTCTCCACTGGACAGAAGATGAATATTAGAAAAATAATGAAGGTTCAAAGGCACTGCATTAGGGATGGAACAGCCAATTTGAATACAATGAAAACCAAGCCTCTTGTCTTCACCCATAACTTTAACTAAATAGATAAGAGACCTACACATAGAGTTGGGCAGTGTTTTGGGCAAAACCTTTTCCAGTCAACCACATTATTTAACCAATTAATGTTGAATTTACTGAATTGTTTCAGAGTGAGGGGAAAAACAAACAAACAAACAAAAAACCCTGCACTCCCAACTAAGAAAATTCCAAAAAAGTTTATTTTTAACATTTTCAAATGTTTTGATTTTTAAACTTAATTTTGTTTTGAAATTTACTTCAATTAAAAATTCTAAAGTTTCTAAAGAGTTCAAACTAAATGAAGGGTTTTATTTCAGGGCAAACAAAATGTTTCTTTCAAACTGAAACTTTACTTTTTGGTTCAATTTTTTAAATAGAACCTTCAGTAAACTGAAAAATCAGTTATTTGCACAACTTTGCCTACCATATAAATTAGGCTTAAATTTGACAGTTTCCTACTATGACTATATTTGTGGCATTAGTGTGAAATGAGACTATATTGTAAAATTAAGATCTGGATCCAACTCAATGCCACAATAGAAGATCAACACAAGTCAACCTAACCTTTAATGTTTGGATTGATGTTCTCCAAAGATTAATTGTTTTCTTCAGGCCTCCTTTGTCTGATGTGTTTATTTTCTGTGGACCAGAGCTTGTGAGGAGTTGGATACAGCTCTCACTGAAATCAATGGAACTGCTCAAACCTTACAAGATAGGGCCTGTAAAAAGAGAGCAGCTTGACCAAGTGAGCTAAACAATGTAATGAAAGCAGATGACATCTGCTTTCTAAACTAATCTGTGATATCACCTCTAATTCACTTCACCTTTCTGTCTTAGTTTCTTCACACCTAAGGTGGGGAAAATATCCTATTTCTATCCACTTTATTGGGGTCTGTAATGATTAGTGCACTATATAAACCCTGCGTTTCATCAACAGGCACATACACCTTCATTTACACAGCTGATTCTCCTGCAGCTAAGGCCTGGTGTGATCTGAAAGACCTCTACCCATTTTGGGTTGTGGTTGATTAAAGAATCTGTATCACTGACCCAAAATTCCCAAATTCCTAAAGTTTCTTCTATATAGAGAGGTGTGATCACAGTGAACAAGAGTTTACATCTTTGAAAGGAAGTGGGCAAAAATGTGCTGCTTATTTTATGCTGGTAGTTTAGGCTCTGATTCAGCAAGGTACTTAAACTTCTGTCTAATCTGAAGCATGTGAGTAATCTTGAAGAATTCAGGTTTATATAACTCTCATGCTTCATGTTAGGCACATGCTTAAGTACTTTGCTGAATATGGGCCTTAAACAAACTAATATGAAGAGAGACCCTAAAACAGTAATGATGGACCCAAAACCCAGGTGTGGATTTCAGCTTCACTTTTTTCTTTGACTTTGGCAATATTATGAGTCAGAATTTTCCTTTATCCTTCTCTCTCTGCTCCTTTTTTTTCCATTTAATTTTGTTTGGGACATCTGCATCTTCTGAGCTACCTAGGTAGCCCAGCAGCAAACTAAAGTGAAGTTAAATGACCCACGGCAAGCGGTGACCAGCAACCCATTGTCATTTCCTTCCCGGGGATGGAAAGCTAAGAACAATAAGCTCTCTTGTGAGAAAGCAAGGACTTTGTATTTTAAATCTACTAGATATGTTTTTCTTATGGTATTATGGCATTTTCCTTTTTTTCATTTATTTTTTATTAAAGAATTACCAGAGGGCTACTCTGCAGAAAACTGCCTATGGAGGTACTTTGGCATTTAGTATCCCTAGCTGAAGGTGTATTTTATAGGGATTAAAATATCTCATGTAGCATACATGAGCAAAGTCTTTACTTCAATTGCATCTGTTCACCTTTGTTGTTGGTGTTTTTAAATGCAGACCAGCAGCGAACAAAAGTCTAGTTAGGTGCTAAGTTGTTCAACTCATTAAGTTTGAATTAACTGGCACATTGTTCTTCTACAAAGGGCTGTGGATGAACTAAAGAGTTGTCATCAAGTTGGAGAATATATTTTTAATGTTGGCGCAAAACGGAAAATCTAAATTCTGAATCATAATTGAATTTAAGAGTACAAAAGAAAAATCAGCAGAGGAATGTTGTATGAGGAGATATGTAAATTGCAGCTGAAACATCTTCACTTTTGATGTAAAATATACTTTTTCAGCAGAAAATGTTAATTAGAAGATAAATGTTTACTTTTTCCTGAGAAATATGTTCCTTCATAACTTGAAAAATCCTATCTTACTGTTAATGTACACAGAGGGTTATTCTTAGAAGTGGATGTAATCAGTGAGGTTTGATTCTTAAAATGATATACATTTCCTTTCAGCATCATGGTTCAGATTCTGATCTCATTTACATTAGTGCAAATCCAGAGTAACTATTATCAGTGGAGTTATGCTGCATTTACACTTCTGTAAGAAAGATCAGAATCTTGTCCCATCTAGCATCGAGTAAGATTAGACTTTAGTAGCCTTAACCTGTTCTCCTGTATATACAGCAGTCAGAACATTTATTTTTATTGTAGGGGTAATAAAGCAGTTCACAGCTTCTTTCTGGTATGTCTCTAACTTTGGACACTTCATATTTGCTGTTTTAGACCAATATAATATACTTTTAACTTGAACATTCAAACTTGTCTATGGAGGGAGGAAAGCTGTTAGGTAACAAGTTTTCAAGTTCAAATCTGTCATTTAGGATTTTCCATTTCTAAATACCACTATAGAAATCACTGGTGGGAAGAGTAATAATGTTGGAGTTCAGGCTAAAAAGTACACCTCAATGTGCTGGACAACTTTACAACTTCTGATTTAAGCTTGATTTTATCTGACTTTGTGAAATTGCAACTGCCTTTCCCTAGTGTTTTCAGGGTCATATCATCCACATTCATTGCCTTCCTGTGTTCTGTAGCATGTCACAATCTTACAATAGGAGACCCTAACAAAAAGGATTGTAGTCTGTTTGTATCCATTTCATCCATCATTTTTGGACCATTACCCCAGACACATTTGAATCTTGATGCTGATCCTACTAAATCTTAATTATTTTTGGAAGCAGTATTAATTACGTTCAGCTTCTTTTCAACAAATGCACTCATGATTTATCTGACGTACTTTACTCAAAGCAATATCAGGGATTTCTTTTGTTGTTGTTGTAGCAAAGTAATCAAATGCTTCTTGCTTAAAAACATGCATGGTTGGAGCAAAAATTACTGACCTGCAGAGAGTCTATAAGAGAAACTGGATCCTACCACTGTCACATGAGGCTGAGAAGTCACCTGAATGACCTAAAAAAGTTCATGAAAGTGATCGACATAGATCAGACACCAAAAGTGAGAAAGGGTCTCAGGTCACCCTTTCTGGGAAAGGAGATTGTTGGGATGCCATAAGGGGAAAAGGGCCCTCTTCTACATTAAAAGGTTGGGAGGTATTTAGGTCCAGCGGGTGAGGTGGGGAGTAATGTGCATGAAGAAGGTAATTAGATGAGAAGAGTTGGGAAGATCAGAGGGCCTCAGGAAAAGTACATAGTGAAAGTTCAAATCTATAGAAATTTTGCTATTGACTTCAATGGAGCTAGGATTTCACCTTGAATCTCTTGGCTGATTAGCCCAACAAAACCTCTTAATCCTTTGAAATCTACCACAAGTCATAATTGCTTAGGGATAGTAGATCTGGGAAAAAAAACCTATTAAACTCAATAATTTGTTTAAATGTAAATTTTCTGACCAGTTCTACTTATTGGTGAAAGTTGCATATATAAAATGCTAGAAGTATAAACAGACAAGAAAGAACACTAAAATTCAGATCTTTTCTGAATCAGCCTCATTGTTTCTCTCTATTGAAATCTCTTCAGAGAAAGATTTCTCCCTTGCCTGCATTGTACATATTCATTGGTATCTTCCTCTGCTGTTACGCAACTAATGTTTAAAAAAGTAGATTCCCAGATGGTATAAACTGACAGTTTCAATGAAGTCAATAGAAATATACCAGTTTACAGCAGCTGAGGATATGGCCCACAAAGTGTTTTCAGATATAAATTATATGGAAGATGCCATGCAAAATTAGGGCCCATTCCTGCAAGCCATTTATATGTAGAGAACCTATAAATAAATGGAAAGGCTTTCTGGAATCTGCCCTAAAGAAATGGGGCCAAATTCTCAGCTGATGACTTCAGTGGAGATTCTTGTCTGGTAGTGTATATGCTGTATCTGGCCAGAGTTCTATAAGTGATTTTGCATGGTGAAGGGAAAAACATAAAATGTGAAGTGAGGTCCCGTCTCATGAATGTCTGTCTATGGACAACAGGACTGATGGCAAACTTCTCTCACCATTGAAACAGATGTTTACAGCAATTGTCAACAGGGAGGGCAGGAAGGTTATGCTAACAGCCTTAAAAAAATGATATACCAATTCTACTTGAAAATGTTACATGGAAGTGAAGGGTTTCACTGTTGCTTTGAGATCTTTCATTCTTTGCATTTTAAGCTCTTTTGGAAGGCATTCTCCATCTTTTACTCCTTTACTTTTGATTACCTTAGAATAAAATGTCCTTGTAACTATCCCAACTTCTATTTTGCTTATTTCCTGCAGACTCCTTTTTCTGAACATGTAGTTCTAACATCCAGCAGAGGAGCCCTAGTGGTCAGATTTTGAAGAATATGATTATTTTCACTGACTTATACTCAGAATTCATAGGGTCAGAGAGACAATGTAATTCCATCCTCTGAAATTACATCTACATATTCTAAAATGAGATTTTACTGGACCCAAAACAGATGAACAGGTCAGGTAGGTTCAGGCTAATGAGAAATAAATTATTCTAATAAGTAGCCTAACTTTGCCTGAAGGATTTAGCTCTCGTTTAATGGATTCACACCTTCAAATGGGATCCAGTGTTGCTGGGCACAAGAAGCTTTTGACATTTACAGTAACACTTTTGTTGAGGTTGATTGCATCTTTCACAAGTTAATTCCTTACTAAGTGCTGCCTGGAATGGTTTAATTTTAATGTTTCCTGAATCCCCACCTAAAAAGTATTGTGAATATAATGGAAACATTTTTCCAGTCGACTCCTCTCTAGCATTTCAGGTATTATCCTTCCCCCTGTCTCCCATTGTGATGTGGTTATCAAACACTAACATGTGAAATACTTGTGCAGATGCCATGTTATTCACTGAGTCCTGGATCATTGTGATCTGTCTTAATCTTCTAATGGGCCAGATGGTTGTTTCATTGCATATGTTTTCATGGTGTTTATTCTTTATTTATGTATTCTTGATGAGGAGTCTTGTGCTGTTTCTGAAGTGAAGTCTGAAGTATCTGGGAAAGACTTTCAAGCACTTGTTCTGTAATTATGTGTAGACAGCACCTCCACCAGTAGGTGGTGCTATATTTTTATCCTATTAATTTATTGCCTTGAATGTTAGGGAGGTGGGGGTAGCAGAGAGTTTAGTCCTGCCTGGGTGCTGGATTTGCAGTGTCTCACTACGTCTCTGTGGTTCTATAAGCAAGTATT
The DNA here is from genome assembly GCA_007922155.1 of Mesoclemmys tuberculata. Lineage (NCBI taxonomy): Eukaryota > Metazoa > Chordata > Testudines > Chelidae > Mesoclemmys > Mesoclemmys tuberculata. The sequence goes on along the minus strand of ML675620.1, from coordinate 25,277,520 downwards.
ACAGTTCACTCAGACCCCAGACACGTCAAATAAATATATCAGATGTGCTAAACCACGCTTAAGATAAGTAATCAAATAATGAGGAGGAACCTGGGAACAGAAAGACAGGAAGCTTGAATGAGAAGTAGATAGCCTGAAGGGGAGTCTGGCTTGTAAATGAGAAATAAAGTCTTGGAGCTTAAACTAGAGGAGATGAGAGGTTACATCTGGGGGCTTAGAGGAAAAAAATAAACTGAGATGTAGGCCTCATCATACAGTAATGCCTTAATCATAGAAGTGAGCGGAGACAGCAGTAGGAATATTCTACTGACCACCTGGACGGTGACAGTGATTATTAAATGCTTACGGAGATTAGAGATACTACAAAAAACCAGAATATCCTATAATAATGGGGGATTTCAACTATCCCCATGTTGACTGAGAATATGTCACTTCAGGATAGGATGCAGAGATAAAATTTCTGCACACCATTAATGGCTGCTTCTTGGGGCAGCTTGTCCTTGAATCCACAAATGGAGAAGCAATTCTTGATTTGGTCCTAAGTGGCACACGGGAGGTGAATACAGCTCAACTGCTTAATAACCTGAGGCCATAATGTAATTACATTTGACATCCTTGTAACAGTGGGGAAATACAAATGAAACCCACAAGAGTAGCATTTAGCTTCAGAAAGGGGAGCTACACAAAAATGAGGCAGCTGGGTAAATGAAAATTAAAAAGTCACAAGAGCGAAATGTCTGCAAGTTGCATGCAAACCTTTTAAAAACATCGTAATAAACACAGGCTTAAACTATATGTGTAAACCCAATTAAACAAAACCAGTAAGAGGACTAAAAAACACACTAAACCACACATAATCAGAATAAAAGGGACTTAGAAACTAAAAAAAAATCTTTTAAAAATTGGAAGTCAAACCCTACTGAAGAAAATAGAAAGGAACAAACTCTGGCAAGGCAAGCGTAAAAGTATAGACAGGCCAAAAAGGAATTTGAAGAGCAACTAGCAAAGGCTATCAAAAACTAAAGCAAACATTTTTAAATACATCAGGAGCAGGAAGCCTGCCAAACGCTTAATGGGCCCAGGGGTGTGCACAGGAATAAAAATGTGACCCCTTTTGGTGAGGTGCATTCTATGCTGCTGCCACCACAACCTGACGGAGCTCACTCTCCCCCTGTGGTCCCACAGGGGACCCTGTGCTCCCCCTTCCTCTGCATCCTACAGCAGGGACCCTGTGCTCCCCCCTTGGCTGACCCCTTCCTTGCCTGCACTACCCTAGAGGCTCTGCTCACTGCCCCAATACTGTTGGTTAGGAGGATTTTCACGTCGTATTGCCCCAGATGCTGACTGGTGGAGGCAGAGAAAGGGGTAGGGTGGGTAAGCTCCAGAGAATGCTGGCTCCTGGAAGAAGGGATCTGGCTGCTCTGAGTTGCAGCTAAGAGCTCCGTCAGCTCCTGCCCCAGCCCTGGGGCCAGAGGAGTTAAGTGCCCCTGCTGACTAAGGGGAAGGGAGTGTGTCCTTGCTCCTGCTGGGGCCATTGGTTGATCAAGCTGCTAAAGGAGCACTTAAGCAAGGCTGTGGAGGAGAAGCGATGAATTCTTTGTATCACTGCAGAGGATACAAGGGAGGTTCTCACACCTTAATTATTCTTTTTAGGTGACATATTTGAGGAACTGTCCCAGACTGAGATGTCAGTAGGGGAGGTTTTGGAACAAATTGACCAGTTAAACAGTAATAAGTTACCAGGACAAGATGTTATTCCCCCGAGTATTCTAAAGGAGCTTAAATAATGAATGTTGTGCACTTTGATTGTGGGTAGGTACAGGAGGCTACTTTTTACTTCATAGATACCATGGTACTTAATGTGTTCTCACATCTGTTGCTAATTGTGTTTATTTGCCTTGTTCCTCTCTTGCGCACTATGCCAAGTATAGCATAATTGCAGAGTGGCATTTTTGAAGAGAGAGGGTTAATTTCCTTTGCAAGTAAATCATGGTTTGGTTTGAAAGGCTCTCGAGCCTTTTGTTTCTTCCCTCCATTCAGTTGGCAAGAAATTCTTGCCTATAGGGACAGAACTGAGTGTAAGTACCTGACATTTACATTTTTGGTTTTTTACAATTTGAAGATTTTTTTCCTTTTTTGAGAGAGTCAAGATGAAGTAGAGACTAAACTTGACAGTTTCAAAAATATTGCTGGAAGCATTTTTCATGTTACACACGCAGATCCTTCTGTAGATCAGAATTCATATGTTTGCATTAGCAATTTTACAATAGGAATACTTGAAGGCACTCCAAAGGATAATGAATACGTAGTTACAGGAGCACTAGGAACCTTCTAGTCATTATTGTGGGTGCTACCTCTAGCTAAGGTCATCATGCTTAACTTTAAAAGTCAATTTTATTAATTATTTGTATAGATTTTAGCGTGACCATGAAACACTTTAAAAGTTGATTTATTTATTTTTACAAGAAAGGGATTTTGGGTTATTGTATCCTTATTTTTATTTGTGAATTTATTGTGTGAGTCTAGAAAGGTACTAGACTCACAGTCCTGGGGAAAGAAGTTATCCATTTATTCAGAAAGCAGAGTATAGGCCATATATATATATATATAATAAAGATAAAATAATTGAACCCCTGATAGTGAAAGGAGTTCGTTTTTAGTGTAGTCTGTGAACATCTGCCCAGTTCCACATGTGGAATTGGATGGGATTCTGATCACACAGCATCTGATTACACAGCACTAAGGCCAAACCTCCATGCAACCTTATCTTTGTTGTGTCATGAAAGGTTAAGGACCAGACTCCCACATGCACATGCTGCAGAGGAAAGTAAAAGCCCCCCTCTGACTTGGGGGGGAAAGATTCCTTTCCAACCCCACATGTAGTGATCAGCTAAGCCTGGACCATGTGAGCAAGAACTAGCCAGTGCTAGCCAGCCAAGCACTTGAGAGAGAGAATGCTTGGAACCACCTCAGAGCCTTGTTCCTCCCTGTCCAATGTCCCCTCTCTAGCTACAGCCATCCCTGATGCTTTATGAAAGAGATGCACCTTCCAGAATACACTGTGGGCAGTTCTACACCACCACTTATGTCGATCTAACTTGTGTCTCTCAGGGGAGTGAAGGAGACACCCCTCTAAGCATGCAAGTTAGTGATCCAAGCACTGTCCATACAGGTGCTCTGTAACAGTTCAGGAACTATATTTTTTTCCATGGGGTAGAGTTACCACAGCTCCTAAAGGAACGGTAAACAGTGGGGGGTGATTACAGCAGGTCACTGAGACTAAACTGCTCAAGAGGAATACCACTGGGTAGTTTGAATGGACTTGTTCAAACAGTAGTCGAGGCCCAAGGAAACATAGAAAGGGCTTTTGGTATAACAGGCTGAGTTAAACAGACACAGGGCCTTTTCTAATCCTGCAAACAGACATGACCTTATGGCCAACAGATGGTGGTGTGGGGTCCCCAATCCCTATGAACTGTTCAAAATATTTTGGACTTTCAGGCCACAGGACTGCTGAGCTGGTACCTTTAGAATGCATGTAGATCTCGTTATTTTAATATGTTTTCTCTTTATTTAAAGACAAAAGCACATGTGCATTCTTTGCAGTAGTTCTGCAGTCACTGGTAAAGACGTCGTCGTCTTTGGACAGAAACTAAGGAACCAGGGGGCTAAACGTGTGTCAGATCTTCTTGGGATGATCACTGTAAGAAGCAAGGGGGCTGCAGCCAAAACACCCCAGTCGGAAGGAAGTGGAATACAGGTACCTGCACAGAAAGGTGAAGGCTAGAGACCTGAGAACTGAACAAGCTCTCTGGACCAGAAAATGGAGGACGCAGTTTTAAAGTAGACTTGAAACTCTGATGGGGATATGGATTACTGGAAAGTGGGGCCAAATTCAGATGTGATGCCTTAGGTGGAACAGATGAGAGCCTGTGGGACAGATCATAGCCCACCAAGGCTATTTTGCACAACTTTGTCTCAAAGCAACCTTAAAGAGCTTTAACTGGCTATCTGGGGATTCCCCGGGTGTAAGGGAATCCTTAGGTGATATAGAGCTGGCATAGCTACATGTTTCCAGGCCCTGAAATAAGGAGTGTTTTGAGGATATGGCCAGGGAAGGGAGTTTGGCTGGAATGCTGCAGCCTTCTGGCATGCACCAATTGTTGAAGCAGCCTTATGGAAGATGAGTCAATCCCAGAATAAGGCAGAGTGCAATGTAAAGTAGCATAATGTCATCTATGACCTCCATGACTGCACTGGCTGCATCACAGGCACAGCTGAGAATCTGGTCACTTCCATGCCATTATCTAAAGAAATTTAATTGGGTGTCATTTATACTGTCCCACTTTTCAGCATGTAGGTTATACTCGCTTGGATACACTTGGGCAGAGCATGGGAGTGAGTAGTTCTAGGAGAATATCCAAGAAACTAAGGGATTTAAATTTCACCTTAGCATTTCTGAATTTGGTCTGTGATCCATAATTTTATCTGGGGTCAGAGCCCTGCTCCTGTAACTGTGCTTCACATGTGTGTTCTGGTTCAGCAAGGTGCTCAAGCATCTGAGTAATCCTACTGACTTCTGAATTCGAGCCATGGAGAGCCTGTAGGACACAGACCTACTTTTTCAGTGGGCGTGTAGTCAAATCCTACTGAATTTCTTCTTATTCACGAGATAACTTATGATTGAAGTCTTACATAAAAATAGGAAACTCAGACTAATAGAAAGGGCTCCTTCTGAAGATTCCCATGACATGGACCCTGAAAAAAATTATATATTGATCATTTAACTATTAACCTACATGTTTCATAACATTTTAGTTGAATTGTCCTCTTTCTTCTCACGTCTGGTCAGATAGTAAGCTAATTCAGAGCTGAATGCAATATTGTCACAATAACTGTTTTTTATTCAGTCAAACATGTTAAGTCCTATTCAGGATACTAGATTCGGCTGCAGAGCAATAGAAGAATGAAATATGAAATTAGATTACCATTTTAGTGACTTCTACTAGAAATAAACATCTTTCCCAAACCTTCTTTGCTCTCATTTTAGTCATCCGTGGCCTAATTACAACTCGTTGGCCAGACTAAATTACTTATTCCAAGAGGTTCTGCTTCAGGTTTGAGAGTAATATTCTCAGCTGAAATAATGAGAAACCACCACAGGAACAGTTGTAAAAACTGCACTTAAATTTAAGTGAACTGATTTTCATATGGTTAAAAAGATGTATTTACATATTACTGAAAGCCCAGTTCCTCTATATTGTACCCAGACTTCACTCGTGTATTTTGTCTTCTCTCTCAGTTTCACACTTTTATGCCATTCCCTCCTATTCTTATGTCCTGTATGACCTGTCTTGTTCTTTACATTCCTCCTGAAAACCGACTGTTTGTTGAAGTTTCCAAAGTTCATCTCCTCTTACACTGCCTTCCTTTCTTCTGCATTTGATTGTTATCCTGTTTACTCTATTAGTCAAAGTCACACTAGAAACTTCTTGAGGCAAGGACCTTGTCTTTTGATATGTTTGCCATAGCACATACGTCTTGCACTCTAAGAATAAAGCTACATTATCTCTCCCCATCACTGGTAATAAGAATGGGAGAAGGGACAGACAGATTACATCCATATCAAAAATACATTTTCAGAGACATGTCCCAATAAAGATTTAATTTTAACGGTGTGTTGGCAACAAAATCACAGCAGTGACTAGTAGAACTGTCCCCTGTGGATATCCCCAGTAAAGCTAACTGAACTACTCAGGCAAGTAAGAGCTGCTCAGTGTAAAGGTAACAGAACCATACCAACTGTGGAAGTCAGATCTCCAGGGACGTCAGGAAGACCCACTAGTAGTCTGAGTTTGGGAGATAACTTCAGGTCTTGGCATCATGAATCCCAGAACTGGTTCAGCCCTTCTCCTTTAGTATCCCTCCTTTATGCAATTTGGCATTTTATAGAACAATTTTATGGTTTTACCATGGATGTTTAATTCTCAGGTGTTGCATATTAAAGATAGTTGCTAGTGTAATTTGAGTGATGTGAAGTATGGAACAACATGGTTATGAAAACAATGGGGAGAACAACAACACACAGCTCTTGTATCACAGTTTTCATCCATAGATCTCAAAGCACTTTAACTATTTATCTCCACTTTACAGATGGGGAAACTGACAAAAAGGTGAGACTATGTCCTAAAGTCAGACGGATGTAGTTTGGCAGAACCATGTTCAACTTAGGAAGAGAGCCCTGCAGAAACAAATTGCATTTACATACTGAAAATAGCAAGTGTCTAAGCAACTAGTATGGAAAGGCATAATATTGTGTGACAAATGAAACCTAGTGACTGATTGTATGTGACTGCTCTTCTGTTTAGTTATGTTTAAAAGCTAGTTGTCTGTTTTGACTGTGCCTTCTTATTTCAAACATAAATGGTATCACTGAGATTTCAGTACTTTGCTTTGGTCTGTGCACATAAATTGTATAACATATTGCACATTGAAAATTCATGGAATTTGTTAAGGCATAGGCTTACTGCATGGCTTCTATTACTCACCTCATTTATGCTAGTTCTCTAAGCCTGGTTACAACAGTTGGCTGCACTAAGTTCAACACCAAATTATAATGCTGAACAATATTAACTGTATAAATAAGAGATTTTAGCAAAGGACTCCATTTGCGAAGGTAAAGCTTAGCTGTATGAAGTTAAGGGGAAAAATGATCCTCAGATCTGCATGGCAGATATCAATTCCCACATTCTGCTCACCTTGCACACACAGAAAAGCCATGTGAGCAAGAAGAGCTTTGTGAATGTGAGGAGGAGAGGGCAATTTTACCGTGAAGCTTGTTCTAATAATTTACTCACTTTTCCCCCCAAGAAAGGGTCAGACTTTTCTGAACAAAGGAAACATTTTAACCTGATATTTTCTTTAAATTCCGTTTCTCTTCTTGTGCCCATATTGTTGTGCCCACAATTAATGTGGGAGCAAAATCCCAATTGCAACTTAGTGTGGGACTAAATAGCATTTTGGCAATGGCATCGGACTGCACCTGAATTCAGAACATTAGATGCCTAAGTGCTATTATTTGTGCTTAGAAAGAACATGGATGCAAGAAAGGCCACTTTCAGAAGTTAAGCCATTTATCAGCAAAGTTCTGATCTCTGATCTCTAGCAGCGCTGCATATCTCCACCATATAAATCAATTAATAAATAAGACCCCAATGAGAACAGAGCCCCGTTGTGCTAGGTGCTGTACAGACAGACATAACAGGAGATGGCCTCTACCCAAAGAGATTGCAATCTAGAACAAGAGGGCAGGGAGGTGGAAGGGAAAGAGGAAATATTTTTCCTATTTTACAAATGGTGAACTGACACTAGTGAAATCCCACCTCCCTTGAATCCAATGAAAGGTTTACCACTGATTTCAGTGGAGCCAGGATTTTGCCCAGAGAAATTAAGTGACTTCTCCAAAGTCACACAAGGAGCCTAGTTCTCCTGAGTATTTCTGTAAATCTGACCCAGATCTCCTGTGTTCCTAGGTCAGTTCCTTAATTGCAAGATCATCCTGCTTCCTCTCAGAGAAAGTTATACGTATGTAAGCAATGTTTTTGTGTTTTATTCTTTTATAAAGTCAAATGTAGCCTTTGCCGGTAAGTTATATTTACACAGATATTTCCCTTTATTTTATCACTGGGGACGGAGAGTGATACTAATTCCCCCCCCCCACCCCAAGTATTCCTCAGTAGGTTTACTATGTGCTTAGACGACTGAGAGGGTCACTTAGCTCAGAGTGACTGACTCATCATCCCAGGAGACAGACTCACAAGGAATGAGAGAAACAGATGTTTTCTGTCTTCACCCACTTGTGAAGTGTTGGCTTCACACTCTTTCCAGCCACATGCTGCAGTCTGTAATTATGCCCTGTCTTTTTGTATTCTGGATAGGTATGTTAGCATCCAATCAGTTTGCATTGTGGTATGTCAGCTCCTAGGGCCCGTTCTCCTGGCTAAATAACATATGGAGCTTGAATCGGCATACTTAGTGGGACCCCAAACTCTTTGGGAAGCCAGTGTAATTTTGGGTGAACAAGAAATATGTACTAGGTAAAGCTGGTAACAAATTCTCTGATGGAATGCTTTTCTGTTGAAAATGCTGTTTTGATGGAATTGAAGTGTTCTGCAGGAATGTGTCAATTCTGTAGAAATTTTCAAGGGAAGCCAGGCAGGCAGGCAAGCTGGCCAGAGAACTTACTTGTCTAGTTCCCTGCCATTTAGACTCTCCAAGTCCATCTCCCCATGGTAGCTGGCTGTCTGGAGAATCAGGCAGCTCCAGGAGGTAGCTGTCTAAATAGCTGGGAGCAAGCCAATACATTTCTGTTTCAGGTCTCCTGAAATGGAATGTTCCAGATATTTTTCCTCTCTTTAAAAGTGTCTGACTTTTCATGCCAAATTGGGAAGAAATTTTTCATGGGATAAAAATTCCATTCTGATCATCCATAATAATAGGTTTTTCAGGACCCGGTAATGTCAGTTGTGGTTGCCTATCAAGAGGAGAATATGTGTTATAGTTTATTGAAGTCTAATAAAGAGAGGCGACAGCAAGTTCTTTGTCTTGGTATTATGGGATTTCATAGTAGTTAGGATCCGTAATCTTTTTCACATAGAAGATGACCACCATTGCCAACTTAGTAGTTAAATAGCTAATAAAGTTTAGAGGTATTTTAGGAACCCCCTATTCCTCATCTCCCTCTGCTGAGAAGCCCCATCCTTCCAAGTCTAGGAGGCCTGAAAGCAGAGAGCTCCAGGAACCCATACAATAAATTTCTAAATGAGTAGAAAGAGGTCAGTCAAGAAGGGTGTAAAAACACTCCCTCCTTACCCCTGGGAGTGAGTGCATCTCCTTTATAGCACTGCCATCCCATGCTATTTCCTAGGGTAAGGGATGGACTTAGGCTGCACACTATTACCTATTTGGAAATGCACTGTTCTGCCGTTGGATCACTAAGCATAACAAATTCAGAATTTGCCATTCCACAGTCTGTAAACTCTTCAGAGTAAAGGCATATGTAGCATCTAGTGCAGCCATTGGCATGTTCAATGATAGAACATTGCAGGGAAGAAACTAGGCTAGCTGAGAAGCTAGGCTAGCTGAGACAAGGTTCACAAAGACCTCAGAGAAGGGAGGCCTCTGCTCTCCGCAGGCTCTGGGGAAAGAGCCAAAAGCACAGGGGACTGTAAAGGTTTTGATGGCGAGAACATAAATAGCACAGTGTGGATATTCAACCAGTGGAGTCTGAGCATTTTCTGGGATGCAAAAAGGAAGGAGCACTGAACCCAGCTGCTCCTGGGGGCTTGTCTAGGATTGTGATTCCCAGCATCCGTGATGGCAGAGGAGCAGACAGGGGAAGCTGGTGAGAGGATTTGGCATTCAGGAAATGGCACAGACTCTGGAATGTTTGGTAGAGCAACAAAAGGAGACGCAAAAGACCATGCAATCATTCCAGCAGACACATCACATGGAAGGCAGTCCCTCCTTGTGTGGCAGGCTGAGCAGCAGAATAACCTACAAGATTTTATAAAGGAACAGATAAAGGTGCACAGCAACTGCCACAGAACCTGGTGAGTCCCGTGGACAGGGACAGTGGTAGGATCCAGGGGGTTACGCTGTGCAAGATGGGTACAACAGATGACCCTGATGCATTTTTAGTGACTTAAGAAGGTAGTGATGGAAGCCGCATAAGATAACGGATCGTGAATCTTCCAGGTGGCACCCTATTTGTCAGAGGAAGCCAGGGAGCCTAGATGTGGCTCTGAGCAAGGAGCAGGCCTGCATCTATTAGGTGGTAAAGGCAGTCAACCTGGCCTGGGTAGGCTTCTTGGCAGAGAAATACCAACAGAAATTTCAGACCACTAGGTGGACTTATGAAGTACGGCCCTGAGCCTTTGCACAAAAAGGTTAATTGTTGGCTAAGGCCAAATACCCAAAGTGTTGAGGAAATAATGGATGCCATAATATTGCAACAATTTCTCCATAACCTCATTGGAAATTTGGGTCAAGAAGCACCAGCCAGAGACCCTGGAGGCAATGGTCAAATTTGCAGAAGAGTTTGTGGAGGTAGACTTCCCAAGAGAGAAGTCCAGCAGTTTCAGGGACCAGACTCAGGGAAAAGGGGGGCAACCTGACTGCAGCACAGGTAACTGAGGGGGAAAAGAAAAGAAGAGACAAGAAGAACTCCTTCAGGGAACCAGGAAATGTATGGTCATTAGTGTGGTTGTCCAGAGTGCACAGAGCAAGACTTCCTTGTCAGGGAATGAAATTTCATGAAAATTCTGCAGGTGAACTGATTATGGGAGAAGGGCAGAAAAAGGAAATACCCATCATCCTTGTAGAAGTGCAGCAGAGATGCCAGAGGGGACAGTTGGACACCACCTTGGGATACTCAATGATCCAGAAGGATTTGGTCATGCCCCACTGAATGCTGATGGGTGGAAGTTTAGAGTTATTGTGCATCCACAGGGAGAGGCAGGCTAGCAGAACCAGAACCAAGAAGGCTCTCTGGGTGGAGAGAGCTCTGCCGGCTCCACTCTCTGGCAGAGGAGGAACTGATACTGTAAATACTGTGGTGTGCTGACCAATAAATGGGTTGTAAGAACAATGTCAAACTACATGGTAGTATTTAATAGCTAGACGTCTTCAAATAGCCTGTGTAGACAGAGGTAGGTCCTTATTCAGTCACAATGTGCTATTAAATTGGAACCCTCTTTTTTGCAAATCAGGTCTAAGGAATACATTTTAACAATATGATACTAATTTAGCATTGCACAGTGTTTTACATGGTCTAATCACTTAAACGATGCCTCTATATATTGCATCAAACTTCAAGCATTAAATTATTATTGTCTGAAAGCTTTCTTATCACCGACATTTGTCCATTGTAATAAATTATCTACAAAGAGGTCCATAATACCTGGCATGAAGTTATAGCATAACTGTGAGACAGAGAGTAAAGTTTAAGACTGCATTGTTATCAAGGATTAAGAGCCAATTCAAGTTTCCTTAATTTGTCACTGTACGTTGTCTGAATCTGGCGAGAGGCTTTAGCAGGATACCACTCAGTCTGATCGGATTTTATAACGTGTTGCTGTAATCTATGAACTATCAAGACTAATTTAATATTTTGCAGTAAGATGATGGAATTGTTCCAGTTCTTAATCATTCTGCCCACTATTTATTTTTTAGACTTCAGAATTAAACTGCCATGTCCCATTTTATTTGTGCTTTGCTCTATCCTCTGATTTCTATTGCTCTGTTCATCTATTTATTCTTTTCTTTTCTCAAATTAAGCGTCTTTCGGGAGAAGAGAATAATAAGGAACATATCCTCTTTCTAGCCTTATGTACATATAATATAAAGTGAAATAATGCAGTTACAGGAAATAAATGTTGCCTCATAACTTGCATAAAAAAGGAAGAGAAAGCCACTGAGGTCTGAAGTTCCCACCCTCTCCCCAAATAGCCAAAAGCTCAGTAGGAGACCTAGGATTAAGTCCCTGCCCTACAGGTCAGGTGTCTCCCATAAGTATGAAAGGCAAGATCTATCTGATATCTAGGCCAAGTGCTTGATCCTAGGTCACCCACGTTTCAGGTGAGTGCCTAAAACTGGGCTATTGGTGGGCAAGTCTCTTCTCCTCCCCACAGAAATTCCATCCTGGACCTTGGAAACTATCCCGATTTAATTCTCATCCAAACTGATAGTTATTGCAAAATACTTTGATCTGAACACCAACAGCAGTTTTAAAGAGAAAAAAAGTTGTGTGAAAATGTTTGACCAGCTCTACTATTTAGGCCTTTAGCTGAAATAAACCTACTTCCTGAAGGATAATGAACATTCAAAATAAAATAGCTAACCTGGCCATAAGAGTTCAACTAAATAAAATACCTTCTTAGCAAGATCCAGCTTTCAACATGTCCCAGTGACTGGTGTTCAAGATCCAAACCTCAGCAATGAAGGGATCCTGAACCATATTCAGCCTTATCTTCAACCACTATGGTTCCAGTCTCTATGCCCTTATAACTATTAGAATCTTTAGTCCTCCATCCCTGATCAGATGTTCACCCTAGGCTTCTAGAAAGTTTTACTTCATTGCTCAGTCACTTTCTTCATCTAGTACTCTCCCAAACAAAATCCTCTGAGCCCCCATAAGAAATTAAATGAATGTTTCCTGTGTCTAGGCTCTCTATAAACAATGTTAATAGTATTCATTAGGCTAGGCTATCTTGCAGAGACCTACCAGGAAATTCTGCTCTCTTCAGGTCTCTCTATTCTGAGGAATTGAAGATGTTTATATAATCTGCCTCTTTCCCAGAATACCTTGTAGTAGCCTACAACTCCCAGGAATCCTTTTGAACTACAAGTTCCAAGGCACCTTATTGCCAAGGGCAGAGAAGAGCCCAGCTGGAGGCCTGCTTTAAAGGATCAGTATACCCTAATACACAGTACGTTGAGAGAGTAGAACGTTTTTTCCTCCAAACAAAAGGTCTCTTCTATATGTATGAAGGGCATGAACCTGTTCTCTCCAGAACACCAACAATGAAGGATGAGTTTCTTTAACAGGCAGTCTGCTGAATTTCATCTCCCAAATGGTATTCTGACAATTTCCTAAACGTTCTGCAACACTGTCCTATTAGGATGTACACTGGCAAGTTATTGACTATTATTGTCAAGTTACCAGAAAGAAGTTTGACACTTGTTCTGACCAGGGATACTAGCTATAAAGACCTTTGGCAATTAAATGTGTGACTAGGTGAAATAGACATTTAGGACCCAATTCTGCAAATAATTATACATGAGTTGCTTTACACAGACATAATCTCATCAAGTTCAAAACTGCTCATGTGCAGGTGTTTTTGCAGGATCAGCTATTGGTGACTGTAATATACAGTAAATAGTAACTTGCATTTACTTCAGATTTCATTAGCGACGCAAAACACATCCTAGGTCCACCTGAAGGTTTGGCTGAAGTTCCTGAACCTTTTGGCAAACCCGGATGAAGTTACAAGCCTTAGCTGAGATTTGTGAGCTCCTAACTCACGTAAGATTGGAGGAGCAGGGATTTTGAGCCAGAAACCAGGAAAACACACTTGAGTTTGTTTGAAACCCAGATTCAGAGAAATGGAACTCACAAAAGCCAAAACCAGAAGAGAGGAATCCCTGGGAACCAACATGGACAATGTAAATACCGGTCCAGCAGGAAAATTAGAAAGTGTTGGTATTTATTCAGCTACAAAATGTGATATCTTCTACTTCTGCAATGCGGAACCATGTACTATTACTGCCAAGTGTGTAGCTTTGCTACTAAAAGAGCTCTATAAATTGAATCCAGTAAAGAATGAAGGGAAAAGTTGCTTGGCAATGTTTTTGCACAGTTGGATCCTCAATCCTAGACTCATCTCCTGCTTTTACATTTCTAGTACATTTAGAAATCTGTTAGCCTTATGCATATTTTCTTTTCATTTTAATGTCACGATTTGAAGGCCAGTCTGTAGGCTTCCACATTTAAACTGTTCCACTGGCACTCTAAACTCAGGGAGTTTTATTTTGGAAATGCTTGATTTACTCTTTGAAAGACAGTCTCAAGGATTTGGTTCTTTTATTCCATTTTGCTTTCAATCTCTGCCAGATTCTTCCTGCTTCATAGAAAGGGGCATCTGTAGACTCCAGCTGCATCAACTCAACACTAAGTTAATTCTAGTAGTGAAATCAAGTTATATCATTATGTGCCTAACTGGTTATTATAGATCAGTGATGAAGTGCTTTATGCACCACAGGTATTACCAGAATGTTTATAAATACATAGGAGCCAGCTGACACCTGAAAAAGCTATGGTTGGATGTCCTCACCCAAGCATTATTAGATTAGAATTTAGACTATAAAGTCCTTTGGATAACAACTTTGTGTTTTTGTGTGAGTCTGCAAAGAGTCACTGAAACTATGGTGAAGCAGGAATAGAAAACAAAATGCACAGGTAAAAACCTTCATATTTAACCAGATTAGGACAATAATTTGTTAACTATTTGAGGGGGCGGAGGGAAGTTCATAATAAATTTTTAATCCATCCTGAATTACCTTTGCCGCTCACACATGCAGTGTTACTCAAGTGTGTAAGCGGTTGCAGGATCTTGATTTAGGCAAGATGCTGCCAGGGAGAATCAGACAGAGAAAGGAGGAGAAAAGGGAGGACAAGTGTTGCAGCTAATTGTCATGCAGTCTTTTGTGCACACACAATTGTATATTTTATTCAGAGGTTCCCCAGCATCCAAGTTAAAGCTGATTTGGATTAATTTAAAGCAGGATTAAAGTCCTTTGTTTCACACTTAAATGTTGGATTTAATCTTCAAATTTAACATATTCTTCATAGGCCATCTGACTTTCCATAATAGTTTGGTCAATGATTCAATAACTTTGCCAAAGTAAACATTTTAAAATGAGCCCCTTCCCTGCACCCCCCCCTTTTAAAAATTTCTCTTAAAATAAGTTTTTCCAGACTCCTGTAGTTTAATAACCATGACTCCCCTCCCCCATGTGCTACATACAAACACTTACATCAGACCAAAGAATGTTTTTACAGTTTAGGCTTGAACAGAAGTAGAGTTCTTTATTCTAGCTCCTCCACAAAGAGAAACAGAGTGAATAACCAAATTCCAGCACCTATTCCTTCTCTTCATATCAGCGCCTCACGTATACACTACCTCTGAAAACCCAGGGAGGCAGGCCGGGCAGAAGGTGGCATGAGGCAGAAGAAAGGCAGAACTATGGGAGGTAAAGGGAAGAAGCTCAGATGTAGGGAGGTTGAAGTAGGAGGATGTGGGAGCTGTCTGTGTATACAATAAGACATCAACACACACTCACTTGATTCTCCCTGTGGCACTGTGGCTGGGTGTGTGTAGAACCCAGGGGAATCCATCAGGCACTGATGCTTCAGAACATACAGTCAGCTCCCTATGGTGCTACTGTTGGATGTGCTGAGGAGCTAACTATATGCACTGAGTCATTGCTTGTGCATGGATATTTGAGTGAGATTGTTAGAGAGGGAGCCTACAGCTGGGAAGAGCATGGCTATGAATGGTCCTGGGATGAAGGAAAGTAGTACTGGACAGGATGATGTCAGGGAGGAGAAGTTAACTTTCTATGTAGAGAGGCATCAAGGAGCAACACTCTATGGACCCTTGATGTCAATGCCTCCCCCATGCAGAAATTAGCCTCCTCACAGTGCTGCTGCTTGATTTACCAGGGAGCAAGTGCTGATGTATCACAGGAGCCATTTATGCACCGACGCTTTGATGCATACGGTTTACTCCCCGTGGCACCGTTGCCTCTATTCCTTGGTGCACCAGGAGAGAAACATCATGAGAACCCCAATCTGTATGTGAGGTATCACTGCCCAGGGATTGTGCTTTCACTTCGTCCAGGTTCTCTCACCATTTTCCTCCTCCTGATTTGCCCCCCTCCCCGCCCACTACAGATAAGAACCATCCTCACTATTACAATTATTTCCCCACTGCTTAACAGGTGTGAAAATGGAACAAGGCAGAGAGTGGTGACCACTTTTCATGACTATTCAGTAAGGTAAATAAGAAATGCTGGTTTGTTTTGTTTGCAATTTATATGTTATTTGCAAACATTCATATGAATGGAATATTGGTCAAATGGCTGTTCATGCACGTGCTTAACAAGACAAAATTCCTATGGTCACAAAATACTTATTTTGAGAGTAAAGGGGAAAAGCATCCACCACCATGTGGCAGTTAGAAATAGTGAGTCATGACTGTTTTCATTAACTTTTTTCATGAAACTCGCAATATACCAATATTTTTAATAAAAGGAGATGGTTGCAAAAAAGTGAATAATTTCAGAAATACCAACATTTGTTTGTGAATAGACAAGAGGCCAGATTTTGCTGATATAATTATTGATTTCAAACAACTCATCCAGCCCTGCTGTGGCACGTCCTAATGGACTTACAGATGACAGTGAAGTTCAGGCCTACAGTACTGGAGCCTGTCTTCTCTCAGATAGTATATCATTCTCAGAAGTTCATTCCGACTCCCATTGATATCAATCACGAAAATCCTGTTGGCTTCATTGAAAACAGTCCAAGCCCCTTTGTTTGTTTCTCACTTTCTATATACATTTCTACACAAAATGATCTGTAGATAAATTACGAGCCATGGTCTCAGTTGGTGTAAGTCAGCATAGGTCTACTGACTTCAGAGGAGCCAAGCCAGTTTGCACCAGCTACAGATCAGTCACAAGTTCTAGCATGCAGAAACCATACTCTCTCTCAGCAGGCATCACAAATCCTACTGTGGTTCCACTGTGAGAAGGGCCCTCCACCCTGAAAGTGTTGGCAGCCCTAAATGGGACACACTCATCATGTATAATGCAAAGACAGCTTTATTACAAGTTCTCTCATAAACACATGCACACATCAATAGACTTAGTAAATTATGAATGGGAAGTCTAAACCAGTGGTTCTCAACCAGGGGAATGTGTACCCCTAGAGGTATGTAGAAGTCTTCCAGGGGGTACATGAGCTCATCTAGCTATTTGCCTCGTTTTACAACAGGCTAAATAAAAAGCACAGTGAGGTTAGTGCAAACTAAAATTCATACAGATAAAATGAGAAAGCAAGCAGTTTTTCAGTAATAGCACACTGTGACACACTTTTTGTATTTTTGACTGATAGTTTGAGCAAATAGTTTAAGTGAGGTGAAACTTGGGGTACACAAAACAAATCGGACTCCTGTATGGGGTACAATAATCTGTTGAGAATCACTGGTCTAAACTACCTGACCTGATAGGGTAAGTAACCCAATGATTCACCAGATTTATGCACCTTTAGATTGTATTGGATTTTACAATCTGAAATGCCAGTGGAAATTTGACAATAAGGGGAGGAAAAAGAAAGGGAGGTGAACTACTGTGGTACAATTTTGAATGCAATCATTGGCTTAGACCTAGAATTTTAAAAAATGGTGCTTAATTATTGTATTTCTACTAAATATAGAAGGAAAGTGGCAAAATGTCCTTGCTAATGAAACATCATTGAACAATCAACACAGATATATGCTTCTTAGTAAACAGCTCAAATTCTAGAGAACTCTCTGATTTAGACATCTGGGAAAATCTTCCTGAGTATAACTCAAGTGTTTATCTACCCTAACTTATAAAAGGAAAGTTTGCCCAGAATGCCAGTTATCAACTAATCAGAAAGGAAATCTGCCAACTAGAAAGCTTGCCTATTTTTCCTGCACATTTGCAAGGAATAGATATCATCACAGGCACTCGGAACACACAAATAATCAACCTTCTATTATTGTAATTATTCAGGAGAAAAGACTACAGTGTAAGGGCCCATGACACATATTAACAGTCTATTTATGCTTTTAGTAATCAGAAGTATGCTCGTCCACTTTTACTCCACTGCATTTTAGATAACAGATACTGGCTTTAAATTAAGTGCCCCCTCAATATTGTTTGCTTCATTATTCTTTTTATCATCACAATAATAAAATGACAAAAACTTTATGAAAGAGCAAAACAAAATTGACAAGGTGAGACTTCCAGGGTAAAAATACAGATGGGATCTAACGTACTAGACCAGATTCTGATGAGTACTTAATAAGGCACAGAAGGAGTGAATACAAAGTTGTCTTGGTGCCTTCCTAATCCTGGGGCCATGCAGCTGACAGACCACTCTTCAATATAAATTAGGTGGCTACAGGATTATTCTATTTTATACCGGTTGACTGTGGCAATAAAGGTCATTCCAGCAGCTAGAGATAGTTGGTGTGATGTAGGATCCATTCTGATAAATCTAGGCCATGAGCAGAGGATATTCTCAAGTGGCCTGTTAAGACAGCTTTAGTGCTGCTTTGGGTTACCAAAGAGGTTGGCAACAAGTGTAATAGGGGACTGGACCACTCACCCTAAAATATATATGAAATTAAATACACACAAACCCAGTGGGACAGCTAGAAGGAGCAGCATGGCACAGATAGGTGATATAAATATTCAGGACATAGAAAAATGTAAAATTTGTTAATTTTTTGAGTGCTAGGTAACCAACATTCCTTGTGACCTAATTCAACTACTCATACTCTTAAAGTGAAGAGGGCTTGGTCTTTTACATTGCTGCAATATTACAGTATTGGATATTCAATATCCTATTCCAGAAAGCGAGTTGCCTGTTACCATGTAGTATGAATGGATAAGAGTTTATTGGCTTGGCCAACATCAGATTTCCAGAGAACCTTGTTTTCAGTTAGAGTAATTGTTAACTTTAGTGGGTCCAGTTACATGAGAAAAGCAAGTAGGCTTTGGGCCACCATGAAACTATCCAAGATGTTTTTTCAATATAGTTTTAATATAAGATGTTGAATGGATAACTACTCCATAATTTGAGTCTGTCTCTCCCTCTGTTGTAGTTCTGCATATGATTATTTTGTGTGTTATATAATTGTTGGATGGAGGGTTTCTTGTAATCTTTCACTATCTACCCTTCATATCAGCTTTAATAATTCAATATTTCTAACTTATCTCACTACACCAATACTAGCAACTTTATAAATATCAAAAACATACTGGATCACAGTATGATCACAATGTGATGCTTTCTGCATTTTAATGTATATTATAGCGTACTAGAATATATTACACAATTTAATGTGTAAGGGGGATAAGACTCACTTACGTTGAGTATGTTGAAAGAAAATGTGATCCCTAAATGTGTATCTTTTTTTTTTTTTAAATGTTGCATTTGTGAGGACTACCACATAAAAGGAGCCATTTACACATTAACTCATAAATCTGCATCCCGGTGTCCTTTGACACCCCCCAACTGATTGCAGTAAAAACCTTTAACCAATCCCAAAATAGAACAATTAAACAACTAGCTTTCCCCAAGCCTTGCTTGCTTGCTGGAGCTGTCTTGATTCTAATCATTCCCCCTGCCAACCACTGTCTTCCTAGGATTTCTCCTGCTTCAAGCCCTTCCACCCCCCTTCTTCCTACAGCTCTAGTCCTCAAACTGCACTCATCCAGCCTTTATAGGACTCAAGTGCTCATCAGGCAATCCCCTTCACCAAGGCTAAACACCTGTGTTTGAAGTGGTTCTGTCTCAAACAGGGCTAGCTTGCTCCCTAAAGGAGCAGACCCCATTGTTACAAAATCACACAATTGTAACGTACTGTATGTTATGTCCTTCCCCTATATTGTACTGTAATTTTTGACCTGCATGGATAGAAGCCAATTCTGCATTCCTTTTACAAATGTGAGATATTACTTATATATGCTATATGCATGTATTAAAGCATTTTAAGAGCTGTATTTAAGGACTGATTCTTGCTTTGAATCTCATGCTACAGATGTCAGTCATCAAAATATTTAGTGAACTAATGACAAAGCCAGTTATAGGAATAATCAATGATTATGTTATTTTATTATTTGGATGATTTAAAAATAATACATTTTAAATGGAAATTAGAACTGGGGAAAAAATCCCAGATCATCTAGTCAATTGTCACTTCCACATGATTATTGGTCAGTGCATACAGGATAGTCTGGTGTTTAGCCAGTTTAATTCTTCACCCAGATAAGTGCTGGAAGTTGATTATAATTATAATGGGGCCTGAGATTAGAGCTGGGTGAATAATTGACTTTTCAGTTTGCTGGCAATTCTGGAGGAAAAAAAAATGGTTTGTGTCTAATGGAATTTGTAAATTAAAAAAAAAATTGGTGAAGTGGAAAAGTCCATTTCCAGTTAAACTAAATATTTTTTCCAACTGAAAAATTTTGTTGCTGTAAATTTTTAATAAGCTAGATTCACAAAATGGGATCTACCTCCCCTATAAGAGTTAGCCCCTAGTTAGGCCACTCAGCTGGGACATAACAGTCATTTAATTCTCCCCTGCTGTGGAGTAAGGGTGTCCTGCACTGGAGGAGAATGTCTTAGCCACTGGATTATAGGATATTCTGAAATGGGTTTCTCAATATTGCCTGTTGAATTTGTGTCTCCCCTGGACTACTGGGAAATCTGTGGTTGGTCTTTCTCAATCTCTTGCTGAAGATGCTCCAGTTTGTGTAAATGATTAAATAATAATCACTTAACCTGTCATTCCTCCTCAGAGGGAGGATGATTCTATAGCCTAGTGGCTAGGACACATCTTGGAAGTGATAAGACTCAAGCTTTTGTCCATTTTCCACTGACTATTTAGTTATTTATCCACTGTAAAACAGCTTCAACAGAAGAAACTGGGGAAAATCCACATTAGCCTATCCTGTAGCCCAATGGTTAACGTAGGGTCCTGCAAGGGGGGAGATTGAAGAGAGGGGCATGAACCTTGTGTTTCCCACTTCCCATGTAAGTACTCTCACCCCTTGGTTAAAGCTTCCAGTGGAGGCAGCTCTTTCTCTCCCCATTTTGTGAATGATGCCTCAGTCCTGAAAAAAAAATATGGCTGAAATTATTTGGTAAGTTCATGTCAAATTCACACATAGTTTCAATTTGCTGAAAAATGCGTGTGTCATCAAAATTACTATTCTCAAAGAAAAAAAGAAAGAAAGAAAGAAAAATCACTCAGCTCTTCCCAAGATACAAAATTCAGGTCTAAATGCAGCTTAGCCCACCAAAATTTGTGAAGCTATATGTGAGGTTTTGGTACAGTTCATTATAGTAAGATGGGCCAGTTGCCAATCAGTGCTCAAATTTTATAATCCTTTATTTTATAATCCTTCTATTGAATATCTGTGCTTTAATTTAGTTTGCATTTTCCAGGTTACATCTCATTTTATTATTTCCTGATAATTCTTCTAACCCTGATCCTCTATATCCTTGGATGGTTTGAATCACTATAGCCCATTCAAATGCTTTGCTTCTTAGAGAAGTTTGTCCTTCAAAAAAGTAAAATGTGTTTGGCGAAGTTTGTTTTAATAAGTGTTGCCAAATCCAATGGGTTTGAGCTTGACTTGTTCGAGGGGCAAAGTAATGAAGATGAAAATGATTCCAGTGTATCAGCTGAGTAGTATTCTTATTAATCAATTTTCAAAGCATACTAAGAATGTTAAAATCTGCTAATACTTAGTCTGTAATTAACACTGCTAACTGAGTTCATATGTTTCCTTCAAAGCAAAATAATTATTCATTGCCTTTCTAATTTTGGAGGCTTTTTAATATTTACCAAACAGTAATTTTAAAAAAATCATATTTCCAAAAATGAAGTCCTTTTTATTAAATTCATAATATGAATTTTAAGGATCTTAAAATACGAAACAAAACACGAGTAAGAAATATTATTTGTTATTATAATGAGGAAATGAGTTTCACATTCACAATCTGATTCAAAATCTTTCTATTGATGTCAGGAGACTTTAGCTCAGTGCTCTACTATACATCCAAGATAAAAACTACATTAATACAACGAGTAAAGGACGAGAGCATATATCAGAAATTTAGGGTGAGATATATTACAGGATACAGTAATTAGAGCTGGCTAAAACTTGGAATTCCCATGTCAAGGAAATTCTGACCTTTCAGAAATGCATGGCAGGGCTACCGATCCCATTAACCCAGGCTCCCCATCAGGCCGTGAGGACAGGTTCTATTAGAACCCTTGCTGTGTTTTGGCAGATGTATGGATCTTTGATTTTGGCAGGTTTAGAGCCCAAGGCTATGAGAGTCCTAACTTATGACTTCCACTCCCAAAGCACCACTTCATTAACCTTGGAAGGTCAGGCCCCACATGCAGTATCATCAGGACACCCCAGGACTGGGCATCTGATTGGCTCACACTCACTACTTAAGACAGAAAGTGAGCTAAATTGGTTATCTGAGCAACTGTGCAGACTCTCTGTTGCTGCTGCTCTGGACTGATCTTTGATTGTATTCTGTGATCTACATCCAATCCTCTTCCTGCCTCACTCCTTCTCCATGCCTGGCATGGGCATGTACCTGGTACAGTACGCTCCCTGTCCTGATACATGTCCCTTTTGCAGTGTGAGGGAGACCCTGCTGCACATATATCTGGAGTGCACCAAATTACAGCCTCTATTCTGGCTCCTCCAGAACCTCCTCCTGAGGTTCTGACTGCACTTCTTCCTACACCTCTTTCTGTATGCACACCCCATCCATGGCCCCACAAAGTTGTGGGACCTCCTCATCAATCTCCTCCTTGCTTTGGCCAAGATGGACATCGCTAACACCAGGGAGAGGATGTTGGCTGAGGAGGTGCTCTGCGACTGTGGGGCCTATTTCCGTTCCTCCACCCGATCACATATTCAGGCAGGTTCCTCAGGGCTGCGTCTGCTGAATCCTTAGTTACTTTTGAGGAGAAGTGGGTGCTGTCTGGGGTTCTCTGTTTGGTGTCCCCTTCAGGTTTCTTCCATTTAACCCTTTGACCTTCACACTTGTTCCTGTTTTCTCATTTATTGTCCCCCAAAATTAGGTGAGTCCTGGGCTCAGTAGCTCCTCCCCTTAGGCTAGTGGAGGGGCTTTTGGCTATGTGTGGGCTTGCGCCCACCCATGTCCCAGAACCCAAATAGGCCCTACTCCATGCCTGGCCTCGGGTTCCTGCCCCATGCCTTTTAGTTGGTGTGGGCCTAGATTAGTTTCAATTAACTTTTAACATTATATTGGATTCCCCCCTTCATAGTGTCAGGGGACTGTGCCCCATTCAACTTCCATGGAGCTGATACAACACTTTCTTACCCCTGGATAATCCTAACCAAACTCCCATCCCATTTAGCTGAGAAGTGAAGTGATTTCTGCTGCTTTTTGGTGATAAATATTGGGACAAAGTAATCCCTGACCTAACTCCACCACAACATGTTTACAACATGTTTACATGTCCTGCAAACACAGACTACACACGTGAACAAAGTCACTCAAGTATATTTGTAGAACTGGACCTTCAGAGAGGTGAGTTCAGGGTGAATTAACATGCGGAGTCTGACGTTATCAGCACTCCTTGAAAAAAAACAGGGCAGTCTAATGCTAATTTTTTTAAAGGCCAGTCTGTCTCTTTCAACTCATAAACTTGCTCCTGTAAATATTTGCAGGTGCAATTAACAGCTTTTAGACACCCAACTACCTAGTTGCCCCCATATGAGATACCTAAACATTTAAGTGAAACTAATTGTATCCACAGGTATTTGCATCTGTAATTTTGCAGGTCCAAAAAGGGAGGCCAAACTGAGGCCACTGGAAAATTAGCACTAGGGCCCAGATTAGGGTTGTCTTCTCTCTAGGGCTGGGTCCACACCGACAGCAGCAAATTCGCCACCATCAGATCGAGTGCGCTGGATCGACTAAGCAGTCTGTGTAGAACCGCTCAGTCGATCCAGCAATTGATGCAGGAAAACCATCCCACTGTTCCCTTCGACGCTATGCAATGTGGATGGCGTGCAGAAGAGACGCAGCGAAGTCAACAGGAGATACACAAGTGATTTACATCACTTGCATATCTCCCGTCGACTGCTGCCGAATCCCAAAGGTAGGTGTAGACCGGGCCTAGGTTTTTTCAGGCTAGTCCCTTTTTTTGATGTAGCTGTCCAGGGAAGTTTGTACTGGTGGTCAGTACAACTACTACATATCCAGTTTTCAAGGCTCAGGATCATTTTGGGTATCCCTCCTTCTATTTTTTGCACCTCAGAGGTGGCAAACCTAGCTCAGATGCATAAAAAGGACGTGCCTAACTTTTCGTCTCCTAGAACAATCACAGGAACCTCAGCTAGATGCCTAGGCTCCCTGTACAATTAATTGGGTGAGAAAGAGGTCTAAGTGTAATCCACTGAACCAGCCTGCTAGGCATGGAGATGCCTATGTTAGCCATGGGAGAAACTTGTTAAGCCCCGCCCCTCTGAGAAACGCCCTTCACTCTGCTCTCTAGCCATATACCAGGGGAAGATAGGCATTTGGCCACCTAAGTCATGTGCAGGCTGAAAGAAAATGGCTGGCGGGGAGGGAATCTTGTTGATAGGTTACTCACCCAGGATGCAGAAGACCCCAGTTTAAGTCCCTCCTTCTGATGGAGTAAAGAGTTGACTAGGGATCAGTCATCTCGCAGGGAAGTGTGCTAACCACTAGTTTACAGAGTCATACTAACTCTTTCACTGGCCCCATTAAAATTTAATTATTCCATTATTTATTTAAAGGAGAAACACTTCAACAGGAGAGACTGCAGGAGCTCCACTTCAGAATATTCCATAGCCTAGTGGCTAGAGAACTCACTTAAGAGGTGGCTGAGCCCTGGTTAAATCCCTTCTTCCCCTCAGAAAATCTGAACCAGTGGCAGTCAACAGTCCGCATAGGTAACCTAACCCATGGGCTAAAGGTTAAGGAGGAGGTCACCTTCCCTACACTCCAGCTGTTTTGTTTCAACTCAGCAGAGGGCCCTGATGCAATAGGTGACCTCTGAGAATGCCTACTGAATCAGGCATCTTCATGCAACTTAGGCAGCCAAATGCCTGTTTTCCTTAGGTTATGAATCCCTCGGGGACTTAGACGGTAGATAGGCACCTGGGCATCTAAAATGAGGCTCCAATGCACATGCCCAGCGGCAAAAAACTCTAGGTTCCTACAGGGCTAGGTGGCAGCCAAGAGAGAGTTTTGTGGATCACAGCAGTGCCTAAGATCAGGACATAGGCACCCCACTACCATCATGAATCACAAGCTATGTGTCTATCTGTGGGTAGAACAGGCAATTGCATTACTCACCCTACTGTATTTTTAGTTTCCTTTATTGAAATATTTAACCAGAAATAAACCGCTGCGATGTAAGAATTTCTAGATTCTTTCTTCCAGCAGCGTCCTGGTGAGCACCATATGAAAAGCAGCCACAGATATAGTCATTTTTACATAAATATATCATCTATCATAAACATTTAAAATTCATTCATTAATCATAACAGCAGTGTGCTCGTTCCTAGCGATGAACTATTAATGACTTCAACACTCAGAAAACAAGGGCTTCTTCTACAGCTTAGGGATGATTAGTCCATACTATTATGGTAACACCTTCAAGAATGAGGCTTGATTTCTGGAAAACTAAGTTTATTAAACTGAGTTCTGCATTTCTGGTGCTTACAGAGACGGGGTCTTCCACACATTTTGGAAACACAGACAAGAATCTGCCACCTACCAATTTGAGCCTTCTCAAACAAACTCGGCCATTACAAACTATGTTCTTAAAGGGACAGCAACCATTAATGAAAATAAACAGCAAAAATACAAGAATAAATTAATATACAAATGCACATCTAAATATACTTATTTCAGTGATTACCTTTTATTCCATGGCCTTCATACTATTGAGGATGAACATCCAAATGTAAAGATACAATATTTAAATCACAGAATAAAGATCTTAAGTTAAATACCTATTAGAATCTTAATGATTAACACCCAGGGAAGAAACACCTGTTATACCACCAAGCCTACATATTGTAATGAAGTATCCATTTGTATGTGTGTATCTAGAGCCATATGAATCAACTGGTTTTTCTTCAGTATTAATGAGAGGAACCCCAAATTCCATGAGAATCTCTGAGTACTGATGCATTTGTTTGAAAAAGTAGTTTCACAATTTCTGCTAGTGAAAGAAGCATTTCACTGTGCACATGGAAGAAAATCATAAGCAGTAATGTTCTCATGAATTGGTCTAATTGGTTAATTTATGCTTTTTGCAAAAAAACTACAAAGGTATCCATGAAAGCCTTATAAAAAGTTACATTTTTGCATACCATTTCTGTTCTCATTTGTGCTGGAGAGTCCTTCCAAAGTCCAGTGGTTTATAAAAGAAGCATGACTGATACTATCATAAGACCTCATAGCAGGGCTGCAGAGCAACCATGACACAGCAGAAGTGCTGTGGTTCTAATATGTTGAGGCAGGGGATGCAGAGCAACCTTGCGGTGGAACTCCTCAGTAGAGATGGTCAAGTAACTGATTTCTTTATTTCACTGGAAGTTCTAACAAATGGGGGGGAGAAGCCAAAATTGGGTTGGGTCAAACTGACACTGAACTTTCTGATAAGTGTCAGCAAGTCAAAAAAGTTAACAAAAAGTTTGTTTTGGTCACATGAAACATTTTGTTCTCCCAAGGCTTGAGTCACAAAATAGCAGGAGGCAGTGGCAGCTACTTTATGGCCCAGTGGTTAGGATATGCTTTCAGGATATGGAGTCAATTCCCTCACACCACCTGATGTAGAGAAGGGATTGAACTTAGGTCACAACCCAGTCAGTGAGTGTGCTTACCACCAGTATTTGAGTTTTGGGGGGCTGGTTTTCCCTCAGTCTTTCTTGTTGAAAGAAACTGTTCCACTCTGCATAAATAAAGATTGGGCCACAGGGAGAATTAGAATAACTCTTTAACCTAGTTGCCAGGGCACTCCTTTGGAATAGCCTGGTTCCAGTCCTACTGATCCAATGGCTACTTTAATTATTTATACAAAGTGGATAGGACACTCTCCTGGAATGGGGTCACCAAGATTCAAATTCCTCTCCACATCCCATGAAGAAGGGAACTGAACATCTGTCTCCTATAGCTGAGGTGAACACCCTTATCATTGGGCTAATTGTTATGGGGCAGCCATTTTGCAAAAGGCACCTTACAGCCTCAAAAAAGACCAAAACTATTTGATAAATGCATTTAAAGTCATGAATAGTTTTGGGACAACCAAAACTGCCTTTTTTGGCAAATAACCATTGTCCAAAGTATTTCAGGCAGCTCTATTGAGTCACGTGTGCACCCCAGCCATTGGACCCCAAGGAGACATTATGAGTATTAGTATACTTATAAGAAGTATAAGCTATTATGGAATAATGCACACGTGGCCAGTGAGTTTGAAGGGCCTGATCCATGTACAACGAAGTCAGGGGAAGTATTCAGTGATGTCACTGGGTGAAATAGATGGTTTCTTTGCCCACAATCTCCAGTCAGAAAGTGGATCACAGCAGAACTTTTACACTATTGCAGTCCTTATCAGTAAAAGTGTAGAGGCCATCTATTTTGTTGTCCTCATATCCTGCCTCTGGGACCATCCTCATTCCTTTTGTTGACCTCTAGGTTTCCACCTAAAAACACCTCTCGTGTGGAGAAGGAAATCAGCTCAGAGTAAAAAATAAAAGGTAATCATGTATTTGAAAAACAGCCACCTGCCATGACTAGGTGATGCTATCCACTGGCTGAGTCATTTGAGGTGGGTGATTCAATGTAATTTCCAAAACATGAATTATGTCATGGGCTCACCATGATTTTTTCCCCATTTTTTCCTTTTCTTGTTTTTGTAGAATTAAAAGACACATTCCAGGGACAAAACATCTTATCTGATCTAGAAAAAAAGAAAGATAAATGTATGTATCCTGCAGGGGAGATTTGTAATAACAAAAAATTGCTATTTGCAAAGAAAAACATCCCTTCAGAGAATAACATAATGATGGTTATTATAGGCTTTTACAGAAGAGGCAACATTGCCTGAAACAAGAGGGTGAGCAACCTTCCCTGAACGCCCCCCTCTCTGACTCTGAGAAAAAGAAACCCACAAAAGCTGTTGGTGAAATCTATTAGAAGAACTATTACTGTTTCATTTCCCTGGTAGTTTGTTTTAATTCAGAGAGAATTTTACGTAGTGTTTTAAGACATCTCTGTATGTTTTTTGTGCCTTTGTGTATATATTCCAATTACCTGAGCATTTGGAAAAACAAAATTTGAAATAAAGACATAGGTATTAGGGTTAATTAAAGTGATTTATTTATTCGTTGTAAAAAGTATCTGCTTTGTATGAAAAATTTTAACTTTTTGGTTAAAAAAAAAAAAGTTTCAGCTGAAAATTGGATTCAGAAATGCTGCCATAGTCCCTTACGGGAGCTTGAGTGCCTCAAGCCACCATTCTGCTCTGTGGTTCCCCGTTGGATTACCTACCCCAGGATGTACCGCGACAACTCAGCAAGAGGGGAGACTTCGGTGCATCCTGAGAGTTTTCAGAAAAGTTATTTGATTTCAGGCCGTAAATTTTTGGTTTTCAATTTTTCAACAAAAATCATAATTTTCACTCAGGGAAACCATTTCCAACAAGCTCTAATGGATGCACAAACAATGTTTGTATAATTGGTTTGTTGAGACGTATTCTGGGGCTGTTTGGGTAAATTCCTGACAATCTGGCCACAGTGCAGTCCTTCTGCACAGCCAGCCCCAGCATGGATTGACTGCCCAGCAAAGATGTTTGTTCTGCCTTTTAGACAGGAATCATGGCTGAAATTCTGGCCCCATTGAGTGTTGCCATTGACTTCAACAGAGCCAGGATTTCACCCCATGTCTTTAAAACATGCATAAACACCACATGTGGTGTTAAATAAATAAAATAAAACTGGAAACAAGTACTATAATTATCCTCGCATATGACAAATTCCAGTATATGCAAATTACTTTATAGAAAAAAAATAATTAATGGCCATTTATTGAACCAGAACTGAATCAAGACAATACTTTCAGAATAGTCAGCTATCCTATGGTTCAGTAAGAAAAGTAGTAATGGGCTCAAATCAAAACCATTAAACTTTTTAGGGACAGGTTGAGTATGTAAGATGACCTCATCATGAATTTAATGTAAAATGTGTCATCTCTCTGTAAAATACACTAAGCCAAACTTCCTGAAAGAATTATGCTCTTACTTAAATGGAGCCTCTCTCTACCAGACTGAAATTCTTATAAATTAATTGCTGCAAGCCATATTCTCTTTCTATTCTTATTTACCTTCCTCCTTCCCCATTTATAGAGTAAGTACATCTCAAATCATAATTTGCCCAAGACCCTGAAGAAAACAAAAAAAATCACTGATACTTGAAGTTACACTGGAACTTCTGTAACTGCAAAAAATGTTAGATGAGCACATTAAGGTGGATTTCTTCATATGCACAGCATTAGGTTTTTGTCTTTAACCTATGTATTGTTCTTGCTCATTTAGTCGAGTAATATATTTAGTCTGTTGGTCCAAAGGAAGACCTTGAGTTAACTACTGAGTGTGGAAGTGCTGCATCCTTGCCTGCCAAACTTCTACCTGAATTAATACTAGAGACTGTACATTAAAATACATACAGTATTATTTACCTATGGTTGGCTATATCATCCCCTTCTGTTTAAAAAAGTGGAAAAGGAAAACAGTCTAAAAATGTGTGGGTTAGAGTCCACGAATCTACCTGAGTAGAGGAATTAACAATCATGTGGAAGGGTTATTTTTTTCATAGTTCATAATGATTATGCATTTGGATGGAAGAAAGTATACAAAAATGTCTAGATCACATCTCCCAGATCAACAATGCAAAAAATATTTTAAAGCCTTTAAAAGATGAGAATGTAGGTGGAGAATAGCCACTGGAGCAGTTGACAGCCTGAAAAGTAATTTTAACATTTCTATATACAAGTAAGTGATTTTGATCATCTTTATTACTGTACAGCATACATCACTCATCTTGTTTTGAACATTTTGAAGAAGATTGCTCCAGTGTTTCAGAAAAAAAGATGCAATAATTCTCCTCATGAACATTCAATGGTAGAGATTCACACTCACATATAATATTAGGAATATTGTCACCAGGGACGATATCACATCTTCAGACCGTGACATATTAAAGTAGAAAATAAATTTACGTCTTCCAGATTTTTTTTGTGCTTTATGCTCGCATATAAGACTATTGAAAAATTCTCAAGCTTTAAAATCATCCCTCTTAAATTGCAAGATTAAGCCAATGCTTCAGGTTGCCAATCTGCAAGTATATTGAATTTGTCAGACTGATTTGTTGAACATAATCTGAGACACAATGTCTTTGCTTTTGTGTGTGATGCCTGCTTTCTCCGAGCTGAGAACCAGATCTGTTAGAGATGATTGAGTTGCCTTGGCTTTTATCAGCTTCCCAACTCCTACAACTTACAGTGGCTCAGTAGACAGTCTTCTGGGAAGAAATATTCCTGTGACTGAAACTCATCCATCTATGAACCTTCCCTTGACAGACCTTATAATTTATATCCATGTGGTGTCCTTCAAAACTGATGAAGACTGATCATGTATAAGGAACATCTTTTAACAGTCATTGTATTATTTGCTTTGCCTTTAGGAGTAAATTGTGGCCCTGATCCTAATTAGGAAAAAATATATATTTAGTAATCTCTCAGCACAGTGTTTTGGAGCCACTATATTGAATTATGAATTCTATACTAGGACTGATGCTAAAATAATATTGAAGATTGCAAGTGGCTTATATGCAGCATATGCGCTATGTAAACCAAATAATATATGACCTGCTATCCATGTAATAAAATTTTCTGTTTGATAAAGCTGGGTAAGCACTTTTTATAAAATTTCTAACCATTATTGATCTTAAATCTACAAATATAACTGGGAAGTTAATTTTATAAAGTGTCCTGTAGCGATGATAACTTAGGTCCAATGCTACTATCAGTTACACCGATGTAAATTAGGAGTAGATGTACAGTATTGGCATTAAGTGTAAATGAAATCAGAACCAAAGCCCCTTTTTTCCTGGTACTTTTGACTAAAAGTACTTGCTTTTCCAATCCATATCCTGTAATGAAGCCTTAAAGACCCCCACGTTTTTTTCTTATCTTTATATCAGCTGCCATATGGTCTTGCATTATAGCCTCAGCCCTTCAGCTAGATTCTAGAAAGTGATTAACCAAAAAACAATTAACTTTTCAGTCCTGAGGAATGTTTTGTGAAAGGTATGGCAAGGTTTCTTTCCCCACCCTTCCCCCTTCAACATCTATTTAGTTGTTTGTATGCCCTCTATCACCTGTAATATATTATGTAGCTTAATTTATTGCTAACACCCCCATACAAAATAGGAGACCATAATAGGATAGATCAATGAAGCTCATTAAGTGACATGCCTTAAAAAACAAACACCACCACAAAGGGTCTCAGGCAGAACCAGAAACTAAAATGGATTTGCTGATGTCCCTATTAAATGTATTAATCCATCTAATTCATCCTTCCAGTGGAGAAAAAGTAAGATGTCTTGCTCTGGGGTGGCACAAAGCTGTCATCAGATCCAAGTGGCATGGTACCTTTGCCTTCTCACTCATTGGTTGAAAGATTGGGACTTCAATAAAAAACAAGTTTAATCCAAGAAAAATGAAGGTGATGTTAGTAAGGTACAGAAGGATCCTGAAGTAACAGTGGAGAGTTGGCTCTCTCCCCATTATTGAGGGTTATTATTTGATCAAGAAGAATGAAGTTTGGGGGCGTTTTTAAGGCCTTAACTTCATCTGAGATCTCAGATGGTATTGGTGGGTATGTGCCTCTTTCTATACATATCTCAATAGGTATTTACAACTGTTTCTTTCAGAATGGGATTCCACATATGTTTCTTAGATCTCTGAGATCTCCAAAATGGATTACTGAAATATATTCCACAGGGAGATGCCCCACAAGCTTCGGCAAGTGCACCTGGCAGCTGGCTCTCTGCCTGGTGGTATTACTGGTAGGAAACATTGTATGCCGTGTTTTTCACCAGTGACACTGTTTGTCTGTTACTTTGGGTTCAAAGTGTTAGCACTCCAGGTGTACACAAAATTCAGTATGTAGGGAAGTGCCAGTAAAGCCCTGTGTGGCTTGGTTCTTGACTCCCCGGGAGACTGCTTACCTCATTGCAAACCACTGACAACTGAGGTTAGGTGAGGCACTTCAGCTAACAGCCTCAGGTATAACTATCAGGCCCCACTATGTGTTATATTAGTAGAGAGCTCTTGACTCCAAAACTCACTCACTCTACTGCGTCCACGAAGCCTGGAGTTTGTTGAGGTTTAGGGAAGGATTCAAAGCCCATCTGTCTTTGCCGGCTTTGTCAGAGATGTGAAAGAATGATGTATGACTTGGCAGGAATTAGTGGGTGTGTTTTGGTTTGAAAGTCATTTGCTGCACATTTACCCAGAGATAATGGGTACATTTCATTAACTGGAAAACTGAACAAACAATTAATTACATTGAGCTTAAAATATAATTTTACATTTACCAGAGTTATTGGTAAGCATATCTATAAGCCCACGGTATTCAAGTGCAGGTTAAACATGTCTGGCATTGTTATTGGCTACACTAACGTAATTATCATCAGATAACTGAAAAAGGGGAAATGAAGCAGGTATTGGATTTTTTGACCTCATGAAAAATTGCCCCATGTGGAGTGCAGGTTAGCTGAAAGGCATTCATTTTCATAGTCATCTGCAGAGAAGCAAATTGAATGTTAATAGAACTGGATATAATGTGTATTTCATTGTAAAAATGGGGACAGGTCTCAGCTGGGAGAATTTAATTCAGCCTTCCTGAAAGATAATTATATCCCTTTTTTTCCATTGGGCCTTCACAATCCTAAAACTTCAAATAATGACAGTATGGTATGCAAAGATCTGCACATTTTTGCCAAACAGAAATAGGGTGACTCTAAACAACGTTCCTAGGCATAGCATGTCAGAGCAGTGGTTCTGCGGAAGGCCTCACTGGGAAATGTAACAAATGCCTGTTGAAATTCAGCTCATTGCCACATAGATTTGGCATTGGTCTGGTCAGAAGCAAATTTTATTGTTAAATAATAAATTTTAGCAAAAGAGAGAGAACGAGACTGAACACTTTTCCTTGTTAGATCTCCAAGCACTTAACAAAGGAGGTCAGTATCATTAACCCCATTTTACAGTGCGGGGGGAGTAAATTGAGGCACAAAGCAGTGACATGACTTGCCTAAATTCATCCAGCAAGTCAGAGCCAGGAATTAAACTCAGGCCTCCTGAATTACTGTTCACTGCTCTCCCCATTAGGAAACATTGCTTCCCATAATGGCTGTCTGATCTGAAATGGGTTTGGCATGTAAGCTGGGAGTTAGGATTTTGTGTTAGAAATATGGTAATTAGTAAATTGGTACAGGGCAGCAGGGCTTGTGAGAGAACCATGATTTTAGACATGGGCCTGCTGTATGCTACTTATTGCAAGCTGATCTTTCTCTGCAGGTTGAAAATACTGACTTGTACCTTAAAATTTCACGTTGGTTTTCCAGTACAGACATGGTGCCAGCTAAGACTAAGCACTTGCACAGCGCCTTCCGTCTCCAAGCACATTCAGGAACTGATTCTTGTTTCACCAACAGCAGGTGAAAGCAAGTATAACTGCTTGGGCCTCAGTGATGCCCTGGCTGATGGATACTGATGCAAACTCCGAAACACGCCGTAAGTGAATAAGCTTCATAACACCCTCATGCAGTGGGTAGGTACGCTGAGCGTTGTTATCCCACCTACAGCACTGCAAAAACAACTGAAGGGCTTACGTGACTTGCCCCGTATCACACAGTGAGATACAGGAATTAGGAACATCTGGTGCTCTAACAACTACACCATGTTACTTGCTAGGTGTTAAATACCAGCTTCTAACCAATCAGATGTACTGCCAGTCATCCACACTGTTTAGGACAGTAAGTGTCTCGTTCTAACCTGCTAATTTGAAATCCTGTAACAATGTCTAAGCACTTTGGGGCAGCACCCATCTTTTTGTTCTGTGTTTGTACAGTGCCTAGCACATTAGGGTCCTGGTCCATGATGAAGGCTCCAAGATGCTACTGCAATATAAATAATAAATAATGTCTTATTACTATTAGACAGTCAGCATGAAAATCACATGCTATGTGAAGACTACCACATTAACTATAAAAACTATCATGCTTCACTATATGATGATCTTCTTGAGGTGCTGGATTCAAAATGGTCCCTTTCCTTCTGAAGTGGAATGTAAAGGAGCTTCAGGGCTTGGACAGCGATTGATGTATGACCACGTCAGCAGGTGTTTATCAATCCTCATGTTTTATAACAGATATCTTGTAAGTTTGCCCATTCAACCTGATAGCCGTGGACCTGATTCTCAGAGGTACCAAGCCCCTCAATTTTATTGACGTCATTTCAAGTTGAAGGGGTTGGTACCTCACAAGAGGCCCTCAGCTCCCCAATGTGGTGGGCTGCCTGGCATGAAACTGGGCAGAAACAAGATTAGAGCCAGATTCTGCACTCAGTTACAGCACTGAATACAAGGGGATAGCACAAGTGTGTACAGCGAAGGCTGAATGTGGCTTCAGGTGGTTTGGCTTGAAACCTAGATCACAAATTCTGTCTTCCTTTCTTTTTCTTCAGTTAGATGTCATGTCTGAATCAGAAGGCAGTGATGAAAGATTGCTCAGATATCTTGTGTGTCACTATACAATGTTTCTTTAGAAACATGCAATTTCCCTATCATAGAGAATGAAAATCCTTGCTTCTTTTGTTGAAAACTTTATAATAAAATCTTATTTGACATGCATTGTTCTCTAAGCTGGCAATGACTGCTGCTTAAGCTACCTAAAAAAATAAAAAGAAATGTACAATACTTATTAGCCTTACATAAATAGTATTCCTGATCTCAGTGACACACTTACATGTTGAGGGGGAAAAACCCTTTATTTATATATTTATCTTCTGGCCCTTCTCAGCGTCCCTTCTTCCTATCATCCTGACACAGGACATATACTTCTTATAGAGGGCACAGGGCATTTGTGACAAACTTGAATTTCACGCACATCATCCATTCTTTTTGTACAGTGGATTAACCTAAGCATGGCTCTCAGCAATCAGAGAGCATTTAGAGAATATGAAAGGCAACAGAATTCAAGGGAGAACAAATGCTATATAGAGTCATCCATTGTGAGGCACCCACTGAACTTATACAATACTGCATCACTCGTTATGTTAAGTATCTAACTAGTTTAAGAAACATTGTAGAATCTTGTATGACACCACAAGGATTCAAATACCTTTTAAATAACCACAGAAGGTAACAATAGTAGGTTGAATGTTACTTTGGATCAAAGTTTCTTAAATGGTCTCTAATTTAGCACCCGCAATTTTGTGGGCACAAAGCATAGAATTTGCATGTCTGTCTGAGATTTATAGGCAGACTGATGTCATAAATCTGTAATTTGTTTCTATTGTTGATTATATCTGCAAAATTTCACCTTCCATTGATTTCACTCCAATATTGAACCCACAAGTGATTGCACATACAAAACTGCAGACAGAAAATCAGAGACAAATTTGATTTTATAACTGTAGACTTAAAACAGAGGCAATGTATTCTAAGCACAATAGATTAATGATTTTGTACAGGCAAACAATCATCAGCAAAACTTTGCCAAGGGACTGATGTCATAGGTATGCTATTGACACTAAAACAAACTGTCAGAACATCGTAAAAAGTTATGAGTAGAAACCACAGCAGTCTTCCTGGATATAGGCAACCTGTAGAACATTAACCTGAGAATAAAAAAAAACCCATAACCTTGTGAAATATGCAATTGCAATTAATATAGTTTGCAAAATCCACTTCTACTGATGGTCAATTTTACTTTCTCACTAAAATATTAACTGCCCATCAGGCAAATAACTTCTGCCACCTTCTTGCTCTGTAAAAAGCAGATAATATATTTCCTAGGGAGATTTTTCTCTTAGGTCAACAGTATATCAGCAAGAATTTGGAAGGATGTTACTTTGAAGCAGAGGAGCCCAGGAGAGCCCGTTGAAAGCCAAAGGAGGTATTAGATCATTTAAAAATAGTAATAAATGAGGGCAGCAAGAAAAATGTGAAGTTGGTTACAGCCATGTAAGGCTTCCTGTAGCTGTGAGATAGTCTTGTAAAAATAATTTTGTTTCCCTAGAGAAGATAGGAACACTTATATTCCTCACCCTCACTGTGGCTGCATTTTTTTTAAAGCCTATCTTAGGTACTTACATAGCCCCCATTATCATAGTATCACAACCTTTCATGTACTTATTTTATTTATACCCTGAGAAGTAGGGATGTGCTTTTCTCCCCATTTTACAGAGAGATTAAGTGACTTGCTGAAGGTCACACAGAGAGTCTATGGCAGAGCACAGACAATTTTTTTAAAATTTCTTTTTTTACGCTCTTGATTTACTCGGTGACAGCAGTTGGGGTGGAAAGTCATGAAGAAGTGGAGGAATGAAGAGGCAAGCTACAGCAGAGTTGGCTCTGTGAAAAACAATGAAAACACTGCAACTCTTCAATCACTGTGCCATCCCCTAAGCAGCACTTTACTCAAGCACCAGAGTTAACTAATATTGGCAATTTTAAAGGATATCAGCATTCGTTAGGTTGATCAAGCCCTAGGGGAAAGTGTGCTTAGCTGGCGTGCCAGTCATTTTGTCTTACATGATATCTCCTAGGTTCTTATTTTATGTATTGCAGCTTCTTTCCTCAGTGATCCACACCATTCTCACTATCAGCAGCAACCCTTCTTCCTGGAACTCTACAACAACGCTGCACATTTCCTGCTCTGAACAAAACAACTTCCTCAGTGCTGACTCTGGGGTATCTACACTATATAGAAATAGCCAGTGGAGGAGAGGCTTGTCGATCTTAGCAAATGTTCTTATGCAGGGTCTGACTTCTCTTGCAGGGAGGGTAACTACCACGAACATGCACCATGAATGCCTGGCAAATCTATATTTCTTGTACTGCTTAATGCAATGGCTCTCAGCCTTTCCAGACTACATGCATCTGATTTATCTTGCGTACCCAAGTGACACCTCACTTACTTACAAAATCAGACATACAAAAAAGTGTCACAGCACACTATTACTGAAAAATTGCTTACTTTCTCATTTTTAACATATAATTATAAAATAAATCAATCAGAATATAAGTATTGTACTTACATTTCAGTGTATAGCATACAGAGCAGTATAAAAAAGTCGTTGTCTGTATGACATTTCAGTTTGTACTGACTTGGCTCGTGCTTTTTACGTGGCCTGTTGTAAAACTAGCCAAATATCTAGATGAGTTGATGTACTCCCAGGAAGGCCTCTGCATACCCCCATGGTACATGTACCCATGGTTGAGAACCACTAGCTTAATGTATGTGGTACTACATTGTAATATACCAACTATGGCTCTGGGGCTACTCCCTTTTGTAGCCATTGCTTGTAGTGGAAGTAGTGCTATTACTAACGGAAACGATATAGTTCTTCTTTCGCACAAGTGTTATAGACCTGTGGGTTTGGAGTTGAAGGAACAGGGTTTTCGTCTGAGCTGGGATGTGTGCACGCGTGTGTGTGGTTTGCACAGTAGCTGAGTCTGTAAGCAGAGCTTGGCTTAATTCCAGTACATTCTGATTTTCTCTGAAAGTCAGCGGATGAGTCGTTGACAACTCCATTGGTAGGACCAGCTGCATGAAGTGGACAAACCCCTCTATTCCTAGACATTTTATCAAGGCAATGTAATGAAGACTGCAATTATGTAACTGGAGATTGTTCTTTAATAAACGAGGAAGAAATCAAAACCTCACTCCTTCAACAATCCCTCACGACACGGCCCCAGCCATCAGTCTCCCACTTGCAACCTCAGCCCCTCCACCATACAGCCACCAGCAAACACCTTCCCACTCGTGCCTCCAGTATACTGTATTGTGTCCAGCAACCACTTCCCACTCAGGCCTCTGCCACAGTCACCAACAATTAAGCACCTTCCCATTCCAGTTGCTCCAGTTACTCTATCCCATTCCATCCCCCATCTCCAGAAACCAGTCACATTGTTTTAAAAAGTATCCTAACAGCAATGCTGAAGTAAAAAAAGAAATATGAAATTCCTGAATTTTTGGATGACTAATACACTTGCTTCATGGTACCCAGAAAAGTTGTCTTTGCTTGAACATTACAGCTGAAGTCAGTAGAAGAAAACAACATAACATCAGACATCACATGAAAAGTCATTTACCAGCTGTGCCACTGCATTTTATTTTTCCACACAGCTCACTAGACAGTTTTTGCAGAAGCATCTACGTGTGTCATTTTATTTTACGTTCTCCTGTTAGTTGTTTTTCTTGCTACACTCCCTTCTGTCCCAGCAGCATGGAAATTAATTATTTTGTAAATGCACTGAATAGCAAATTCTCTTACTCTCTAGGGACTCCTGGGGCCAATTCTCTTTCTCCAACTTCTTCTTGGGTAATTCATCTGCTCACACAGCTTCAACTATCGAGTTTATGGCAATGAGTACAATTCCTTCTCCATTCTTGACTTATTTCCTTCAAATCCTAGATCATGGCCTCTCTCTGACACCAGTTTCAAGATGTTTCATTGTCAGTTTAGGCTTAATATGGCCAAAAGAGCATTGCTTATCTTTCCTACCATGCCTTTTCCATTCTTTGTTATCTACAGTACCACCACAATCTCCCCACTACCGATTCAGGTCCATAATATTGGTGTCATCATTAACTTTGTTCTCACCCTTGCCCCACATATCCAGGCCACCTTGAAATCTTCCCACTTCTTCCTCCATAGCATCTGTAAATTCCAGACAATTTTCTGTTGACTCTACTTAGGCCTACCAGATCTCTTATCTTGGCTATTGTAACATCCTCTATACCACATTATGGCCTGCATAACAGCCACATCCCCCCATCACCAATCTTTGAAATTACGGAGTTAAAATCATCTTTCTTGTCCATTGTTCTGATTTCCTGTAATGGCACGCTAAACTGTATTATGCTGTTCAGTCACCAGGTAGTGTTGTGTGTAAAGTACCTTGTTTAAGTTAACCTGTGCCATACCTGGCAGTGCATTAAAGGATCTTATGATGAGTACAGCTGGTGTGTATAAGCAAGCTCTGTAGCAAATCCATATCTGGTACCAGAATATGACATTCCTTCTCTGAATCCCTTCACTGATTCCC
>ML675620.1:25213482-25238694 GCA_007922155.1 Mesoclemmys tuberculata | reverse complement strand
GGTACCAGAATATGACATTCCTTCTCTGAATCCCTTCACTGATTCCCCTCTTCCAAATGCATCAAGTTCAAGCTTTTTGCCCTCACCTTCAAAACCTTTCATAAAACTTTGACTCCCTACTTATTTACTCTTATCTTTTACCATGTGATTTCCCAAACTTCTGCTCTGCTGGTGGTGACAGCCTTGACCGTTTGTCCACTTCTCCCACAACTGGTCTTGTGCTTTCTTACACATCACCTCACGCTAAAGGCATTACCACTTTCCTACAAATTTTTACAAGAGATCCATTTCTATCATGATGCCTACAAGATATTAAATGGTTCTGAATGGCTTGGTAGTGGATCAGTTGAGGGTAGCTAATATTATAATTAAGAATCCCAGGACTGCTGGAAGTTAGTTTTGTGTCCAAGCTGTTAGTGTGTGTGGAGCACACTGCTGGAGTTCCACAATAAACAGCATTATCCCTGAGTGTTTGCCTGGACTTACCTGAAGAAGACACATATTTTCTCCCCACATTGTTTGTCCCTTGTCATCATAGATTACAAATTCTTAGGGTCAGGGACTTCCTCACTGTACTTGGATGTGTTAAGATATTACCTATATGTGCACTACTATAGCGCTACTACTAAATCATACTAAATTCATCCTACAGCCCAGGCTCTGACCAATTTACACCTGATATATAACTTGCATTACAATTTACATCATAGCAGAATTTATTTAATCATCCTTTTCCTTGCCTGGGCTACTGTATTATCCAGGAGCACAAAAAAAAAAAAAAAGTTAAGCCAGAGGATTTATTAAAATTCAGTTTTAAATTGTTATTGAAGTGTTAATGGGGTGATAATCTGATAAAAATCAGGGGATTTGGAGTTAATTCAGACACTTTGGTATGATCCTCAAAGCTATTTTGGTGCCTTACTTCCACTGAAAGCAATGGGCGTTAGGGCATCTGAGTACTTTGAGGATCTAGGCCTTCCTCTTTAATTTAGACCTTTGCATTTACAAATAACAAAATCAAGACAACAGCAGGAGTTAAGCAGGCAGCCAGAAGTGTCATCATTAAATTTGCATTGTCTAACTTCTGTCAGTTCGTGTAACAGCTTCATGTTATTTCAATATAGGTTTTTGTACATGTGAAAGAAAGAATAAACTTATTTTTCTTTCTGTTTTGGATGATTATTAATTGGAAACTGAAATGTTTTCTTTGATCTAGTCTTCTGGGAAAATATATAATAAGACAGCTATTTTCAAAGGATATTATGTACCCAGTAGATCTGAAAGGTTCCAGTGAATCTGTTCTAATCCATTGATAACTGTACGTACATGTTTGTTTAAATATGCATATTAATTCCAGTCTATACAGAAATAGTTGTGTTCCAATCTACCTAAATATGTGTAATTTTAATAAAATTAATGGAGATAGAAATGCAATCAAAATGCAAAGTAGGTTATGTACAGTAAATATGTATTTACACTTTATAAAAATAAATGCAATACCAATGTAATGCACCAAAATATTGTTGAACACTGTCATGCGGACTGGATTGGGAGGGGGGGCGCATTTGTGTTATTTGACATTAATATGTCAAAATCATAACATTTCATGTGAGACATGCCATGTCAGGGACTGTTAGAAAGGTTATAATGTGCTGAGTAAGATGATAACATTTGTGTTCATGTGTGATGTGTGTGAGGGAAGTTATGGAGATCTTTGATATACTTGTATTTCAAACTATGCTGTATAAGACACACCCCACACAGAGAGGCCGCAGGACAATAGTCCGCTTAATGGCCCATCAAGACCTTTACAGAAGCCAAAGGCCCAGGAAGGAACTAAAGGCATGCCAGAAGAGTTACCAGGATTGGCCCATGTGACTCTGGACTCCATTTTGGTTCCTGTAAAGTTCCACAAGCCACATGGCCAGTGACAGAGGGTATAAGATCAAGCCACAGAAACCATTTTGTCTTTGTTCCTGTCCAGCTGCAGACAACACCTACCCACCTCTGGATTAATACACTTTGCAACTGAACTGAAGGACTTAGACCCATCCAGGTGCTAGATGTATACCAGAGGGACTATGCAAGCCTGCAACGCCACAATTCTTTCAAAAACCTGAAGTCTATGGATTTTTAAATCATCTGTATATATCTGATTGCTTTAATCCTTTAACAGTTCTCTTATTGTTTGTTTTTCTTTTTATAATAAACCTTTAGTTTTAGTTAACTTAAGGGTTGGCTGGCAGCGTGGTATCTTGGGTAAGATCCAAACTTATAGTGAACTTGTACTGTGGATGATTCTTTGGGATCAGAGAGAATCTTTTGAGTAAAGAGCACAGAGTTTAAATGACTGGTCTCTTTACTGGACCTAGTGGCAGTTTGGGAGCCAGAGACTGAAATGCAGTAAAGGGGGCTGTGTGTATTTGCACAGTGGCTTCTTGATAACCAGTGTGGGGAATCAGAAGCACTGTTTGTGGCTGGTTGGGAATTCTGACTTCAGTGGTCACCCACCAGTGCTGGGAGAATTTGCTCTCCTTTTACAGCCTCCCCTGACCCTGGCATTATCAATGGGCTACCCTGGGCACGGACGGGTTACAAACACTTTGTCATATAAATTGTATTTAGGATTGTTTCTGTTCATAATAGGTATGTCAGGGAATGTAGCAGTTGAACTGTATGGACATTCATTTTTTGTCCATCCTTTGATAGATCTGAATTCCTATTATGGGGCCTAATATTTCAGTCCCTCCACACCCAGTGAAGAGAAGGGAAGTTTTGTCTGAGTTAGGTGAGCCGTATTGGACCAAAATGGACTTTTAGGGTTTGTTTGTTTCCCATCCTTTTTCCTACTGCTAACCACCACATTTACCTTTATTTTAGCTGCAGGCGATAAAGCTCTGCAAGAGTCTACACATATTGTAGCAAGCCCCCTGGACTGAGTGTTCTAAAATTGGTATCAGTTGATCCCTGTTTTGTGCAAGTCACCTCAATGATGCACTACAAAGAGCCTCAGATACTATTACATCTTAGTCTGCCACACGTCAAGAAATATGCTGTTCCTAAGAATAATCCTTGCTTGAACCCTTATTTATACACTGTAAAATTAAAGCAGGAGAACTAGGGCTTTTTAGAGAGTCAGTGAATAATGACAAGGCCCTGAAATGATAAGATTGAGTGATTTTATTATGTAGGCTCTGTACTGTGTCTCTGAATTCTTTGAGATTTAACTGCTCGGCTGCTGAAGCACTTCTAATCCTTAAATATGTCCTCCAGGTCTTGTACATCTGTCCAGCAGTACCTTAAGGCCATATTATCAGGGCTATCAATCGTTAAGACCACTAAAAAAGAAATGCTAATTAAAAAAATGGTTTTTAGTTACTTTGAAAACCTAATAGAAATTCTGAGTAAATGCTTGATTAGGCATTGTGTTCTTTATTACTAACAAAGAAGACCAATAGCCTGTCTAGAGTACTTTAGTCCTAGAAGGAATATCCCCACAACTCTTGCTTGTATCAGCACTTGACAGACATTGGAAAGGTATTGTTGAGGATAAAATTAAATACTGGGGTTGTAAAAGCGTTTTA
The DNA here is from genome assembly GCA_007922155.1 of Mesoclemmys tuberculata. Taxonomy (NCBI): domain Eukaryota; kingdom Metazoa; phylum Chordata; order Testudines; family Chelidae; genus Mesoclemmys; species Mesoclemmys tuberculata. Next base: position 25,235,110 of record ML675620.1, on the reverse strand, counting down.
GCTTTTGCTAATGAGCACATTTATTTTTTGCAGTGACAGCACTGAGACTAGTGTGTTTAAATAACACTAAAACACCATAATTTTTGTAGACTTTGAATGGCAAAGACATCAGGCACAAAACATTGAACAGTACAGAGAACGAGTTGCAGGCTGTTCTTCTACATCTCATCTTCCCCCCCCCCCAGGTTATGCCGTTGATCAAGTTTACAGAACTTGCTAAAATTACTTATGGATCTACAGCCAGTTGTCTAAGGGCTCGAGCCACCTCCCACTGAAGACAGTGAAGAGACAATGAATTGCCTTTAGTGGGCACTGGATCAGGCCCTGATGAATTAGCTCGGCAAAATTTTTAAGCATGGGCCTAAATCTATCCCTATTCAGCAAAGCACTTAAGTACATGCTTGGCTTCCAAAAAAGAAGCACACACTTAAGCGCTTTACTGAACTGGGGTCTAAATACATTTTCTACTCCGCAATTACACAAGGATCAAGGTTTTAAAACACTGTTTATTGAGGAAAACCCCAGTAACAGAGAAGAGGAGAAAAATTCTTGATGTCACTAGTTGTAAATTAGGAAATTTCAGTTTGGGGGAAACATTAAACCCGGGTATAAATACTTTGAATGGAGGTGACTGAACAGCAGCTGCCAATAATGTTAAAGATTATTCTCATGTATGGTGGGAGCAGGCAGAGGACTGACAATACAGGAGAGCTTCCTTCCCCTCACTCCATTGCATGGTCAACAAAGCTCATGGAGCCCAATCAGAAGCAGTACTACATTTCCACATCTTCTCATAGACTCATAGGTCAGAAGGGACCAATATGATCATCCAGTCTGACCTCCTGCACAAGGCAGGCCACAAAACCCTACCCATACACATTTATAACAACCCCGAACCCATGACTGAGTTATTGAAATCCTCAAAAGTGAGATTTGAAGACCTCAAACTGCAGGGAGTCGATCAGCAAGCGACCCATGCCCCACTCTGCGGAGGAAGGCGAAAAACCTCCGGGGCCTCTGCCAATCCGCCCTGGAGGAAAATTCCTTCCCGACCCCAAATATGGCGATCAGCTAAACCCCAAGCATGTGGGCAAGACTCACCAGCCAGCACCCAAAAAGGAATTCTCTGCAGTAACTCAGTTCCCATCCCATCCAACATTCCCACTGACCATTGAGCAGACTTATCTGCCGATAATCCAAAATCAATTGCTCAAATTAAACTATCCCATCATAACATCCCCTCCATATACTTATCAAGCTTAGTCTTAAAGCCAGATAAGTCATTTGCCCCCACTACTTCCTTCGGAAGGCTGTTCCAGAACTTCACTCCCCTAATGGTTAGAAACCTTCGTCTAATTTCAAGTCTAAATTTCCTAATATCCAGTTTGTACCCATTCGTCCTTGTGCCTATATTAGTACTAAACTTAAATAATTCCTCTCCCTCCCTAACGTTAATCCCCCTGATATATTTATATAGAGCAAGCATATCCCCCCGGAGCCTTCTTTTGGCCAGGCTAAACAAGCCAAGCTCTTTGAGTCTCCTTTCATAAGGCAGATTTTCCATTCCTCGAATCATCCTAGTAGCCTGTCTCTGAACCTGTTCCAGTTTGAATTCATCCTTCTTAAACATGGGACACCAGAACTGCACACAATATTCCAGGTGGGGTCTCACCAGCGCCGTATATAACGGCACTAACACCTCCTTTTCCTTGCTGGAAATACCTCGCCTGATGCATCCTAAAACCGCATTTGCTTTTTTAACAGCCATATCACCTCCTGAAGAAGGGAATGCCCATTAAGGAAAGCCCTGGGAGCTGCCATTTCTGGTGGAACCCGTGACAGCCTAGCGCCAATAGGGCCAGCAGGGACAGTGGGATGAAAGCAGAACTGGGAATTGTAGATCTAGCACAAAGGCAGATGCTGCTGGCTTCCTGCTGATACCCTGGACTTTGGGGCTGGACTTGTGGCTTGATCCATTGGGGGCAAATCATATTCTTCTGCAGACAGAACAATTTTGGTAACATTGCCTCCCCATTAACCTCCTGCCATGGTTTTTCCCCACAGGAAAGCATGATCAGGCCCATGTGTTCTAAAAAGGGCTACTTCACTCATGTGCAGATTAAACAAAAATAAATGGAGACCACCACAAAATGCTCAACAGGACCTACCCCTTGTTGGAAGCCACCAAAATCCATTTAAATTGAACACTTGCTAGAAGATCAAACAGGGGTGTTGTCTTCATGCTACGTGACTCCAGAAATTACATGACAGAATTGGACAGGCAACACAGGAAGGTACAATGGAATCTTTGCTGAAGCGTATTGCTTTAGGTAGTAGTAATTCTTGTAATCCCAGAAGGCACACTACACCATCAGTGCAGGAAAACTGGTAGCAAAAAAACCTCTACTTTCTTATGCCATCCAATATTTGAGGCTTCAGCAGAACTGACTGTTTGCAGTTTCTGTTCTGCCAATAGTTGTAAATCTATATATTCCCCTTTGTGAACAGCTAGTCCCAGGAAGTGCTTTAATGGCCGCTACCTTTCATGTATGCTTTAAATATATATTTTAAACATGTATTATGTATCTAAAAGACATAAAAAATGTTCACACTGCATATAGGATGTGCATATAGCCATAGACCAAAGTTGTCCTAGTCTCAGATCACATTTCACAGAAAAAACAATAACCCTCAAGATGCAAAACTCAATGGCTGTCATGCAGTCAAAAAGGAGAAAATTCATATTTACAGCAGGCATTCCACTCTTAATTCATGCCAATTGTGAAAAACCTCCAGCACAGCATCATGCAATATTTAGTTACAGCACACTTTTATAAATATCATATCTACATTCTTTGTGATACATATAAACTTTCGACTGCCAAGATTAGTTTATTTTACAGAAAGCCCTCTGTGCATCAAATGGTACAACATGCAAATCAATTATTTTATATAATCACATCTCCAAAAGACTACCTACATTTTAGTATGCAAAAGAAGTCTGGGTGGAAGATTCTCTGCAAAAGAAATGAACAGCCACTTGGCTAAATCCCAAGGAAAAATGATTCTATTATCCTATTTTGCACTGACAAACAAGCACAGATCATGTCCTCTGTGGACTGAATACATGCCTATAATATGTTTGCCCTGAAGACTGCTTCAACATAGAAAGTTCTTGCAAACAGCTGGTCCCAGGAAGTAGTTAAATAGCAGGTATGTCTCATTTCACTCATAAGAATAGTAGCTACCTTTTATTATATAGACATTTTTTTCCAGTAAAGCCTAGAGGTCAGGATACAAGACTTGTAAAATTAAGCAAACTAAAACACCATGAACATTTTATTGGCTTAGATAATTCTGATATAGCTGTGAGAATACTGGAAAAAAAATTCTTTGAGTATTCACTCAAATCTAAAAAAGAATTTGCTTTGGATGTGCTTGTGCCCCCTTTGTGTTTGCTTTCCAATAAAGCAATGAAGTTTTCCTTGCATGAATTCTCATGGAAAATAAATGTTATGCATTAACATTCAAGTATTTTCAACAGAGGCAGTATATGTTATATGGGAATGTATCCTGCTTGATATGGCCAAGAAGACTGATTTTCCAATCTCCTGAGTCATGACAAATTAAATGAGACAGGAAAAGACCTGATCACCTTTGTAATTAGGATTCATGAAGGAATTTACTCTTTGTGAATGGAACAAGAGGAACCCCTGATTCCAAAGCCACATAACCCTTGACCTCAATACAGAACATGGGCTAATTCAGGTAGACTAGACTTTAACACCTTCTTTTTCTCAGCTACAGTTGTACTCCTTAAACAGGTTTATCTATGACCAATACCTACTGAAGCTGGCATCTCTGAGAGGTGTCTTACAGCTGCAGAGGATTTAATTGCCCACTACCTTTTCAGTGGTCTCCTACAACACGTGTGACCCTCTCACTCTTAACAATGTGTCCCACCTTGTATTTAGCTTGGACACTCTAGTTTCATGCTCCAGACCTGAAGAAGAGTTCTGTGAAGCATGAAAACTTGTCCCTTCCACCAACAGAAATTGGGCCATTAAAAGAGATTACCTCACCTACCTTGTTTCTCTCAGACCAACACAACTGCAGTAACACCATAAACTATGATATTTAATGTAATTCATGGCAGGGGCATAGCCAGATGTGATTTTTTGGCAGGGCCTGTGGCTGACATGGGTGGGCCAGCTGAAAAACAAGTGCCTCCTGAACTTCCCGTTTCTGGTCGTGTCACCGGAAGCAGGAAGTTTAGGAAGCCACTGGCTGAAAAAGCTCCAGTTGTGAAGGTACCTTAAGTGGAGCTTGGGTGGGCCTGTTTTCAAAGTGGTGGGTCATGGTCCACTCATGCCCACCCGTAGCTATGCCCCTGATTCATGGATCAGGCACTCACTTAAGGCAGGACTTGTGGGGTGATGGCAGGAAACACAGTCTCCCCTTTGGTAAGACTTTCATTAGAAAGGACTGCATAGTATCTCAGGTTTTCAGAAATAGCGGAATCATCATGAAGATATCATCATAGTCATGATGGGTCATATCATGAATGGCTTTTATGTAGGTGTACATTTAGAAAGATGTGTAATGACAGCCTATAAAGATCCTCATCTCCCTTGCGCACCCCACAGAAAGGACCCATCATACCTTGCAAACTGAGTACACATGGAATTGAAACCAACAAGGTATATGACTATTGAATCCTGCAGCACTATTTTTACATAGACCTCTTTTAGTGTGGAGTCATACTTTAAACAGATCAAAACAAATTAATCCCAAATCTCTTCTTTTAAAATTATGTGCTCCTAGAATTCCAAGGGTACTTGCTCAGAATCAGCCTCAAAGATCTCCAATTAATCTATACACAGAAAAGAATTCATATTAAATGGAATTGGTCAGACTTTGGAATTGACACAATAAATTAAGTTTAGTTAGAGCTCTGTGATTTGACCTGTTAGAAAAAATATTTGTATTGATCTCCTTATCAGGAGCAAATCACCAGGACAAACTTTAATTATACTTTTCTTCACTAGAAAGTATTTATAGCCTCTTCAGTGGCCATTTTTCCACATCTGTGAGGAGAAACTTATTTGTCTCTATGACTGGGTCAGAACAGCCTGAAAGGATGATAATGTCATACAGTCTCTAAGGAGAAACCTTTATGGCACAGCCAGTAGAGATGACATATTACATCTGCTCTTCATTTGTCTTTATTATGCTATTAGAGAAGTCTTCTCTAATCACATCAGCATTTGGAAAACTCCCAATTGTTCAGTACGACATGTATTCTTTCTGAGGCTGAATATACAGTATCTTAAGAATGATAATATTACGTATGTGCTGTTAGTTAAAATGAAGCTCAAGGAAATGAGTTGATAGACAAAAGTTCTTAAGTAATTCAGAGATCACAGTAGATGCAGTTTTAAATCTATACAAAGTACTTTTGCTTGGACTGCGGTGGAACTACTATTTATAAATGTAATCTAGGTATTGCTATGAATTGTCCTGTCACTGTAGTAACTCATCACTTTACAAACATAAATGGGAGAAGTAGCACACACAGATAAATGGCAGTGTAGTTCTTGGTGGACATATTAGATGAAATTCCCTCCTCCCCCTCCACCCTCCCATGGAGAGATCCCTATTTTGTGGATTTATGAGGTTATGAAATTAATATATATATACACACACACACACACAAACACACACAAAAGTTTATATAATATACAATAATTAGGTTATTAATTCTGCTCTCATTTGATGAGAACAAACATCTCCCTGTCAGATTTAAAATGCAAAGTAGCTTTCCATATTTGTAAACTATACCATGTGCTACAGAGTTGTTGGTATTCATTAAACAGAAAGAGGAAAATAATTCCAACATCACCCCATATTTTTAACATTGGAATTCAGATCTGGTTTTAAACTGCTTTTTCTGTTTCATACAAAACCTACAAGCCCTGATCCCCTCATGTAACTAAATTAGGTATGTTCTGTAATAAAAGGGATGGGTGAAATAGTTAAGACAAATTAAGACGCTCGTGTACCCATTACTCAAACTGATCCTAAACTATACATTTTGGAGGTGTGAAAAAGCTTGTTTAACTTCCGCATAAAACTTTATTTTTCATTTGTGCACTCTTCAGCTCTTCACTTTCAAGTCCTCACCAAAACCAGATTGGGAAGAGCTCAAATGCCAAGATTAAGATAAATACCTGTTCTCATGATATTTCCAGTCCAGCAGGAGGGAAAAAATATCTTGGTATCAGAGAATTTCTAGACTTGTTAAAGCTCACGATCCAGGATTCCAAATGTTTTATGCAAATAAGCTGGTACCCTAATTTATATATTTGTGCATGATAGTCCTCATTTACATAAATGACAGATGGTATCTGGGCATACCAGGGTTCAGAACCTACCACCTTCTCTCTAAATTTATTCGGCTCTTTCTCATCATCTGAATTATAAGATCTCTGTGATCTTTTTTTTTTTTTTCAAGAAGAGGAGACCATAGGAGTATCTGGAAAGGGAGAGGAAGCAGCTGGTGCCCAGAGAGGGCACCCAGACATTACTTGTATCAGAATCATGGCTTGAACAAATTGTAACAAATCTGGATCAAAATTTTATATAGGATATAAAATAAATACATAAAATCTTTGTTTTCTTTTTGATGAGACATAAACCCATCATGCTATGTAGTGTGTATATTGGGGAGTTAGAGATCTTAGGGGCTTTTGAATGACTTCTGTCCAAGAAATGGGGTATGAATCCAGACAACCTGGTCAATTTGGATAATTCAACCTCCCCTTAAAATTATCCTCCCATAGTTCAATGGTAATTGCATCCTACCCCTCACAAAGCACTTTGATCCTGGTTTATCACGTCTCCAGCTCCACAAAGAACAACCTCCTTTCTCTTCTTCTCTCCCACTCCACACTCCCACTCCCTGCTACCCAACCAATCCTGTTTGAATTTACTGAGCTGCCCTGACCCATTCTCACACGTTGCTCTCTGGCTTTCTCTTATTGTACCAACCACACTGAGGCTGCTTTCTCTTTGGTTCTCTAAGCCCAAACTCTGTTGCTTAGGCTCCTTTTTGCAATTGCCTGTGCTCAAAATTGGGAGTGTCCTTGGGAAACAGAGAAGGGTTAACAGATCTGATTCTTCTCATAAAGCTTCCATCCCAATTTTGTAGATTGAGGGGTTTAGTACCCAGACTCAATCCTACATATTAATTCAGCAGCACTGCCTTGAACAGTGGTTTCCAGACCTTTTACTAAGGTGACCCACCAACTGCATTTTGCCTTTTTTACAACCCACCCAGGATCCAAATTTGTAGGAGGGGCCCAAAAATCAAAGGCCAGCATTTTTCCTCCCTCCACCGAAGGGGCATGACCTGCAGCAGCATCGTCCACATTGCGACAGCAACCACAATCCTGGCCCAATGCAGAGGGGAGGCACTGGAGGGGGAGGACAAGATGGAGAGCAAGCCCATCCCACACTCACCCTACAGTGATGGCTCCTATTCTTCTGTCCCTGTTTTGGGCATTGTGACCTGGCGCATGGGGTTGCAGTGCCACTCAGGTTTGGCCCTGAGTGGCACCCGAGACCCCATAAGGGAAGGAACAACACCCAGAGTGGGGAGCTGGGTCCATCCCTGCAGGACAGGAGAATCCACTGTGGGTGACAGCAGGAAGGGCTCACACTCCAACCCCCATTCTCATGGCCACCACTGCAAGCCAGGCCCACAATCCATCTATATAGTCTCATGTTTGGGAAACACTAGTTTGGAAGATAATTAAAGACATCTTCATTTTAAGAATATATTTTCTAACATGTCAGATGTGCCTGTCACTTTGTGCACAGATTTACTCTTTTTTTAAAGATAAATCTGACTCATCACCACTTGATAAGTAGGCACCATTACTGTGTGATGTTTCTACAGAAAAACAAACACATTCAGCCCCCTTTCAATATGTTGAAAAGGACACTGCACCACCCCCTCCTTGTTTAATTTCCAGCTCCTTCACAAAACAAGAAAATATATTATATAACCTTCCAGCTGCCCTTTCATTTTTAGCTATACAACAAACTTCCACGCTTCGTTACAATTGCAACTCCTATTTAGAAATAGAAATACCTCATGGGTGGCGTTCTATTTTATTGAATAAAGGTGTCATTCTGGGCAACATTCCATTTAATCAGAAACCAAAGACCCTTCACTGATTAATGCAACCGATTAAAAAGAACAAAACAAACAAAAAAAACCAAACAAAAAACCAAAAACAAAAAGGAGCCACCATCTCTCAGCTACCATCCCAACCATGTATTTAATCAGGGTCTGAAATGCTCTTCTATTCCAATTGCTTTGCCCAGTGTGGAAGGAAAAGAAAATGAAGTCTCTGTTTTTCACCTTGAACAAGTCTGAAGAAATGGCAGAGCATGAGATGGAATGTGCTTTGAGGATGTTTAACCCTGAATGTCTAGCAATAATAAGATAAGGTATTTGGCCTAGGACGTAGGCCGGAATGGAATATGAAAGGAAGCTTATTTCTAGATAGGGTAAGTTGAAACTGTTGGGTTAAGAAATTTCTGTATCAGAGGTTATGTGAAATTGTTGCTATGGAAACTGTGACGTAAATAGACTGTTTGTTAAAAACTATAAAATCTTTTAGAAATGTATGCTCGAGGTCTCTCCTAGCAATGGGAGGCACCTTCCTTGAGTAAGGAATAAACTCCTGACTTTGCTAAACTGCTGTCTGGCTTATTTGGACCATCCGCTGGGCAACAGATGTGTAAGCAAGGACCCTTGAGATTGGGTTCTTCCACACCAGCATGCCACCCCTCAGGAATTATTTACTCGTCTTAGCTACAGATAGTTTAACCTCCGAAAATCTACTGCCCATTATACAGTTTGGGCTAGATTCACGTGGACATGGACACTGAGGATTGTCACACCGAGCTTTTAGGTGTCTGGAAAATCACTGGGATGCACAATCCTGGGTTAGGCACTTAGGCACAGTATATAATGAATGGGGAGAGATGGGCCCCTCTGCATAAGATTCACCAAAAGCCAGCATGCTGGGTAGCTCCCCCCCGTAAGCTTGCCCATGGGAGGTGCCAGGTTGAGACGTGTGGGCTAAGCCTCACCCTTCTTTCAAAGATAGGCATCTAAACCTGGTTCACAGGGAGGCACCTCTCTCTGCTTGGGATTCCCAACTGCAAACCCTCTCTTGGAATTAGGCACCTATGCCATTTTTGAAGAAGACAGGGGGTGAGAAGGAGGGCAAAGAGGACCTCATGGTTTTCAGCCCAATGCTTAGAGTACGCACCTGAGATCATTAAAAACAGAAATTGGAGCAGGGAGACTGGATCCTGGGTCTGTCACCATTCCAGGTGAGTACTCTAACCACAAACACTTACGGTCATTCTCATGCGCAGGTTCTCTCTCGCCCAATGATTCTTTCATTATTTAATCTACTCTGGCATAGCTTCAACAGGAGATATTAAAGGAGCCACACATGAAACTCTTCTATGGCCCAGTGTTGGGGGCACTCACCTGAGAAGTGGAAGACTCCAGTTCAAATCACTTCTTTCCCGCAGGCAGAAGGACTTGAACCAGAGCTCTGCCTGGTGAGTATTCTGACCGGTGGGTTAAACCTTCTGAAGGAAATCCTCCTCCCACTCATTGGCACTATTGTGCAAACTCACCTATAAGGGCCTGATCCCATGAGGCGACTCAGGGCATACACACCGCAGCCCCATCCCAACCATCTGGACACATAAGCCCCAGAGCAATTCATGAAATAGAGGAAGCTAATCATTTGCCTGCTTATCTTGCCTGCAGAGCCTGAGCGGTGAGTATGCTCAGAGGCAGAACCAGAGAGAACATTTAGTGGAAAAATTTAGATGCCCAGTGAGTTTAAGTGCCTGCAGGGTTTGGCGGGATGTGGGGTGGGGAGAAGGGGAGGTTGCAAATCCCATTCTGGCATTCAGATACTTAAGACCTTCTGTGACCCTTCTGTTCCTCTCTCTTTTAACCAGTTTTACACCAAGGTAACTTTGTTGACTTCAGTGATTTATACATGTCTGACTAAAAGGACCATTGTTGCTTGGAACCTTCCCTAAGTTGACTAGTCAGCCAGTCCCCTACACCTGCAAAAACAGACACTCCTTCCCCAGAATAGAAGAGAGAGTCCACATTTTTCACCCGTTTCCTGTTGGCCTCGCTGTGTAGGAAGTGTATCACTGGTGGGGAGCTGTTGTACAGAAAGCAGACAGACAACTGAATTAATACTTAATTCTTAAGGCTGGTGCATAAAGAACTCAGGGGGCATGTCCAATGTCTTGTTATAGAAAGCAGCAATTGAATTTGAGATATCTGTTCAGTTCATGATGTCTCTTGCTTAAAGAGCTGGATGAAAGCTATACATAAGTAATACACCTGCTGAGGCTGCTTATCAGTACCGTTTGTACATAAATAAAAAATTACTACTATTTTTATTTCAGTAGCTCTGACTCAGCATGGTAGGGCTTAGTGGTGTTAAATGTACAAGGATTAGATGGTTTAAGAGACTGACAATAGATAAATAGCCTTTAAACTGTATTGCTCGGTAATGAAATCAAGTGAAAGTGATGGTTACCAGAAGTTGCTACCACCTGACACTTACTTAATGAAAGGGTAGTCTCAAGCCAAGGGTCCATCCTTATCGTTACAATCAGAAGTTTCCCCTTTGTTGACATTTGTAGCCTCTGCAAAAAGAGGCTAACAATTTGGAGACTGACATGGTTGTCCTCCATTGAACTGGGAAGGAGACATTATTTGAACAGTATTAGGAAGTTTGGCCTGCCATTGCCTATGCTATACTTGATCAATGGATAAAGAACCTCTCTACCCTCCAGGGCTGTCCATCCAGCACCGGAATTAACTTAATTTAAAAATTCCATCTCAAGCAGTCATTGGCTCAATGAGCTTTCTTGATGGGAAACCCCCTGTGAAGGACATGAGGCTGATATGTAAAAATTTATGAATGCTGTATGTGACCCAATTACAGGGATAGTTACAGTGAGGTTATATTGGGTTATTACGATGCTTACTGAATGCATACGTTAGTTTAGTTCAATAGTAATTTCATGTTATGAAAGGCAGAAGAGAAAAGCAGAAAGGCAAAACAATAGCTTCAGATAAGCATCCCTCTGTTCCTGAAGAAACAATGTCTGAAATATTATTAGTTGGGAGAATGCTACTTCCAGGCTCCAGTCAAAGTTACATGACTTGTTTTACCAAGGTTGGAAGCGTAAAGGTCAAAAAGACATTAAACAGATAAAAGTTGATTACTAGAGAGAGTGGGAGAGGCAGATGTCAAGGGGCTGTTTGTAGGTACAGACTGACAGAGAGATGGATTCTGCTGGGAAGTCTGAAGAAGCAAAAGATGGTAGGGCTTAGAGGAAGATGGACATATGCGTAACCTTTTTATTGGTTTAATCATCTCTCTTATATTATGCCCTGTTCCTGCTGTTCAGATTCAGTGATACTTTGTTTAAGAAAGCTATCCGGTAACCTGTATTACCACTGACCTCAAGCTTCCCAAGAGAAGACTTTCAGATGCTGAATCCAGTCATGCCTTCTGGATAAACACAGTTGATACGCAGAGTGCTGTACTCCCAGGGGTCTGGTGAAGAGAGGTAGAATCAGAGGATTCCACCTAAGAAGAGGTGAAAGCAGGCAACCTAACATGAGAAGGGATGCACTCAGGGAGACCAGAAGAGGAGACAGATGTTCAGTTAGCCCTGTAACTGTGACATTTCCATTGAAACTTTGTTAATCATTTAAAACAAACACTTTCTTCAGAACAGTTGTTGGGATCAAAATAGCTCTGAAACAATGCAATTAATACATAAATGATAAAGTACTCTTCCTTGTATCCGAGTGATCTGAAATAATAAGTGAAAGATATCTACTTGAGTCTGAGTTTTGCTTTATTTCATTAAAATTTAAACCTGATTAAATTGAACCAGTCTGGGTTTATAATCTGTCAGCAAGACAAAAGGACTTTGACATATTTCTCTTTTTAACATGTTATTGGGATTTACATTTCACTCCACCTATATCTGTATTAAAATGATCTAGCACCTTATACATGGAAAAGTAATTAATAATAATAGCAGTAAAAGCAACACAAAATTAAGGGCATCATAAAGAAAATGAGGCAGGAAAGCAAGAAGGCTCTTCATGAAGTAGTTTAAAAGAGGGAAAAAAATCTCTTTGTTCTTGCCTACTTTATCATTACACTAAGTAAAAAGATGTAAATGTCAGGACTCTCCACTTTAAGAGTCAACTCTGAAATAAAAAGCCACCTGGAAATAGTTTAAGTTTATACTTTTATTGTAGTCTAAACACAATGCATTGTTGGGGTTGACAGCTTCCCACAGTTGTTCAGAGGTATTCCATTTATGTTCATAATTTCTCCTGCCAGTATGGTTTTCTGACAACACATAGCTTTTGGAATCAATGTTTTAAATAGTATTTCCGTCTCACAAAAAATGCCTGACATATCAAACAAAGGTTTTCCTTCAGAACGAAATATTGAAATCTCAGTTTTTCATGCACTGAAAATCTGGAAAAAAAATTGGTTCAAGTCAATCAAAATGTTTTGTTTTGATAGTTAAAAAAGACTTTAATTTCTGAACAAAAAAATCATTTCAAATCAGAAATTTTAGTTTCAAAAGGGTCAAAATGAAACATTTCAACAATTTTGAATTTTTTTTTAAATCAGACAATTTTTAGTCAACAAAATTGTTGAAACTAACCCTTTCCTGTGACAGGGTTTGATTTTGACAAATCAGCATTTTCCAAATTTTATATATATAAAGTTGACAAATTTCCAGTCAGCTCTAGTTTTAAGTCAAGAGTTGTTAGGTTTGAAAGATGAGGTGTGAAAAGTAAAACCATAGACTTACTAAACTATATTGCAGAATTAAATTAAAAATTAAATGTATGGGTGTGATCCTCAGCTGTTGTAAATCACCACCTGCAGCTCTGAGTTCAGCAGACCTATGCTAATTTACACCTGCTGAGAATTTGGCCATCTATGTTTAATCTGTAATGGCAGAACACAACCAACACTCCTAGATTTTACTTATTAAAATGCATAATACTAATTAATCTTTAAACTTTGGCTTTTTGTTTCCCTGTAAGCACTGACATAAGTGTTAATGCTTCCTTGTATTGCCTGAAGCTTCCTCCTAAAAAAAAAAACAAAAAAACCAAACAATTGTACATTGATTAAAAGGAAAAAAAAGCCAACATTGCTGGAAGTTAAATGTAATGATAATTAGTTATTTCCTAATAATTTTATTTGTAAGACATTTTAAATCTGCATTATAGTTTTATGTTTTGTCTTTTCATAAATTAAATATTTGAGGATAGCTGACAGGATACTGCCTGAAAGCTAGATCCAAGGGTTAAAATAGCATAGAGACAGGGCAACTCAAAGGAAGAAACATTTCCTAAAACCTAGCAAAGTGAAGGGAGCTATAAATAAGACCATAAAACTATCATCTGCAGTTAAAATGTTGCTGCTTGTTGTACATCATTTTGTTCTTAAATGTCTGTTGCTGGGCTAGAGTTTCTAAAATTAGCAGTGTGATAGCCTACAGAGGAACCAAAATGCATACTAGAAAATACTCTTGAACTTGTTATTTTTAATGCAAACATAAGTTTGTTATTTTTACACTATGTTTCTGTTCCATGAAAATATTTTATCAGGGAAAAATTTTAAACAGATTTTAAGTGTGAAAATAGTCAGGCACAGATGTGCAATCATCAGTGAAAGAACTGAAATTATTAATAAACTGTGAGACATTTAGCAGTTTTACAGCATTTTTGTGTGTCACTTCATTTATGGTTGTTATGATCAGCATCACTGAAAACAGGGAAAATCTGAATCCAGCCATGGATTACTGATTATACATCCAATAATAATACAAATAAGGGATGCAAGTGAATATGTTTAATAGACTGTAGCAATGAATAATTTTATATACAAAAACTGAAATGTGTATTTACATTAAGTACAATTATGAGAATAATGGTTGACTATAATGTTATCTTTAGAAAAACTTGACCCCGAATGTGCACTCATTGGGGTCTGATTCTCCATTTTATTGCACCGGTGTAATAGCAGTCTGAACACCTATTGACTTCAATAGTTACTCCAGGATAAAACTGATGTAAGGAGTGGAGAATCAAACGCAGTGACTTTTGATGTCCTCTAAATTCTAGTCTTCGATGCATTAGTCACTTTTATATGGGAAATCAGAAACATGTGCCCTAATGCTCAGTAGGTTAAAAGGAAGGAGAGGGGAAAAAGCATCTGTGACAGCAAAAGAATGAGTAGATGGAAACATGAACAAAGAGGGTCTTCTCATGGGGTAGGAAGCACTTGCCACCCTTAGCACAGCAAATGGTAGAATAAATCGTAATATAATCCCACTCTTATTTCCAAACAGCTCTTTACTGAATTAGCTACTATGCAATGTATTATGGAGGAGTCTTTGAAGCTAAAGAACCCTGAGGATTTTACTGACCTTGGGCTAAAGTTCACGAGAATTACAAAAACTGAAGGCAGCCTGGCTTCTGGTGGGTTCTGACTTGCATGTAAACTTGTCATACTGCCACGAGTTCACGCATTCCAGTGTAAAGAAATAGATGGAAATTCAGTACCTTTACATTACCAGTCAATCTCCATTTTGTTGGGTGTCCATAGAGACTGATAGGAATCACCAAGTTCCCAGAAAAATCAGAGCCATCTATGCACTCATCTTAAGTTACAAGTCAGTAAGAAGGTATAGAAGGGAAAAGGTTTCTGCACAGCTATTCTTTTCATTTTGAAATGATATTCTTTGTCTCTTCATACTAAAGATATGCAACAAGTTTTAAATACTCAGTAAAACACTGGAGAATTTGGAGTGGTCACCAGTGTCACACCAAAATGGAGAATATCACATTTCATCAGTGTTTTCTTTTTTAATCTATTGTCCCTATACAAAAAACCTTTTTCTCTTATTTGAGCATATTCCAACTCTTTTGTATTCTTACAGGGAAGATGATGAAGAATATAAAAAAGATTAGAGAAGCTAACAAAGTGTCTTAGAAAAAGGTCTATAAATAAAAATGTATGAATTTGCCCTGAAAGTACATTTGGAATGAATGCATTTTGTGCCACTGGTGCAGCACAGACTGCTTAATGGAATCAATAATTATTCATGTGCTTTATGGACATTTTTCAAATTATTGTCACACTGCAAACCGGTGGAGTAAAGTTATTTCACACATTTGCCTTTTTTTAAATGAAAACAGAGAAAATATGTTCCCATCAAAAGTTTACAGCTCCATGTGGGTTATTTTACAAATGACTTCCCAATCCATACACTCCTACAATTTTGCACTGAAGCGCCAAGCCCTTAAATTTTGGGATTTACATTTTGTGCATGAACATCTCAGAGACGGGTGTGCAATCTACAGGCCCCTATCCTTCACTGGGATTTTTTAATGTAAAGGTGCATGCTAGAGGATCTCAAACTCAGATCAGGACCTAATTAAGTTTTAATGCTCACCCCCATTTGCTGCAGTTAGGACCTAATCCCATCAGCTACAGCAAGTCTTCAGTGATGTGCTCACTGTCCTAAACTAGGCAGTTTGCTCAAGCACCAATTTTATATGCAGTCAATCATGGGCGTCAGAAGTAAGAGCCTAGGAGATCATGTAAATTCCATGTCTCAGCTCAGTCAAGGCTCTGAAAATTTGCTACTACCTATCTATAAAGGCAGTGAGCTTTGTGTAGACAGTAGTGTACTAGATAGATCATGGTCTGGGATTCACGAAACCAGGGATTAATGAAACCAACACTGCCTTGGACCTTCACCTTTGCCTTGCCCTGCCTGTGTGACCTTGGGCAAGTCATATCACCTCTCTGTGCCTTTGTCGCTCCTTCCAGCCTTTGTCTTTCTTGTCTATTTAGATTATAGCCTCTTTGGGGTCTGGACCTCATTATGTTTGTGCACTGCTAGGACCTAGGCACTCTGTAGTCCACGTAATAACAAACATATTGAGAGAGAGGCCTAATGCTGATGTCATATTATTTTATAATTGTTTAATGGGGCATATTTATAAAGAAGGTTTAACTACAGAAGTGTGAACAATAAATGTGTAAGCTGCTGATTTAATGTGGCTTTTCTCAGTTTTCCAAAAACACCCTACATATTTGGCTGAAGAACCATAAACCTTCATCCAGCTAGTAGGAAATGGTATGGTTGCTGGCAGCTGATTTTCTGGCAGCCAGAAAAGGCATTATTATTATTGTAATTATTATTAGGAAAATGGGCACTTATCCTCCCCCTAGGAGTTCAAAACATGGATATAGTCCAGTTTGTAAGAGTCATGCTGAGCATGATAAAAATGGGTAAATGGAAAGATGGAAAAACAGCTCTCAGATTTTATTATTGCAGACTGTATGTTCATAAAGAGACCCAAGCCATAGAAGGGAAAAGTATGGGAAAACCATGTCAACATACAGTAATTTAGCATGCATTTCACATCACTTCACATTGCAAAGGTTTTTCTTCCCACTGATCTCTCCCTAAGTAAAGAAGCCTTCAAATTGTCCAGTGTTCATTATTTTTAGTTGGTTATTCAACCTCTATATAAAAACAAGTGACAAGAAAGCACTTTGTCCAGGTCAGGAGCTCAAAATGTAAAACAGCATCAAAATAACGCTGCGGTTTGTCAACAAGCAAAGCATTGAGTTGTCTGAGAAAGCTAAAAACTTTACTTTTAAATATTATTTGAATTGCAGTAGCACCTATGGTTCTCAACTGAGATCAGGACACTCTTGTGGTAGGCATTGTGTACCCCCATAGTAAGAGAGAGTCTTACTTACCTGAAGACCGTACAATCCAAATAGATAAGACATGAAAATATTATTATCACCACATTTGACAGATGGGGAACAGTGGTATAGAGAGCTTAACTTCCACAACCTCCGAAGGTATATGGATGCTTATCTATCTCATTAGTTCCTTCTGACATTTTCAAAACTCCTGCCCTCACTAAAGCCAAAGCTCCAGTGGCCCTGAAGCAGGATTCCCAAATTGTGCCTATCTCACAGTGGGGAGCCAATCCAGCTAAGTCTGCTCAGAACATGCCTAACACCAGACACCTGTAAGACCCTGCAGCAGGAGGGCTGGATGCGAGCCATTGACAAGAGAGGGCAGCACAGCATCTGCACAAAAAGACAACTGGGGGCACAAGGAAACGCGGAGTGAGCGTGAGAGAGGTCAGGAGAGAAAGGGAGATGGTTTTGGCTGCTAGATCATGGGCTACATAAGGACTTGAACCCTCTCCTGGAGTTCGGCATCCAAGCCAGGTGATGTCTGCGGATCCCAAACAAAGGGAGGCGTCCATGTCTATCCCATCAGCAGGTGCACCTCGCCAGTCATTTAGGTGCCGAAGCCCCTACTCTCCTCTCCCAGCCCTTCTGCTCAACAATTTCATTTCCAGCTAGCTTTGGGGGCTCCCTACACAGCTTTCTGGCTTGTGAGGTACCTTTCCTAGGCTCCTAACTCTCTCCACTATAGGTGCTGCATGAGGAGCTTAGGTACTTAGCTCCAGAATGATTATTCTCCTAGGCAGAGGGCTGCCTAGGGGTCAGGTATTGTCATGTTAAGTGGAGCAAAGCCTAAGTACTTTCCAGGAGTTGAGCTTAAATGATTTACCCCAGTACTGACAAATCCTAGAATAGCACTTTTATCCTTTCTCTTCATTATTTTTGGAGCCATACAATCAAATAGAATGGAAACAAGCAAGTCCAGGTATATTTAGTAATATGCAATTCTGTGAACATTAGATCATGAGTGTTCTGTATGGTATTATTAACATAAAGCTGTTGAGAATGTCTCATGATATCAGCACTCCCGAGAAAACACTAACAGAATGAACCTACCTTCCCCATGAAGATAAAGGCAGATAGGAATTTAAGTTGACTGTACTATACATTGTTATTCGTTATGAGTGAATAAGTATTGCAACTCAAATCTTTCCAGCTTCACATTCCATAAAAAGCTAGCAAAGCACATATTGATTTGTTCTGAAAACATACCTGGAATATGGAATAGTGAAATAATTTGTAAGTAACCACTGGAATTAGAGGAATCTTAATAGTTTTCTTCTTTTTCAAAAAAGGATATGGAGCTTTGTCCAAAGTTCCGTTTTAATTATTAATCTGTCAAGCACAGGAAAATATTGACCTAGACCAGATTGCAAAACACCTTAGTTCCACAAAATTCATCTTGCTTTAAAAAAAAAAATCTGTCTGAATCTTATTTTAAAGGGAACGTGCAAATCATGGTCCAACATCTTTTTTTAAAGTGGTATAATTTATTACATGGCATGCACAACATGCACTCACACATGCACATTTCAGAGAAAAAAAACACATGCTTGACTGCAGAGGCATGTGATAGATTGAGGATTTTTTATAGCATATGTGATAATTACAACATAGTGCCAGATTGTGCCTGATAGCAACAAAGTCATATTGGGCCTGGTACAGAATCTCAGCATAATCCCTCCCATAGCTCATAAGATTTCAGCCTGATAGTGCAGCACATTCATTCTTTTAAAATGATACACATTACTCTTCTCTTTGGACCTGAATGATCTGGGAAGATTGACCCACCTTTTGCCCATACACTCCTGGCTCTTTTAGGGATGGCTTGTGTTCTTGGGGCTGCTCAGAGAGAGATTATGGCAGTGTTTAATAGAATTTAATAAGGATAGCCCTAGCAATTTTCTGTAGAAATGAAACAGGGTCCTATAGACATTACTTTAAAATGTACAGAATATAATAAAGAATAGTGGCTAGTATGTAGGTATGTTGAACCTTCCTAGAGAATGCTAGAGAAGGGATAACATTTTCAATTTAGTTCTAAACAAACAAACAAAAAAAACCCCAAGCCCAAAACCAAAGCTACTCTGCGTAGCTTGCATAACTCACGTCAATTGCCACCAATTCACCAGGTAAGTGTAGACCAGGGCTGGAATATTGCAATGTAAAAGGCTTATTTCTTAAAATCCATAACCTTAAACACACAAGAGCCAAAAACAGTGAGTTATCAGGCAGTGAGGCACAATTCACCTCACCATGCTCTACGCTAACTCTTTGAAGGCTGACTGCAGTGAGACTCAGATTGCATGCTTTCCTACAGAGCCCCTTAGCCTGCAAGCAGGACCAGGAAAACTCGTGAATTTCAAATGCTGGCCTACAATTAAACAGTTTTCAATACACCACAGTTCATTCAACATATAAACAGCATGAAGCCATGATGAGCCCTAGTTCAGCAAAATACATAAGCATATTCCTAAATTTAAGCTCATGAATAGTTTCATTGGCTTCAGCAGAACTACTCTCATCCTTGAAAGTCGAACATACTTCAGTACCTTGCCCAACTGGGGCCATAATAATCCTTACTAATATTGGAGTAAATGTTTAGAAATTCAGTTCAATTCACATTAGCATCCAAAAGCTTGGAAAAAGCATCTTCATATATGTGAACCTTACCTTTTGTAAATATCATGGCACAAAACTTTATCCATTATTTTCTAGGTTGGGCTGTGGCAGGAAAGTTGTAAGAATATCTTTCTAATCTTGTCTTAGTATTTCTTGTTATGGCTATGACCATGAAATGTGCATAAACCCAAATAAAAATAAAATGAAAAATAATTTTTTCAAACCCCAAAATATATTCTGTTTATACTGACTTTGTAGCATTTCTTGCCTTTCATGCCTTTTTGAAAGCTTAATTTTCCTATAGTTTATGACCGTTGTGTGCTCTGATAATTAATTCACTAGCATACATGATATGAAGCCTAATTTTCTCCTCTATTAAATGTGCTTAGTATAAATGCAGACCCAGTATTTTCTCATGTGGGATATTTTAATGGTTATAATACTTTTTGCAAGGGTAGTCAGACTTAAACGATAAATTCCTAAAAATGTTTATAGGTTAATATAATAGCCTTTAACACCAGAGATGTAACTAAGGTTAACAGTTTTAATATGCCATAGCCTGATTTAGAGTAGATATTTATTTTGCAGCATGTCAATTATCCAGAGTGAAATTCATCTATGGCACAGAGGAACATAGAGGAAAATAACCTGAGGTCAGTGGACAGAGTGATACAGTGTATCCACAGTACCAGTGGGGCCACTCCATTGTTCCAGTCCTTAAAACTGATGGAACCATATGATCCAGTCAAGAAGGGATACTCAAGAGGTGGAGCGAGTACTTTTCCAGCACTTGAATGACCTGGAGGCCATATATAGCCAGGATCTTGAAGATGCCTCAGCTACTGCAGTCAATGACTCTGTAGTATCAGTAAATTCACTGACACTGGATGAGGTATGAGCTGCAATTAAATATGAGCTGCTGAGATAGTCGTGCAGCAGGTTGTAACCTTATTCCACTGGAGCTACTGAAAAGCACCATCAAGCCAGTGAGCCACACTCCACATAAGTTATTTCTCAGGACATGGATGAGCAGGAAGGTACCCATTGAATGGAAGGAGGGCATAGTACTGGCCCTATATACGGGCAAGAGCCCACAAGCTGAGTGCAGCAGTTACCACCCTATAACTTTGCTGTCAATACTGGGCTTGGTGTTTTCTCACATGCTGCTTGCTAGACTTCAGACACAGCTTTCAGCCAAATACCACCCTGAACAATCTGGGTTCACATCTGGTCGGTCAACAATGGATGCAATACTGGCATTAAGACTGTCCAAGCTGCATAGAGAATTCAGTCAGCCACACATTGACCTGATGGTAGCATTCGGCTCTGTCAACTGAAATGCATTGTGGAAAGCATTGAAAGGGATAGGAGTTCCATCACTTAGCCTCAACCTCATAAAGGATCTCCACACTGGAACTAGAGCTAGGATAAGGATCAGAAGCATCTATACTGAATGGTTCAGCACCACCTCAGGTGTTCGTCCAGGATGCATACTTGCACCAGCACTGTTCTGTCAAGCAATCGACTTGATCTTAGAATGAGTCGTGCAACACAATGGCATCCAGTTAGATGCAGGATGTCTTTCAGACTTGGCCTACACCAATGACGTCGCCTTGTTGGACGACCTCACCTTGAACCTTCAGTCATCACTTGCAAACTTCCAACATGAGTCTGTGGCATTTGGCCTACAGATAATCTGGGTGAAGACCAAGATCCAAAATCTGAGTACTGGTGATGATACATCTGGCATAACAGTAAATGGAAACACAGTTGATGCCATTGAAGAATTCATTTACTTAGGCTGCAAGCAGTCTTCTAGCGGATGGTGCTAGTTTGACATCATGCAGAAGATAGGACCTGTGGCCTCTGCAATACAATCCTTCCAGAATCTTGGCGTCAGCAAAAAAACTTTCTGATGGCACCAAAGTCCGGCTTTACCAGTCATGTATCATGCCCATTCTTCTATATGAAACCTGGACTCTACTTAGAGATATCTACTTAGAGATATCTATTTAGAGATATCTATTTAGAGATATCTATTTAGA